>JARFXV010000636.1:600000-1030816 GCA_031761425.1 Cosmopolites sordidus | reverse complement strand
ACTCATACGACGAATCTATAAGTACGAAGCCACGAAAATCTCAAAAAATCGTTGGCAATGACTTTCCCTACAGATGGAGCCGATTCCTGACAAAGAGTGCGAGAGACAGAGGGAGGAGAGGGGGGAAAGTTATTCGCGTTTCATCCGCCTTTTGGTCCCATTAGTAACCAAGAAGGTATACAGGCTAAATAATAGATATGCCGCCCATTGTAAGATCACACAGTGTGCGGTCGTGAGTGTATAGAAGGGCGCATGCGCAATATGCACGTGGGTAGACATCAGACAATCGTGGATAATTAGTCGCAAATAAGGAAAAATCAAAAAAGTAAGGTCCAAGCTGAGACAAAACCTTATTTCTCAAAGTTAAAGAGTTGTAGCGTCGTAATTACGTCAAAAACTTCGTTTACTAGGTGTTTCGGTTAATAACGTCGATTTTACTGAGAGATGACATTACTAATACATTTGTTGGTATAGACTAATGGCATCTATGACGTCTATGGCGTTTTGGAAGGTAAATACACCATAAAAAGTCAGTTCGTTATTAATTGTCATTGTGCAAAAAACATATAATTTCATATTGAATATGTCTTTTGAATATGTCGAATTATATATTAGAAAAAGACGTTTTGCGAGGAAGTTTAGTAACCTTCTTTCATTCAAAGAAAACCAGCTGCTGAAAGTTATCGATTGTTGGTTAAAGCGGCGAACATGCTCTGTTCCAAAAAACTAGTGAACTATCGTTTAAACGATCAATTCTTCTACTGGAACCTTCGGTGTAAAACACTAAACTCGAAGACATTTACCACTAAACATCAAATGACTTTTTTTGAAACTTTTCGGCGCACGTTTCGCTAACCATGTTAGCATCATCAGATTAGATTAAATCATCTCCTGATGATGTTACAAACTGTGTAAAAAGCTATTTGGAAAACGTTAAATAGAACATCCTACCACATGTGCCGTATTTACCGGACTAACCCCCAACACATAAATTCTTACGAAGAAGTGAAATTTTGGCTTGATGGATGGTAATCCTTAAAAAAGCAAAAGTCCTTTTGGCACGGAATTGATTGTTTGACAGAAAGATAAGAAAAAGTAGCTATCGATGGCCAATATTTTGATTATTAAGGTAATTTATTTTGTTATAGAAAAATAGAAAATTCTCAAATTTTGCGTAAAATTATTACCCGAACCACCTAATAATTTGCAAAAATATCGTTTTTTCTTTGAAAGTCGAATACTTTGTAGTATCGCAGTTAATATTTGTCTTATACTTGTAAGTATAACTTAATTGCCCCCGTCTTTTCGTTATTGATAAGTTTTAGTATTTAATATTGTTTTAGCAGTTACATTATTATTAGTACTGTTATTCTGAAGTATGCTTGTGATTTTATAAAGGTTATCATTACTATGTTATTGTTAGAAATTCGTCAGATTTAGAAGCAAATAATTCAAAACCCTGTCCAAGTTGTCTGAATCTAAGTGACAAGTAGTAAATAGGACATGTAATACGTTCTGTCATAAAAGTAGCGAGAATTGATCGTTTTGAAAAGGCCCATTAAAGGGATTGTCAAAATTCTCTATACTGACGCGGAGTTTGAACGTCATCTGACATTTAGTTTGTTAACAGTGCTCCATTTTGTTAGTTCCTCTCAAATATGTTTTGCAATTTTTACAAAGGATAAAAACATCGAACACAAAATTGGTCTTAAATTTTGCAATGCAAATTGAATTTCGTCACTGAAAGTGTTGCAGAAGGCTTACGGTGAATCTGCTTTATCAAAAACACGTGCATGACTGGTACAGTATATTCAAAAGCGGTCGAGATGTGGTGGAATATTTGACTCGCTCTGGTCGGCCATCAACGTCTTCAACTGAAGTTAACATCGCTAAAGTGAAGGACATGGTGACTGAAAATCGTCATTTAAGTTTGAGAGAGATGGCGGCTGATCTTTCTGTGTCTCACGAATCAATTCGTACCGTTTTAAGCGATTGTTTGTGCATAAAACGCGTCGCTGTTCCACTAGTGCCGAAAGACCTGAATTTTCAGAAACTCAATCGCGTAAAGGTCGCTGAAAACGTGCTAGAACGAGTCAATTTCGACCCCACATTCATAAAACGCTTTGTAACTGGCGATGAGATATGGGTATACGAGTTTGACATGCAAACCAGTCAACAAGCTTCGGAATGGGGCCTTCCAACTGAGCCGAAAACGAAAAAAACCACGTCAAAGTCGATCAAAACTTAAGGTGATGTTGACTGTTTTGTTTGACTATCGCGGTGTTGTGTACACTGAATTCCTGCCAGAAGGCCAGAGAGAGCAAATTCGTCGAAAAAGGCCAGATTTGTGGAAAGAAAACTCTTCGATTTTGCTTCACAACGCACCATCTCACAAAGCTATCATTGTGAACGTATTTCTGACGAAAAACTCAACAAATACCATCGAACAACCACCGTATTCACCTGATATGATTCCGGCCGACTTTTTTCTCTTTCCAAAACTTAAATTACCATTTCGAGGCAGTCATTTTCCGAAAAATATTCTGACAATTGGATTATTCGTTGACATAAGTGAAGGAAGGCGCGTACTTTGAAGGTGATACAAAAAATATATTGACCAATTCTCAGTACTTTTTTGACAGAATGTATATACTATGATGAAAAAGAAAAGTGACTTTTTAATGTTCACGCGTTACGTCTTGATACAATTGGTTTTTTAAGTTGGTATGATTGTCCTTGACATCTGACGGAAGTTTCAAACCATTTCACTTGTTAAATAATAATTTATTAAATTTTCTCTAAAAAACACATATTTCTTGTGCTGAAGAACTAAAAATACTTTGAAAACATAAAGCTACCTCAAAAAAAAATGGTACAAGGATTTTGAGGACGGTAGAAAACCGGTTTAAGATGAACTTTGTTCAGCAAGACCTTTCAAGTCTACCAGTGAGGTAAACTGAGTAATTACCGATTAAGTATTAGAGACATTGTAGATGTAACTTCCAGATTTGTAGAAGAGTTTGTCCATTCAGATTTGGTCCATCGAACTAAGGCACCATATGGACCAGATATGGCACCATGTGACTTGTCGGGTTCCCTCAATAGAAGAAATCATTTCGTGGACTCCGTTTTGAGTTCTCTGAACTCATTCGTTGATTGTTTTGGTGAAAATATCTGAAGTCGAGTTCAAAAACTGTTTCGGAGACTGGAATAAATATATTCCAGTGAAGGGGATTACTTTGAATGAGTAAAAATAAATTTGGACGAATAAATAAATAATTTGTATTTATTTTAAAGTCACCTTACTTTATAATCAAAGTAGGAAAACCATGTGGCTATAGATACCTGTTGAGATACACTGAAACAGGGCAAAGTCAAAATTCTGGATTATCCAGAATATTGATTTGTACTTATAACTGTTAAATTATTAAAAAATATTGTTATTAGTAACTGAACATGGATTTTGAAACGTATTCAAGGCATTAACCATATTCGATGTCGATTTTTTAAAGAAACTATTTGAATTTTATTATAAAATTAATCTCCCCGGAGCAAAAGGCGGTAATCAACGGAAAAATTGTAGTTTTTCGTCTTAAAAACTATTACTTACTATAGAAAAAACACTGTTTAAAGACCGGCGTACCACTACTCTGGATTAACACGCGAAAATACCCTTCAATTGTCCTCCGACCGTTCGTAGGGGGTGAAAACCCCACAGGTCCGGCCTCACAAATTCTACATCATCCCCCGCATTCGATTCTATCCTTTAATCCCCTCCGGAAAATTCGATTAACCCGGTCCTGTCAGCGTATGACGTCATTTGCTAACGACCGCGTGATCCAGTCACACCTCCAAGAAAAAAATTCTCTGTAATATTTTTACCCGGAATTATTTATTCCCCGTCAAGCCTTATCTTCTATAAATATACAGTTTAGTTATATGGGTACACCAACTTTCGCTAATTCTACGCAATATTTTGTAATGTCTGGCGATGAAAGATAGATATAGCGGGTTGAGAACGAGATGGAGCGAGAGAAGAATATTGGCATGGCTGAGGTTAAGTTGTATATTCCAAAATCATCACGTAGGTTACCTATTTTTCGATCAATCGTCCGGGAGGCTTAACCACACGCTACTCTCTGATTGGTTGCCAGTCACGGGTGTGTTTGAGAATGACGTAGGCAGCGGCGGCAGTGTTGTCAGGTTTAACATTTCGAGCGTAAGAATAGGGATGTCTTAGAAAAGAGTTTTTTTACGCCTCAAATGTGTATATTAGACAGGGCCAAAAAAATCGACTATTTTTTTACCGTAAATATTATTTGTGTATATCTTCAAAAAGTATATATCTTCTTCGATAAAATAACTTTAACCTTGAATAACTTTTTGGTAGCGCATTCAATTTCTTTTAGGAATATGTATTGTATTTTTTCAAATATTGGTTCATTAGTTACTAAATTTTAAATTTGAAAAGTAAAATTGCAAAAACAAATCAATGTTCAAGGTACGATTACATGGACCCGGCTTGATTGACGTAAATTTATAATGAGAGCTTTTTTGTAGGGTATTCAATCCCCTTCAAGAGCATGTATTGCTCAAATTTTGCGAATTGATGGTTTGGGAGTTTGGTACGAAAAAAAGCGATTGGCGAAAAAACCGAAAATCGCCTTGATACAGTTTTTAATACTTATATTAAGAAGTGTATCAGGGGTAAGAAGTGTAATTAAGGGCTCTAACTTTGACAATAATTTTTTTGTCATGAAAAATAATATTTTTGGGTATCTCTTAAAAAAAAAAGTAGTTTTTTTTCGTCCCAGCCTCGTGTATATCCCCTGATATTAGGCAATGTAAACTTGCATAATACTCCTCTTCCTTCTACTTTCTGCCATACAGGATGTCCAATAATATAGAGCAACTGATGATAGTAGATATTAAAATAAGAGTATTCAAAAGTGACAAATCCGAATTTGAGGCTAGATGGCGCTTGCTACATAGCTTTGTGAGGCTCGCTCATATATTTTACCCAATAAAGATGATAATATTTTGATTTCAAAATAGAGAAGAATTCCCACGTAAAAAAGGTTCCCTTGATCAATATCGATATCTCACGCCGTTTGCGAGATAATCCTGTTGGAATATTTGTCCATGGCACACTTTGTGAATTGCAGATTTTTCAGTCATCAATATGAGCGAGTCAATTCCTCACAAAGTAGGTAACAAACGCCCTCGATGACCTAGGCTCAAACTAGTACCAAATTTGGAAAGCAACAAGAATAAATGTAGACCGATCCATCACAGTAAAAGGATTTGAAGAGTTTATTAGCTTGCAATAATAAATAATATATTACATGTGTTGTTTTGATCGTTTATTGTACATTTTTTTGTGATTTCTTGGTTTTTTGGTCATATAGAATAATAAAACAATTATGCTATTGGTTTGTTAACGTTTCAGTTATTTTTATTCCAACCATCTTCAGCACAGCTACAATTATATACATTCAATATAATTGATGCCATCCGTCCATCATGTTTTCGGTCTTCTTCGTGGACGTTTATGATCAAGCGGTATCCATTCTAGCATTGCTTTGGTCCATCAGTCTTCACATCATCTCGCTATAGGGCCTGTCGACCTCCATTTCAATTCCTTCACCCTTCCAATGACGTCACATACTTTCGTTTGTTCTCCGATCCACGTGCAAGTCTTTCTGTGCCCCTTTGTAATGCCAAGCATACACTTTTCCATTCTCATCTTTGCTACCTGAAGTTTTTTAACCAACATTGTGATGGCAGAGTTCATGTTTCACTTCCGTGCATCAAAACAGGCACCACGCACCACGCACTGATCAAAAACTTTTCTCTTCAGACAAAGTGGGAGTTTGTTCTTAAACACTATGTTGAGCCTACAAAATGCCTGCCAGCTACATTTAACACGTCGTTCTACTTCCCGGGCAGTATCACCATCCATTGAAACCCTTTGCACAAGATATATGCAGTGGTCGACAACCTCTAAGTCGCTTCAGAAAATAGAAATTCTTCTGTTGTCGGCAAATTTGTTGAACATAACCTAACTGATTTATTTTCAAGCTAAATGGTTCTCCAGCTCTTTGTAGCTCATCTGGATCTTGTAATAGGAGAGCGATATCATCTGCGAATCTAAGATGGCTTAAGTATACACCATTGATCCTTATTCGGAAACATAAGATACATTAAGATACTCAACTGAAACCTGAACTTTAAACTCAGCCTACTACGAATTCACAAACAAGGTCAATCCTGAATATTTTGCTTCGCGTTATCGAAAAAGGTTATTAGAAAAAGTTTTTTCGGAATATTATTTTAACCCCATAAACCGAGTTTCATAATAAAATTCGCATTTTAAATTTTTCCATTATTTTGGTCTATACACAAAATTATTACTAGTTTATTTGTTTAATTTGATAATCAGTGCGCCATGGTGAGTAAAAAATTGACACATTGTCAATAGTGTCATGTATTCAAATATTGCAGTAAAATAAACAGCACTTACAAAGGAATAATTATTTTATTATTATTGGAAATCAATTTTTGGTAATTGATCAAATTTAGGAAAAACTATATAATATATAACAATAATTTTCATAATACAAATAATTAACTATCAAATGTGATCTCTCACAATTAGTCCTCCGTCTATTCGAATACATTTTTCGATTCTTTTACGATTCTATTGTAATAATTTTATGTATAGACCAAAATAATGACAACATTAAAAATGCGAATTTTGTCATGAAACTTGGTACATGAGGTTAGAATAACATCCTGAACAACTTTTTCTAATAATTTTTTTCTATATCTCTAACGTGAAGCAAAATATCGAGAATTGGCCCTGTTTGTGAATTCGTAGTAGGCTTAGTTTAAAGTTCAAATTTCAGTTGAATATCTTAAAAAAACGTCACCCATCAATCTGTCTGACTATGCAAAAATTCAAATTTGTATTCCTTCAAATAGCGAAAATGTGGGAGTGTCTTCATCTTAAAATCTTAAATGCGACACACTATATATATATATATATATATATATATATATATATATATATATATATATATATATATATATATATATATATATATATATATATATATATATATATACATAAACAAAAACTACTTTAGTATAATATCATTATTAAAAGATTCTTAATGACTACCAAGAGAAAGTAACACGTCTCCTATTACGAAATTTAATTACCTTTGGCAACGTGTATGAAAATATTTCTACATTCCAAGCTGACTGACGACCTGGCACGTTCACGTCATATTTGGTTGCATAATCTGATGAAAGAACCAAATAACGTACTTTGTAATACAAGTTTTTCTAGATATATATTTGATGTTAATCATTCAAATAAACAATCATTACTATGTATACTCTAATGAAGAATATAGTATATAGAATACATGATGGTAAAGAAGTAATGTCATTGTAAGTGGGATTATTTTATGATTTAATAAAATGACAAACATTTTCGGTCAGTATCTGTAAATATAAAATGTGTATACTTATTAGTTTCCTCCTTACAATTTTTTTCTGACTCCAGTCTGTCCGTTTAATGCGCTAGCACCTCAATTTAATTCGCAATGACATAAATCGTGAGAGTGCTCTTTGATAGTCGTATGTATAGGAAAAAAAACAAGATTAGTTTTGCTATTAAATTAGATAGATCAGAAATAAATTAGCATATTAAAAACATTTTGTGAAAGGAACAACTATAACATTTGTCGAAAAATACTAAAAATAGCGCAACCCAAAGAAGTACATGGGAATTGTTTGTTCTCCCGAACGCACAAGTTTCTAAGTCTTGTTTAACGTTGTTCACTTGTCGATGTTTGTCGGTTTTGAGTTCCACATCAAAGAAACTGGCGCACCTGGCATTTAAACCAAGCTCTCCATCCACACACTGGCCACACCGTGCGATATCTTTTCAACGCTTTTAGACAGTTTTTGCTGTGTTTGATTAGTGTGTTATTAGCGTGTGTTATTTGATTAGTGTATTATGTGAACTGATAATGTAAGTGTAAAATCAATGTGTGAATGTCCACTTGTGATGTGTGAAACAACCTTGGATCAGACATTGGCATCACAAAACGATTATAAAGAAGTATTTGAAATAAAAGAAAATTAGAAAGAAACTTATATTAAGGAGGAATTGTATTGTGTTAACGAGAATTAATGTTGGCAGTAATGTAAGTCGTCCTTCTTATTTACGTGTAAGAAATACTTTTGTTTAGTATATATTTTTAAGACATGGGTTTCATCTCAAATAAAACGATACGTCTGTCGTTTGTTTAGAAGGTCTTTTAGCATACTTTACTGTAAGAATAATGTTTGTTTAATTTACATCTTCCGGTCTCTTGTCCCATCTCAGGCAAAACGATAGTTTTATATCATTTTTCTTTGGTAAAGATGGTTTTTATCACATTGGGCCGGATGCCAACTACATTTTTCGCTTTATTGACACTGGGCTGTGTTGTGTTTATACTCAATATAAGTTCGGTTATTCTATCTAAAAGCTTCGATAACACTTAAGGGTAGTTAGCCGCCAGATGTTTGATAATGGTGGGGCATCTTTAGAGATGGCTTCATTTCAGTATTTGAAACCAACATTTTCATTTTTACTGTGAACAAGTGTAGTGTCGTGTCGTTCTCAAATAATTCCAAGGGTGAGCGTATCACTGAACATTTTGTTACCTATTAGCTTTTATTAGCTACGAGTTTAAGACTGAACACTTTATTTTCTATCGATTTATATTAGTTTTGAGATATATTTAAAGCTCTATTATTTATATTTAATGTTTTCATTAATATTAAAAGATTATTATATAAGTGATTTTTTCTCTAAACACTTTGTCTTCTATTGATTTTGACATTTTTGATAAGTATTTAAAGATTACTTCTGTTTCTCTTTCTCACAGAATGCTGTCCTGATTATTATCAAATATTCAAGTACAATTAAATTAAATCTGTTAGTGTTTATTTAATATAATCTTTGAAACAATGGTTCTTGATTAATGTTTTGATCAATATTAAATGATTTCTATTTAAGTGAATATCCAAACTTTGTTTGATTACTGGTATCAGCATAATCATATGATTTAAAATTTAATTGAGAGAGATATCCGTGGTATTGTCGCGCGCTCTCCCTTCAATACCATGAAGTGGGTAAATGCTGTTTTGCTTTTCAAGTATCTGGAGCGGGTACATCGCGCGCTCTCCCTTTGTACCTATTGCACAACTCAGTACCAGAGGTTACACGGTAGGGCGTGGTTGGATATCCATTATGTTTTGGTTAGGTCTTTGGGTGGGTATCTCGCGCGCTCTCCCTTGATACCCCGTTCATACCCGAAGCTGGTACTGTTGCGCGTTCTCCCCTCAGTGTCAAGAACAGTACCCAGAATGATAATTTTATTATTAACTGATAAGCACGGGTTACACACGGGACTTTGTTATTTACTTATTTATTGTAGAATGCTCGAAATGGATAAATATTTTCACATTATAAGTGTGTTATCATAATGTTAAGAAAAAGTACACCTTAATAATCAATATCATACTCAACTTTTTACTAACCAGCTATAACATTTAAACACGCAGACTTCGTTTAATCCATATAATAAGAATTATATACCCAGCTCAGAACTAATAACAAAAATATACATAACATTTGTCCAGTCCTTAACTTTTTGCTACCCCTCTGTATCATTCAACTATAAACAAATGCATTCTCATAAATAATTTTCGATTCTGTGTGCTTTTTACGAAATATACGTTCCTGCCTACATATATTTTCGGCGCTTGTACACGGAGCTAATTGCGCAAAACACCCGGTTTGAAAATAAAATTTTTTGGCAGTGAAAGACTCGAAGGTGTGACTGGTTATTTTTGCTGTAATAAAACAACAACAATCCATTTGCACAATGTTAATTACCGATTTTTGGCGGTCAAAATTTAATATGTAGAGACAATCTGTCGTTGTTTTATAAGAAAGTTAAAACTAAAAGTTAAAAATACCAGTTATGAAAGAAAATGTGTATATATTGTTACATACAAATATATATATATATATATATATATATATATATATATATATATATATATATATATATATATATATATATATATATATATATATATATGTATATATATATATATATATATATATATATATATATATATATATATATATATATATATATATATATATATATATATATATATATATATATATATATGTATATATATATATATATATATATATATATATATATATATATATATATATATATAAAAAGCATAAAGCATGTTCAGTAATAATAAGGAATAATCTAGTGTAATACGATAAAACACATATTATCAATTCAGAAGATAATGGTCACATGTGTATTGTTGGTTGCATTATATACGATATTTGAACCTGTTTTGTTCGAACACTGTTGTATATTTCTATTGGTTTAAAATGACATATTCGTCTATTTCGAATCATTATAGAAATAATACACAAAGTATGGAATAATCTATTGCAATATAAAGCAGTATTGTTATATCATTGGTTTTATTGAAAGACATATATTACTGGTTGCAGCATATCTAAAAATAATGTAACTTTTTAAAAATGTTCAGTCTTTTTTATTCATTCATATTCATTTCATCGCAAATAATATAAGTAATATGATATTTTATATAATATAGATTTCTTAACATCTACAAACAATTATTTGGCTAGTTTCGAGTGTTTATTGAGGGTTGTAACATGGATCGAGAAGTTATTAAAAAAAAACATTTTCCAGTCGAGCTATATATTTTAAAAATATGTTTACATTTGGAATGTTTTAAAATATAATTAATTTAATGCAAAAATTACTAAAAAATGCAAACTTAGTTTACACAAAATTGATGAGTGTGTAAATCAATAAAAGAATTATGTGTAGATATCATCTATGTCTAGACGTGTAAATAGAAAATTAATGAAATGATCGCAAATACAAATTTCATCTGATCTTGGTGCAGAAGGGAAGAGATATGCTCTTTAAACCAATGGTGGAATGGATCTCAATAACAAAAAGATAAAGAGCAAATTTCAGAGAAATCTGAGAGGAAGGTACGGCAAGAGTAGTATTAGGACCAGATCTTATCGAAGGAGAATAGAACATATAGGAAACTAGGAATTGTAAGCCTGGAAGCTTAGTCTTAGATTCCGCAGTTATGTTTGCTCACACTTCAACCTCCAACTTATACGCACTGTTGAATCATGTGTTTTTTCCGTATTGAATTGAATGATATAATGACACATTGAATGATATATTTTCATTTTAAACAGTGGTGCCGATGTTATGTTTCAGGATTTCTTAAAAAATGTGTCGTAAAATACATATTTTCTTAAATTAACTTTATATGAACTATAATAACATTTTGTTTTTATCAGCGTAATTTAGTATTGGAAAATAATGAAATGAATAAATATCAATGAAAAAAAATTTTGCTTTTTTGTGACATTTTTATTGAGATTAACCAGGAGTAATATTTTTTTATTAGGATTATATGCTCCATAGATATTTTTATTCTTATGGAAAATTAAAAAGTATTTTTTTTATAATGAACAGCTTATTTAGCAAGGTCATAAACTATGTATATAAGATGACTGATATGTGAGGAGCAAATGTGAATACCGCCATTTTCATAATCATGCCCCTGAGAGTTGTAAAGGAAATATTACTAAATATTTACTGGTGGCAAAAATAACTTATTCTTTACTTGGCGAGTTGGAAAGCATATTTAATACGTTTTTCTTTTCGTCATAATGGGGAAATCTACAAAAGAAACTCTTAGAGCTTGATAACACGTGATCTTCAGGCAGTGTGGATTATTATTGCCTAAAACGCCACCAAGTTCCTTGGGTTTTCAGGTTCTTGACCTATAAACCTTCGGTCGCTCGTATTTAACTAGATAATTTCGCAACAAGTGTTGTGATTTGTCCTTGTTAACTCCTCCATCTGCATTATATACACTGTTAGATTATATATAATCTTTATAGAGTCTGCAAACTGCACGACTTGACAAATGACGAAGGCGATCTCGATAAAACCAAGGACTTTTCAGCTTTTAAAAGAAACATTTCACAAAAAGTGTAGTAAAGCTCACTAATAACCTACATAGTTATTATGTATCTACGGATATAACATACCGAATAAAGAAGTACCGGCAGTTATTATGAAGCATACAATACTTAATTCAATTTTACAATTTAGTCCGTTATTAAGTACTTACTTCTGGTGGAAAGTTTCAAATTTCCTGATCCTGATCCACCTATTAAAATATAAGGTACTTTTTATTTTTAATTCATTTTATTTTTATTTGGGAAACATACTGCGCGGTAGAAAGGCAAGAATTCAAAGTAAAAGACAGATAGCCGCCTTTGGACCGACCGACAAACTATTTAGACATTTCATTTAGCAACTTTAATTTTCTTGTTGATCAATTCTTCTATATAGATTAAATCATCCCTTGAGGGTGCTAACATGTTTAGCGAAACGTGCGTCGAGACGTTTCAAAAAGTGATTTGAAGTTTAGTGGTAAATCTCTTCCGAGTTTATTTTTGTTGATTTTGTATAGTAAAGTTGTGCTATTTGTGATTGTGTCTAAGCGAATTTATAAACGAATTGTATTTTAAACATGGCTGAATCAACTGAAGAATCAACTAAGATGGTTCGGAAGGCTTTAACAATGGATGAAAAAATTTCAATAATTCAGGAGATAGAAAGTGGTGCTAAACAAGTTGACACCTGCAAATCCAGGGCTTTCAAAAAGACGTGTCCACGATACTGAAAAACAAACAAAATATTGCAATTTCAAAGAGTTTTGAAGCAAGGCAAAAGAATTCGTAAACCTGTTCAAAAAATCATAGATAAGCATTTCGAAAAATCTAAAAATTAAATTTTTAATGACCACCCTATATATATATATATATATATATATATATATATATATATATATATATATATATATATATATATATATATATATATGTTGCCCCACTTTTATAATATTTCTATTTAGTCCGCAATTTGTTAAACTTTTGGCGAGCCTGTGGCTCACCAATCCCTCTGCGGAAATTACAATACAAAAGGTTCGATGTTCACTTTTTCAAGTTGCCAGATGTTCTTCAATTCATAAGAAAGATTCTCGTACTTAGAAACTTATTCCACCTCTGTTTTATGTATATTATGAGACAGTGGTATGGCAATATCAATAATTGTTCCCCACTTTTCTTTTTTATTTATTAAGACTATGTCTGGTCTATTGTAGTCGACAGCCCTGTCAGTTATTATCGGTCTATCCCAGTAGAGCAGCACATCGACAGACTCCAGAACAGCTTGAGAACTGTATTTATAATACGGCGGAGTAGATGTTGGTAAAAGGCTATAATTAAGTGCCAGTTTTTGGTGGATTATTTTAGCAAACTGATTATGCCTTCCTAAATATGCGTTTTCTGCTAAAGCAGGACATCCACCAATAACGTGCTCAACAGTCTCCCCTATTTTACCACATTTTCGACATACATCTTCAGTGTTTTCTTTAACGATATATTTCTTGTAATTATTAGTTTTGATGACTTTATCCTGGATAGCAATAACAAAACCCTCAGTTTCCGGATATAGTTGACTCTCGTCTAACCAGAGCAGAGAAGCTTTCTTATCAATAGTATTGCCATTTAATAATTCTACATATCTACCATGGATTGATTTATATTCCCAGAGATTTAAGTTGTTTTGTATTGTCCCTGTTTCGATAGTGTAGTTTGCATGGCTCAGTTTTAGTGGTGTATAATTGTGATCAAACTGAGTTGCGAGTCTCATAAGTTGATCTTTCGAACTTAGAAAATCTTGGCGAAGCTTCTTTTCCTGACTAAGACATAATTCTTTGATATTGATAAGCCCTCTACCTCCATATTTTCGAGGAATATATAATCTCAACACAGAAGAATTGGTATGTAAACAACGGAATTTTGTTAAAAGTCGTCTAGTCATTCCAGTTCTGTGTTTGACCACTTGACCACTCCAAATGAATATGTTAACACCGGTACAGCCCATGTGTAGATTGCCTTACATATATTGCCCCCTGAGGGTTTTGTGTTAAGAAACTTCGTTATTCTTTTCTTATATTTATCTTGGAACCCATGTTATTATTATTATTATTATTATTCACGTATGGGGCCTGATGGACTATGGGAAGTACAGTTAGAGGCGTTTGTTGTTGTTAGCCTTCCTTTGCGCCCATACTGATTTCATTCTTTCCCTATGAACTTTTTTCCAAGCTGTTCCATGCTTCCTACATTTTTCTCTCTGGCCAACCTCCCAAACGTTAACCTTGTGTCTTATTGGCCGCTTTTTCCAACACATTTTCCATGATTATTTCACCCAAATATTTGAATTGAGAGACTCGTCTGATGTTACCGTATTTTGTTTTTAGAAATGGTGTTCTTAGCCTGTTACAGGTCATGTATTGTGTTTTTTCAAAGGAAATTTGGAGGCCTACCTTTTTTGCTATTCCTTTTATGATTTCAATCTGTTTTTGTGCCGTTAATATATCTTGGGCCAAAATTCCTAGATCATCAGCAAACGCCAGACAATCAATTTTAATGTTGATTCTTCCCAGTTTAATGGGCTGGTCAATAATCAAGGCCGATTTTTTTTCACGCCATATATATATCCTAGGATCATTACATTTCGATATTTCGGTCTTATCTTGATTATTTAAAAATTATATAAGAGCTAACAAGCTCCGCCAGGAAGGAAAACAAGCAACGACGATTGAAGCTCAAACAGCAACGAACAAAATCCATCACCATGAATTCAGTGAAAGTAATTTAACTTCCAAGAAAATATAGTTTTATAAGAAATTGTTATATGAATAAAACTTGAACTATAACTGAACGAACCGAACGAAACAACGAATATAAACTGAAATCGGCTGATTCCTGATGTTCAAATTTATTCTTTATTTATTTATTCTCAAGGCAAGTTCTCGTGTTTCATGGTTTCCATAGGGAGAGACATATTTTTATTGTTTAATTTATTATTATTATTCAGCGCTATAGGCTCTAGAGGCCTTTGGCTTTTGATATACTTATATTGCTTAGTGTCTGCTTATTGGGTTGCTTATGTTATGGTCACAGTTCCTCATATCGACCGCGATAGAGGTCGCTTAATTTCATTTAGCGAGAACTAATATACGACATAGTGCAAGTTGCTCTATTTAATATATTTAGGTAATATTTATCATAATTTCAATAGTGAACACAAAACTGTGAGTACTTACCGATCTAACTTCCCTGATTGGTCTGGTGGTGAGATTTTCTGAAGAATATATAGGGACATCCATATCACTCATGTTGGATGAGATACTAGTATCCTGGCGGTCCATTCCAGGCACCTGTAGCAACCTCATGGCCTGTTGCTCAGCCACAGTGGGACTCTTCAAGTAATGACTTTCGGAGATAAATCCCACGCCATCATCATCATCCCGATCAATTTCAGAGAAAGGAATGGACATATTGCTCAAAGATTTCTCGCTTTCTCAGAAAACTAGAACTAAATTAAACAGGAATGTTAGTAAAAATTCAAAAACAAAGACGGTTAGGCTTGAAATTATTCGTTTAAGTTATTTCTACTTACATTCAATGAAAAACATACAAAACGTGCGGAAACTGCGTTATGCAACACCAAGAACGAAAGGAAAACTTGTTGCGCGTCACGATTTTTCTGCCCGGTCCACAACGTTTCGGACACACAGGAGACGATACCGTCAACTCGTCAAAAACCTACTGAGTGACCTCTTCTCAAAGGCAAGAACTGAAACGACGAACTGGATTTATTTTTAAAAACGTCGCGGCGCTTCTACGTCATCCGACCGACCGTCCGCCTTTTTTACCGTCGATCGTCAACAGAAAACATAGAAATATACATCAGCTGGCGTGGTATTCAATGTAAATAGTTCTATAGATATCTGGATAGCATTTAGTTGAAAATTTTCCCTGATTGGTTGATGTGTACGTATACTTGTTGGCTATTTGTAGAGATATTTTATTTTTGGCGCATATAAGTTCCAAATATTTAAAACATACCCAATCTGTATTGTTGGTTGCATTTAAGGACGTGTATATCAGGTTGCCCGTGTTCCAGAAAAAACCTTTTAAAAAATATAAATTACCCTGTACACAAGTTTCCAACATATTTATACATATAATATTAAACCATTATTTATTAGTCAATTTTAAATGCGGAACGAGAGATGTTATGGTTTTCTATATCAAGAAAATATATTCCAACTCCATCCATTTTTGAATACCAGCCTAGTATATCTCGAAATTCCCACCATAAACCCAATCGTTATTTTAAAACAAACATTAGAATCCTTGTAGATAATGCACAGAAACATTTTTGCAACTCTAAGAACAAAAAAACTATGCAATATACTAGTATAAATATGTTTATTTGTTTATTGAGAAGTCATTTATTATTGTTATAAATATATTTCTTTATTTAACTCTCACCCTCATAGTTTAAATAGGAAAGAAATAAAAATAATATAAAAAAATTATTGCAATGAAAACTATTTTAGTTCTTTATCTTTTTATCTATTTTTAGATCCCTATGTCACGTTAAACTCTTCCAACTCTAAGCAGAAAAACACTACTTTATATTATTTTATTTATCTATTCAAAGCAATACGTGCAACAAAAACACTGCTTTTAAAAAGGACCGATTTATCTTTGAATATAAGTTAGTTTGATATGCAAATGTATTTATAATAAAATAATAATGATATTATTGGTTGCCTATAAAGAAATGTATATTAGGTTGTCTGTTAAAATGTTCTCAGAAGTGATTGATACGTAGATTTATATATATATATATATATATATATATATATATATATATATATATATATATATATATATATATATATATATATATATATATATGTTGTTTAAAGGAAAAATGTCAAATTTTTAAACATTTTTAATTTTCAATTCCTTCATTAGAACTTTTGGACCAAAAAACCAAACTCAAAGAGATTTATCACCAAATCACGCGGTCTTAATCGTCTTCTGATGATACTAACCCGGTTAGCTATCTCCTAGGAGAAGGGGTTTATTAGAAAAAAGAAGGGTATGAGTTACAAATAAGTAATTTGGTGTTTACTGGTCAATCCCTTTGGCGTTCCACGCCAAAAATTCCAATGGAAGTATTTAGAGTTCCAAATGTTTGTATTTCTTTTAAATCCCATCATATTATTTTTTTTTTTGGGGATTTTAGATATTTTATTTTTAAATTATCAGTTTTGTAAGAATTATAAATAACAATGAGCAAATTAACCGTTCCTTATAGGCAACCAACAGTACTGATTAGCATAATTTAAATATTGATAACAGAATTTTAATATCGGAAAAATGTTTGATTCAAAATATTTTGTTTAAATATGAACAATAAATGAAATGAAAGATTATCTTGTATATCAAACAAATATTTATTTTAATGACACAAAAATTCATTCTGGGCTGTTACATTTAAACTTAAAATGGACAAATTTATGAAAAAGAAAAACGTGAATAAGAACCACTTACGAAAACTAATCTGTTTAGACAATACAAACTGCCTCCTAGGCCTCATTCCTTAACCTACAGTTTCTTCCTTTCCACAATAGGTCAATGGATCAAAGAGAAAAACATTATTGATGGGAGCCTCTTTCTGGGAGACCCCCTTGATTACTTCTTGTGCAATCACACCACCGAGTACAGCACAAACTGGAACAACCTCCCCAAAAACAAGCTCCAGCAAATCATCACTCAGTTTTTTTCCATCTACACCATAAAGATCAAAAATATCATCTTTTATATCCTGAAGAGCTTTTAGGTCTTCATCTTTGTGTAATATTTCAGGATTTCTACCCAATCTATCCCGGAACTCCAATAGAACTAATAATTATTTAAAAATATGCAGTTTTAGATATAACAATATATACAGAAGTACTTACTAAGCATCAGAAAGAAGTATTCATTCCTACGTTTGACTTTTTTAATTGATTCGACACTCTGCTTTGTATTAGGTAGAATAATAACTCTATTCAATTCTGGATAAGCAATTTCTGCTTTAATTTTGACACTTTCCTTTTCAAGTTTTGTTTCTGTTCCATCATGAGTTCTTTTCTTTCCTATCAGTTTCAATTGGTCCCTGAATTATTTCATCAAATATTTTTAGTTTTCACACACACAAAAAACATATTGTACTTACTCATAATATACATGATTTTGAAAATCAGTTACTGAATACCCAAAAGTGCCAAAAACATCACCTGAGATAAGCTTTACTTTACTTGCCCTGCATATTTTGTCAATCTTCAGTAACAAATCAGATTTAAGTCCTGTAGAAATAATTATTGTAAATTTTTCAAAAAATGTTGAGTCTTTTGAAGCAGGAGATGAAGTATCAGCTGATATTTTTACTAAAGGATTCAGGGCTTGTGCCTTTAGTAATATTTCTTCAGCTATCTAAAATATAAACATAGAATGTCATTAAACAACATTCTATTGACAACAGTACCTTTTTGCCAATGCTCTCTCTAGAAAGCAAAAAGTTTTTTTGTTGGTCTTCCTGTGTTACCACTCCATCATCCAAAATCACCAAGGAATTGATGCCGGAGAGTAAAATATTTTTGGCTATTTCTGACCCTAATCCTCTTATTCCGATTAATAATGCATTGGCTGCTCTTAAGCTGCAATAAAGAGAGTGGTTACAGTCACGTAAAAAAACAACAAAAACACAAACTGTTACCGTTCTTGGGACTCAATACCCCACAGACGAATTTGTCGATCGTACAATTCAGCTTCAACAGCTGATAATTGTTTCTCAGACATTCTTAGACTAAGAAAAAATATCTTGTAAGACCGGTAAAAATAATAGGGAATGTATGAAGTGCTTGAGGTTAAGTCCACAGAATGAAAAGATGAAAAATTGTATATCTCAAAAAATATTTTGATCAGTATCATTCAAATGATTGATGAGTAACAGTTGTTCGTTAGAACTGTGGATTTTATAAAAATAAAAACATATTTAACAAAAAATATTTACATGCGTATAATTGGTTATCTAAGTGTAAACTAATCTATGCAAGGCAATGAAAGATTCATAGGTCAAAAAGCTTTGAATATAATTTATATTGAAAGTCAAAAACAAGCGATTTGTTCTTTACTAGTAACTCTGAGTTTACTGTTTCACACCAAAAGTTTTAATAGAACAATTGAGAGTTTAAATGTTTGTTTTTCTTTCGTGCATATTATCTATGAGAAATTTAAAACTTTGTATTTAAATAATATTTAATTTAGAAGGCACTTTAGTAGGCAACCTAATATACAGTTTTACAGGCAAACAACAATACCAATTGAGTGTGATACTATTTAAAACGTAAAATGTTTATATTAGACTTAGGAAAATGTTTGTTTCACCCACGAAAAAACAAATTAAATATAAAATGAAACAATTTTTGACCTTTTTCACAGTAAGTGGAAGGATCAAAGAGGAATACTTTGTTGATGGGGCTCTCTTTGTATAAAACTCACTTGATTACTTCTTGCGCAGTCACCTCACCTAAAACAGCATAAAACTAGGACAACCTCACCAAAAACAAATTCCAGCAAATCATCACTCAGTTTCTTTCGACGCAGACACAGATCAAAAATATCATTTATGTTCAGAAGAAGCTATAGATCTTTGAATACTCTTTCAGGGTTCTTATTCAATGTTTTATATAAGAAAAATTTGTTTCAGTATCATTTAAACGATTGGAAGTAATAGTTATTCGTTAAAATTGTGGATTTTATAAAAATAAAAATATATTCAACAAAAAAATTTAGTGTAACTTATTAGGTTGTGTAAAATTGGTTGCCTACATGTAAAGTAAATTAAAGATAATTAATTATTGATTTTTGATAAAATTCTAATTAATTATTATATATTTGCTTGAAATATTATCGTATAAATATCATTAATATATTGATAGGGTAAAGTATTAAGATAGCGAGGCTTTAACGCGTGGGATATTTAAATAGTGCGTCCTTTCAACCTTAGGAAATTCGAGGTCCTTCTCCCCCCTCTTTTCGTCCCTTTCTCGTTTCCTAGCAGGATTCGTTCGTGCGGTCCTACCGCTTGCCACCCGGGCCAGCTGAATGTCACGCAACCAGTGCTATTAGCCCGAAATGGACAACATTTACCGCTTCAAAAAGGTAAGTTCGTATTTTATATGCCAGTCTAGTTACTTGGCTTGATTAAAATGGGTTAATTGCTATATAACTGCGGGTTTTCAAAGACCTGACGCTTTCGGATCAGTCGATGGTTAGGTGCTTTCGTGTACAATTTGTTTTATGTAAAAAAATTGAGTGAATATTATTCGAGCTTATATTTCGTGGAAAAATTGACTCCAGAGAATTTTCCAGGAAGCGTCAAAAGGCTGTTGTGTAGTTTTTAGTGCGGTTTGTTTTCTGGTGAGCGAAAACGCGCATTATTAGATTGTCAATAAGTGAACTGGTTCTTTTTTTATTAGGTATGTCTGCAAGCATTAGATCTTCAACGTAATTGTTGGCCTTTTGTTGATTGCCTTTGACAGTTTTTTACAAAAAAATAATTCAAAGTTGCTTTTCGAAGTACCACCTCACCTCACCACCTTTCAGTCAACTATTGAATTCCCCAGCTCAACTCGATGATCGTCTCCATAGTCTTCTTTCAAATTGTTTTCCAGCAATGATTCCATTTCTTCATTCTGCATATTTTTTGGTTGTCTCGGACGTTCTGCATCATTTCAGATAAAACTTCTAATTCGGCATTTTCACTATTAACAATTACTGTATGAAACTGCAAATTTATGTGATCTATAAATGTAGATAACCAACACAACATTGTAATAATTAATTAATTTGTAATAATTAACACGAAATTACTTATCTTCTTAAAATACGACATTAATTTATTAAACTTTTTTAGTTTTAAAAAATAACCTTTTTTCTTTGAATTATATACACAGTTTAGCAGTAATAATGAAAATAAATATAACGTATGACCAGTCCAATATTATTTTGAATCTAAAGTTAAAAAAAATGTTAAAATAACTCCTTAGTAGCAGATGCCATTGAAGGAAAAAAGAAGAAGAGAAAGGCATGTCGTAGATTTGTTACGGAAAATACTGTTGGTGTATTTAGAAGATACTTTTAATATATATATATATATATATATATATATATATATATATATATATATATATATATATATATATATATCATATATCATCATCATCATCAGCCCTTGTCGATTCAACTTTCACGGTTCTGGGTTTTCCTCTGCCACTCTGGTACAATATACTTAACGATGTCATCAATCCATCGTACTTTCGGTCTTCTTCGCGGGCGTTTGCGATCAAGCGGTATCCACTCCAGGATTGCCCTGGTCCATCTGTCGTCCCATTGCCTCGCTATATGGCCTGCCCATCTCCATTTCAACTGTTTTACTCTTCCAATGATGTCACAGACTTTTGTTTGTTCCCTGATCCATGCGCAGGACTTTCTGTCTCGTCTTGTAATGCCAAGCATACATCTTTCCATTCCCTTCTGTGTTACCCGAAGTTTTTGAATTGATTCCGATGTGAGTGTCCAGGTTTCACTTCCGTATATCATAACGGGTAGAACGGTACTGATCGAAGACTTTTCTTTTCAGGCAAAGTGGGAGTCTGCTTTTAAACACAATGTTGAGTCTGTCAAATGCCTGCCAGCCACATTTAACATGCCGTTCCACCTCCTGGGCGATATTCCCCTCCATTGAAATCTTCTGCCCAAGATATAAAAGCTGTCCACAATATCCAAATCCCTTCCTAAAACTGAAATTCTTCTGTCCTGAGCGAAGTTATTGAACATAACTTGACTCTTTTTCAGGTTTATTTTCAAGCTAAATGTTTCTCCAGCCCTTTGCAGTTCTTGTTTGCGTCTTTGCAGCTCCTCTGGGTCTTGTGAAATGAAAACGATATCATCTGCAAATCTAAGATGGTTTAAGTTTGCACCGTTGATTTTTACACCATCCTGTTCCCAATCCAGTTTACGGAATACTTGTTCAAGGCCAGCCGAGAAAAGAATAGGTGATATTGCGTCACCCTCCGTACACCGCGTTCTACATTAATTCCCACTTCAAGATCATCAAGGTGAATTGTGGCTGTAGCTCCATCATATATCGATCCTAATAAGTTTACATATGCTTTATCTACCCCTTGGCTAAGCAGTGCATCCATTATAGCATGCTTTGAGATGGAGTCAAATGCTTTTTCGTAGTCGATAAAAGCCAAGCACAGTGGCATAGTGTATTCGTTGTGCGTTTCTATGGGCTGCTGTACAACCTGAATGTGATTCATTGTACTGAATCCACTTCTGAATCCTGCTTGTTCTCTTGGTTGTACGTCATTCAGTTTTTTTAATATTCTTTTAGAAATTATCTTAGTGAAAACCTTGTACATTACTGATTGGAGGCTTATTGGACGGTAGTTTTATAAATCTTCCTGTGCACCCTTTTTATGTAAAAAGATCACTTCAGCATTTTTCCATAAGTCAGGTACTTTTTGTTCTTTGAGGCATTTTGAGTATAATTTTGCCAGCGTTTTATGTAACGTTCAACCACCAGCTTTTAGCATTTCGACAGTTACACTGTCCTTTCCTGGAGCCTTCCATTTTTCATCGATTCTATAGCATTTGTTACTTCCTTCACTAGGATATCTGGCATTTGTTCTTCCGTGGGTATTGTTGTCTTTGTTCTGATCTTCATATAACTGGGAATAAAATTTTAACCTCTAACATTTGCGGACGCGCCCTGCATACTGTACCATCCTCACGCCTTAAGGCATATATTTGCGTTCTTTTGTTTCTTAGCTTCTGTTTAGCCTTGTTAATTCCTTTGTTTTCTTCCAGGTTTTTTTGCACTAGCTGCATGTTGAATCGGCGCGCGGCAGTGTAGCCCTGCCACAAGGACTACCTGCATTTCTCATTGCTCGCCGTTTCTTCATTAAATCATTCGAGATGTTTGAGTGTTTCAGACATTTTTCTTCTGGTGCTATTGAAGCAGCAATTTGAAGCACATTGGTGGCGATTTCTTCATATTGAACTGATAGTTCCACTTCCTCCGGATCTTGTAACACAGCAAACCGGTTTGACAAAGCAATCTCAAAATCGCTTCCTCTCTCCAGCAGTTTCCCAGAATCCACTTTGCCCTTCTTTGATCTTACCATTCTTTCACGTTCTTCTCGACAGCTAATCCTAACTTTTGCTCGTACCATTCGGTGGTCACTTCCAACATTAAAATTGTTAAGGACAGTACAATTGGTAAATATTGTTTTATCGTTGGTCATGATGTAGTCAATTTCACTTGTGAGCCCATATAGACTTTTCCATGTCCATATTCTGGTGATATTTTTCTTATAGAATGAATTCCTAATATATAGTTCTTGTCCTTCAGCAAAATCAACCAATTTGTCACCTCTATTGTCTCGCTCAGCAGTTCCATATGGGCCAGTTGCATTTTCGTCAGTTCTTGTTGTTCCATTTCTGGCTTTAAAATCACCCATCAGAATTTTGTACCTTTTGTTGTCTTTGTATAGAAGCTGGGCCACATCATCATAAAATTCCTCAATTTCCTCATCTTTATGGCTTATAGTTGGTGCATAAGCTTGGACGATTTGAAGCCTAAACTTTTTATTCAGCTGAATGACGCATTGGGCTAGTCGGTAAGGTGTACTTTCAAATTTTACTTCACTGTCCTTCAGCTTTCGATTGCTGAGGAATCCAATTGCGCCACATCGGCCATTTTCCGTACCTCGAGTGTAGAGTACGTGTCCAGTTGGTTCCAGTTTGATTAACTCTTCGCCCTTTCTTCGTGTTTCACAGAGCCCAATAGCTCCATTTTCATAGTCCGTATATTTAGCGTTGCAATGTCAAAAGTCCAATGGCAGCCTGATCTAACCTGGTGATTCTTAGCACCCTCTGCCTTGGGGCAGGTCTTTCCGCTGCCGTAGGTAGTTGTCCCTTGGCCTACGGGGAATGTGGGTCGTGTTTGATGTTCTGTTATATTGAATATATATATATATATATATATATATATATATATATATATATATATATATATATATATATATATATATATATATATGTATATATATATATATATATATATATATATATATATATATATATATATATATATATATATATATATATATATATATATATATATATATATATATTTGCCGATTGCTTGACTGAGGACGAGCCTCATCCATCTCTTGAATTGAAGGGCACTTGTTTTGTGTTTTGATGTTTAGATTCTTCAGGGTACCGACATGTACTTTCTCGTCAAAAATAGGGATACTTTATCCACTGCCAACAACCCATGTTTTTCACGTAAAAAAATATGGGTTGTTGAAAAAAAAAAAGTGGATAAAGTAAAATAACATCAAACTTCTTTTATGTCATTGACGTGAGGTTATATTGACATCATAAGTACATCTTCTTTGTTACATCAGAAAGTAAAACAGTTTGAAATAATGACTCACATATAACTTATATATGACTATATGTTATTTATATGTTATATGACATACTTGTGTTATGTGACTTATATGTGACATGTATCATACGTAAAGCGTGACATTCCGTGATATCATTTTGACGTGGCAATGACGTAAAAGCGTTATATAGTTTTATAGTGCTTTTTCTTGTTGCTTTTTCTTGTTGTTTTATTTGAAATAAATGCAGATGAAGAGATCAGTCATACTGAAGAATAGAGTAAAAATACACAAAAAAAGATAGGTCTTTTAGTTCGGCGCTTTAATATGTATATTTATCTAAAGATGGCTCTGCTGGTCACTTTTCAAGAATAACTGTTTTGCCCTTTTCAAATAGAGAATGGTGTATCCAGAAAAACTAAATTTAGATCAAGGCGGTGAAAGACCCATTGCTCGTCAGGCGTGGTCTGACGAACCTCTACACAAACCAAAAGCAACTCTTCCAGATAAATCTAGCGTAATTGAAAGCGACAGAGGAGACAAAACATCAAACGACAAACGTCTGGATTCTGCCTCGTCCGAAAAGTAAGTGTTTCTTGTTACTGTAGACGAGTTTGTTGAGTTCTTACCTTCTCAGTTCGTCAGAGCATCATCAGTTTATTCAGGATCGCATCCGACACTTGGTGGATGCGTTTTCTACTCGAGCTCAGGCAGCCAGACAACGATTAGAAGGTCCCGAAACTCCATCATCGTTAAGGTAGGGAGATACTTGTCAAGAATGGCTTTATTTTAGTTTTGTTTGGAAAGGTAGTTCTTCAGGTGAAATAGAAGGTACTCAAAGCGGGGTGAGTTCACATCCACGACCGAGCGTATCGTTTTCGGATAAACACGTGGAAGACGAACCTGAACCCGAACCAGAACCTAGGGGATCTTTAGAAAAATGCATCAACCATCTGGATATAATCGATCCAAATGGTAAAATTTATCTTTGCTGGATGGGGCTAGTTACACTGGCTGTTTTATATAACGCGTGGGTGAGTAATAAAGGCTTCCAAAAATATTAGGTTGACAAAAGATTTCCCAGTTTTTTTTTAGATAAATTAAAGAAACATAGTTTTTAACTTTTTTTTTGTAATAACGTTGTTCCTTTTTGCGTGAAATTTACCAGAACTATAACGCTGGGTCCACATCAATACAAATTTACGTTGTGCGGGTTGTATGTGTTGTATGTAGTGTGCTTGCGCGGCAATGTATACGCTCTGACACACAAAGTCACATACAAATATTGTGGCCGAACAGTACGCATACGAACTAGCTGTTGTCCACCAAATAATTCAAACAAATTGTCCCAGTAAATTTAATACATGCGCAACATTTTATTTGTGTGGACCCAGCTTAAGAACAAAACATTAACTGTTGTTTAGGTTGAAAAATATTATGTTCATGCAAAAGTTTGAGTCTTTTACGTCAATGCTGTTAAAGCTGGGTCTACATCAATATAAATTTGAGTTGTGCGGGCTGGGCTGTATGTGTTGTACGTGGTGTTCCTTCGCGGCATTGTAGACTCCCTGACACACTAAGTCACACAAATATTGTCGCCGCATAACACGCACACGAACCATCTGTTTTCCATCAGATAATTCAAACAAATTGTTCCAGTATGCAACACACACGCAAAATTTTATTGGTGTAGACCCAGCTTAAGTTTCCAGTTCTTAGACTTGAAAATTTTCCCACCGTCGACTAATTTTTCAGACTTGGTATCGTTCGATATTTTCCCAATTTTTTGTCTTGTGTAACTTGATTAATTATACAGGGTGTTAGGTAAACAGGCGGCAAAAATTAAAGGGGTTATTCCTTGACTTATTCTAAGAATATTTTGTTGTATGATGATTTTTTAAAAACCCCTTTGTTTCGAAGATACAGGGTGAACAAAATCTACGACATTAACAACATTTTATTATCAAAAAGTACATGTAAAGTTGCTCAATCTACTATAAATGTTCGAAATAACTTCCTCCAGCCTTGATACAAGCATTCAATCTTCTCGTCATTGGCTGCCGAACTCTTTCGAACACACCAGGGTCGTTTCTAATTGAGTTACACCCCGCAATTATCTGATTTCGCAAATCATCCAAATTCTTCAATGGAGTAGCGTAAACTAATGACTTCAGATATCCCCAGAAGAAATAATCCAGGGGGTTTAAGTCCGGGGATCGAGCAGGCCATGCGTGTGGCCCACTTCGACCAATCCAGCGATATCCTTATGTTGCAGTTAAAAAATCACGAGCAACCAAACTCAAATGTGGTGGTGCACCATCGTGTATAAACCACATTTCATGCCGTTGCCAATGGTACATCTTCCAGAAACTCAGGCACCGTTGCTTCCAAAAAGTTGCGGTACACCTCGCCAGTAAGTCTTTGTGATAGAGATACCGGTCAAATTAGATAGTCACCTACAATTTCAACCCAAACATTCAACGAGAACTGATGTTGAAAACTATCTTCGCATACCTCGCCAGTAAGTCTTTGTGATAGAAATATTTTATTATATATTTTATTAGGAATTATAAGGAATTATTCTTCAGATTAATTATTCAGATTAAATGATGCTAACATGGTTAGCGAAACGTGCATCGACAAGTTTAAAAAAGTGATTTGGTGTTTAGTTGTTAATCTCTTCGAGTTCGAGTAGATTTATTCTCCGTAGTCTCAGAGGAAGTAATTTTCCTTAATAATAATTACTACCACAACCAAAAGTCTAGCACTCTTGTATACGCCTAACAGGTCTATAAATAGTGGTATTCGTGAAATGTTGTCGTAAAAATAAATCCATAAATACATACCAGAGGCTATTGATAAGTACCCCCGCTAGATTGTTTAAATCTTTTATTACAGATGCAGCGCCTTCTCTGGTCATTTCGGTTCGTTCATCTTCAAAGCAAGTTGCCACAGTTTGTGTTCGTTTTGCAAGTGATCACTGCTCCATTTTTAAAACTCCTGAGTGTTTGCCTTATTTTGAAGTAAAAAATGTTAAAAAATATTGTAAAAAGAAGAAGGTAGTTAAATTTAAAATAGGTAACCTTCTTTTGCGCCACCCTGTGCATGTAAAAAAATCGAGTATCATTCATTCAAACAGAAAGTTGATTTAGCCCTATCGATAGAAATATTTATCAATATTCCCTTGTAGATATAAAGTATCACCTATTTTTTCTTTTTTCAGGTGATTCTTTTAAGAGCTACATTTCCATTTCAAACGGCGGACAATAGAATCTACTGGATGACCTTTGACTATATTTGCGATCTGATTTATATAATAGACATCGTGTTGGTTCAGCCCAGAGTCAAATATTTAAACGAAGGTTTTTGGGTGACCGATAAAAAGGCACTGAGGCAGAATTACGTCAAGAACAAACATTTTAAGGTGATTTGAATGTACGAGGGATCTTTGGAAAGTTCTCGGTCTTAACATTAAATGTGTTAAGTATTTTTTTCTCTTGTTCTATGATCTCATGCAGTGTTTAGTGAGATTATCCACTAATAACAGTTTAAGCTGACGAAAAAGTTCTTTGCATGTTGGCTACGTTCATAAAGGAGTTTACTGAATACAGTTTCTCCTATAAGCTCAAGGATCTTACCGATCTTTTTAAATCCAATTTAATTTTAATAAAAAAAAACATCCTTGGCTAAACAAAGTATCGTGGTACTTGACCATCCTGCATATTCGCCTGATTTGGCTTCATGTGACTACCTGTTGTTTCCAAAACTGATGTTGTTGACGGGAGAAGAATGTTTTGAAATGATTTCGTATTTTAGGACGCTTGGATCACAGCTTTGGATACGATTCCCAAAAATGTATACTAGACATGCTTCAAAAAAATTTACAATAGCTTAGAGCATTGTATCGACTCACTATGAGTCTTTCTTGGATAGAAGATGATGTAATTGGTAAATAAATAATCTTTCATTTCATTTTACAACAATCACCTTTCATTGAAGATCAGCGTTATTGTTGTTTTGCTTCTGTCGAGAAACTCATAGTGAAAAAATCTGTAGCTGTAGTATAATACAATCAAATCATTATAAAAGGTTACTTAGCTTCCGCCGTCCATTTTTTATAAATTCAATTTATTGAATTGTAAAAAACTGGTTATACAATTTTGGTTGAAAGTATTGTCCAGCGTTGGCCACTACTTTCTCCCATCTTTTAGGCGGCATTAGAATCTTGCGTTGAAAAAACTGGTCATCTTTTGAAACGATCCAATTTTTCACGAATCATTCATTTTTTGACTTCTTCATAAGACCGGAAGTGTTGGTGAGCCAGGAAGTGTGTCATCGATCGAAACAGGTGATAGCCAATGGGGACTAATGATCTTGCTAACTCTTCTTGGCTTCGACACGACTCTTCATTAAGCAATGCCTCTAATTCTTCATCTTCAAACATGTTCGCTCTTTCACCACTCTTCGACGTAAAAATCACCGCTCTTGAATCGATGAAACTACCCACGATACGTTTTTTCACTCATAGCGGTTTCACCATCAGTATCTGAAAGCATTTGGTGAGCTTCAGCCGTAGATTTCTTCATATTAAAGAAATAAATGAACACCTCCGCAAATGACGAGAATTTGGCTCATAAATTTTTAATCATTTTTATCATTTTTAATCACGAACAACTTTGTGATTTAACACACTACTTGATTACTGGTGCTATGGGGTTATGCTTATAAGATGCCAAAGTTTACTTACCACTAACGACCTCTCTAGGAAAAGGGCGGAAGCAAAGTTGTATACTTTTTATACAGACGATGTAATGGTTGATCTGATTTAAAAGCACTCATGAAGCAAAGAACAATGCACATGAAAGAACTTCATTAGATTAAATCATCTCCTGATGATGCTCACATGGTTAGCGAAACGTGCGTCGAGCAGTTCAAAAAAAGTGATTTGGTGTTTAGTGGTAAATCTCTTCATGTTTAGTGTTTCACACCAAAGGTTCCAATAGAATAATTGATTGAGAGAGGTCTTGTTTAGTGTAAAGTGGGTTCAATTGGTAGGTAGTAAACTTTATTTCTGTTATTTTTTACCGATATTCTCGATTGCAATCTGATATAAGTTTTCGTAAGGAATATGGATGGATGGATCCATTTCGAAACTTTTCCGTAATTGGAAAAAATGTACCAACAAGAGCGTGCTACAAGGAATGAAAAAGATGGTAATCTAGTAATGCCAAGTCTGGAGAATAGACTGGGAAGACTATAAAAAAAAATATTTATCACTCCGTTATAATTAAGCATCGTTATCTGGGTTAATCCAATAAATTCAGCTGGTGTTCTCATTTCCTCCATGACCTCGAATAAAAGGGACTCGTCCATTCATTAGATATTGTAAAAGAGTGCACAGCCAAGCAACAGAAACACTAAAATCAGAAACCATTAGCGTCATAAACATTTCCGGAATCGAAGCTCTAGCGAAAAGTGCCCGAACTTTACTTCCTAATTTTTTGTTAGTAAAAGGGATTCGTCCATTCATTAGATATTGTAAAAGAGTGAACAGTCAAGCAACATAAACACTAAAATCAGAAACCATTAGCGTCATAAACATTTCCAGAATCGACGCTCTAGCGAAAAGTGCCCGAACTTTACTTCCTAATTTTTTGTTAGTAAAAGGGACTCGTCCATTCATTAGATATTGTAAAAGAGTGAACAGTCAAGCAACAGAAACACTAAAATCAGAAACCATTAGCGTCATAAACATTTCCGGAATCGAAGCTCTAGCGAAAAGTGCCCGAACTTTACTTCCTAATTTTTTGTTAATAAAAGGGACTCGTCCATTCATTAGATATTGTAAAAGAGTGAACAGCCAAGCAACAGAAACACTAAAATCAGAAACCATTAGTGTCATAAACATTTCCGGAATCGAAGCTCTAGCGAAAAGTGCCCGAACTTTACTTCCTAATTTTTTGTTAATAAAAGGGACTCGTCCATTCATTAGATATTGTAAAAGAGTGAACAGTCAAGCAACAGAAACACTAAAATCAGAAACCATTAGCGTCATAAACATTTCCGGAATCGAAGCTCTAGCGAAAAGTGCCCGAATTTTACTTCCTAATTTTTTGTTAATAAAAGGGACTCGTCCATTCATTAGATATTGTAAAAGAGTGAACAGCCAAGCAACAGAAACACTAAAATCAGAAACCATTAGCATCATAAACATTTCCGGAATCGAAGCTCTAGCGAAAAGTGCCCGAACTTTACTTCCTAATTTTTTGTTAATAAAAGGGACTCGTCCATTCATTAGATATTGTAAAAGAGTGAACAGCCAAGCAACAGAAACACTAAAATCAGAAACCATTAGTGTCATAAACATTTCCGGAATCGAAGCTCTAGCGAAAAGTGCCCGAACTTTACTTCCTAATTTTTTGTTAATAAAAGGGACTCGTCCATTCATTAGATATTGTAAAAGAGTGAACGCCAAGCAACAGAAACACTAAAATCAGAAACCATTAGCGTCATAAACATTTCCGTAATCGAAGCTCTAGCGAAAAGTGCCTGAACTTTACTTCCTAATTTTTTGTTAATAAAAGGGACTCGTCCATTCATTAGATATTGTAAAAGAGTGAACAGCCAAGCAACAGAAACACTAAAATCAGAAACCATTAGCGTCATAAACATTTCCGGAATCGAAGCTCAAGCGAAAAGTGCCCGAACTTTACTTCCTAATTTTTTGTTAATAAAAGGGACTCGTCCATTCATTAGATATTGTAAAAGAGTGAACAGTCAAGCAACAGAAACACTAAAATCAGAAACCATTAGCGTCATAAACATTTTTAATTTTTTGTTAGGACCGAGAACTTTTCAGGCATTCTTGATATTTCCCTGTCGGTATAGTCTATTTCAAGATATTTCATTACCCTTCGGCAAAATGTTAATTGCCTTGTGGCAATCTCAATTAAAATATTTCTAGTTTCTTAAAAGGCGCCCGAGCCGGAGTGGTTTAACTTCTGAATAATTTTGGAAAAATAAAATTTTGTTAAATTATGATGTAATTATTATGCAGCATTTGCGCTTACGCGCAATGAGGAGCGCAGTCGGAAAAATATTTTCTGTATTTTTTTTCTTTATTTGGATTTTTCGCCACTATCTAAAACTCAAAAAATATCAAAAATACCTGTTCTTATTTAAAGAAAGCATCACTGGGTAAAAACAAATAAAATATTATCTAATGCTGAAAAGTATGCACTTTCTAAAAGACTAAATTTTAGTGTTTAGACTAATGTTTGTCTAAAGACTAATGTTTAGATGTTCCTAAATTAGGCCTTATTTCGGCAGTAGAGTTTGTTGCTCAAAAATTACCTTTGGAAAGTGCAAATGAATACAGAATTAGGTTAAAACTTATCTTAGAACAATAATTTAAAATCAAATCAAATTTATACTATGAGGAAAGGTTAGCTATAGATAAATTAAAAAAGACACATCTATTAAAATATTGCCATCAGACAAAAGTAACGCCACAGTTATTCTGGACACTACAGAATATAATAACAAAATTAAAACTTTAATTGATGAGGGAAATTACACTAAAATACAGATCCAACATTAAAAATAGAGAGACAAATTTACAATACATTATATAAACACAAACGTGAATTTACAAATCTAGAAAGATCACAACTTACACCACATTATAGCAAACCACCACATTTCTATGGTCTACCAAAAATACACAAAACTAATATACCACTTCACCCTATAGTTAGTAGTATAGATTCCCCATGTTATAAACTAGCAAAATTTTTATTAAACATTTTAAATCCACTTTCGGGTAGAACAATTTCATATATTAAAAATACTTCAGATTTTTTAGATAAAATTTCGAATAAAATTACAAACCAAAATTTAATGGTTAGTTTTGACGTGGTGAGTTTATTTATTAATGTACCAGTTGATAAATCACTTTTAATAGTTAGAAAGAGAATAGAACATGACACAACATTAAAAGACCGCACTAAACTAAACATAAATACAATTTTGGAATTATTAACTCTGTGCTTAAAAACCACATATTTTCAATTAGAAAATGATTATTATCAACAAAATTTCGGAATGGCAATGGGTTCTTCTCTTTCTCCTTTGATCAGTAATATTTTTATGGAGGAACTCGAGAATGACATATTAAATAAATCTCTTAAAAAACCATTAATATGGCTTAGGTATGTTGATGATATTTTTGCTATATGGCAACATAGCATTGACGATCTAAATATTTTTTTACAAGATATAAATTCTCCAGAGCCTACAATTAAGTTTACTTTAGAGATGGAGAAGGCGAATAAATTGCCATTTCTTGACACTTTGACATAATATTAAAACAAAACAACACATTAAAAACTACAGTTTACAGAAAACCGACAAACACAGATAGGTATCTCAATTTCTTTTCAGATCACTCAAAATCGATCAAAATAGGAGTAATTAAAAGTTTATATGACAGAGCAAAACTTGTTTGTACCGACAGTTATACACTACAAAAAGAAACAAATCACATAAAAGACATTTTAATAAAAAACAATTACCCAAAAAATTTTATAGATAAATCGTTTAAAAATTTTGATACTAGACAAAACAGACAAATTATTAATAACAATAATAATAACTCTCAAACAATTAACCTCACAATTTCTTATATCCGCGGTATTTCTGACACAATTAAAAGAGTAGGAAATAAATATAACATAAGAACGACATTTAAAACAAAAAATACTCTTAGATCTCTACTAACAAAGACTAAACCAAACAATATACAAAAAATACCAAAAATGTGGATTATAAAATTCCCTGCCAATGTGGCAAATTCTATATAGGCGAAATATCTAGACCGTTAGATGTTAGAGTAAAAGAGCATAAAAACCTTCTTAGAAAGGGCGATTTTAATAAATCTAGAATTTGTCAACACGCATGGGAATGGTGTCATAAAATCAATTAGAATAATTCCAAAACGGTATTAAAAGAATCGGTAACAAAATATAGAAGATTAAAAGAAACCGCTATAATTAATTTAAATAAAAATAACTGTATTGCTATGCCTTCGGTAGATTTAAATTCAATATGGTTCCCGATTCTTAAGAATACAATTAAACACATTTAAATATTTGAATACACAATCAATACAATAAACAATCACACAGTTTTTTGGTAGTATGTCACTGTATACATATACAATATATATATATATATATATATATATATATATATATATATATATATATATATATATATATATATATATATATATATATATAATGATATATATATCGTAACTCTCACTCGTAACTTTATATATTACAAATTAATATTTGTATATTAATGGTTTGACATGCAAAACCCATTTGAGATAATATTCTCCGGAGGCTAGTTCCGCTGTAATGTTGGGTTTCATCTTTCCTTAGTTGCTGTTGCAATGAATGCAATGTAGACACAGTTTGCTCTTCATACATAGCATAAATTTTGCTTCGAATTAAGCAAACAAATTATAAATAATTATTAAAAAAATACTATCGAAATTATAGAACTCCACTGTTTAAGAAAATAATGCGAACTAAACTATAATATTTCGAAACTAATTAACCAGGTGTAAACTTAATTTTAATTTTTTACCTGCTATTTTATTAGGCCCGGTCATATTTACGTTTCTTGTAACTTTTCCGGGTTTCGTTACGGCAGGAGTTGTTAAGAGTTTATTGCAGCAAATCGGTCAACGATATATCTTAAAATGCACTTTACCAGCCTTATAATTCCTTTAATCGTTCTTTTGCAGCTGGATCTCACGTCTTTGTTGCCCTTGGACTTGTTGTATTTTATTACAGGCCCAGACTTGGTAATTTTGCGAGTACCTCGCCTGTTGAAAGCTCACACTTTTTGGGAGTTTTTCAATTTGGCCGACAGACAGATATCGAATCCCTATACGATCAGATTTACTCAGACTCTTCTCTACATGATGTATTTAATCAATTTAAGTGCTTGTGCGTATTATGCCTTCTCCGTTTACGAAGGTATGCTCAAAACTGTCTCCAGAAAAAACGGGTTTTCTTGAGGATTTAGTTTTTTTTTAGGTATTGGTAGTAACAATTTTGTTTATAACGGAGAGGGGAACGCATATTTGAGGTGTTTTTATTTTGCAACGAAAACAGCGACGTCTATAGGGAAAAATCCGAAGCCCACTCAAGAGATCGAATATATCTTTATGACATTGTCTTGGCTAATGGGTTAGTAATTGAAAAATACTGCTGAATGATCGATCCTCTTTTAATCCCTCGGAGATATCAATCATCACTTCATCTTTGATTTTAACTGAATCTAAATTCGAAGATATTTAGCACTAGACATCAAATAACTTTTTTAAACTTCTCGACGCACGTTTCGTTAACCATGTTATTATCATAAGAAGATGATTTAATCTCCTGATGATGGTAACATGTTTAGCGCGACGTGCGTCGAGAAGTTTAAAAAAGTGATTTAGTGTTTAGTAGTAAATCTCTTCGAGTTTAGTGCTTCACATCGAAGGTTTCAATCGAAGAATTGATTAACTGAATGTCTAGAAGAGTTAGACGAGGATTGGATTATACAGGATGGTCCAAAGAGTTGTAAATGTCAGAGTTATGTTGATATGCTTAAAGCTTCTTGTACTTCTACTCTTCAATTTGAAGAATACACTCAGGGTTTTTGGTTCCATTAGGACGGGGTCCCCTGTCATAGTTCCAAGCTCTGTTTGCCCATCGTCCAGGCGTTTTTTCCCGGAAAACTGATTTCTCGAAGAGGAGTCGTTCAGAGGCCTTCCCAAAGCCCCGATCTGACTATCTGTGACTTTTTTATGGGGATGTTTTAAAAGAAAGTATACCACAACAGCCCTGTCGTTCTGAAGAATCTTGAGCAAAATATTCGGCAAGAAATCGAAGGCATAAGTGCAAACCGTTAGAGCAAATTTTAGAGGTTGGCTTCAGGAGTGCCAGGACAAAAATGGAGCACATTTAGATAATGTTACCTTCCGGATATGAATTTCCAAGGATTTTTCTAATTTTAAGAATACATTTTTAAAAAATTCATTTCAAAACAACTATAACTCTCTGGACCATCTGGTACAGTAGCATTATTGCGCAGCATTGATGCCTTTAGAAACTTCTGTCTATCTTGCAGGGGTTTTTGTCTTTGCTCTGCTTATTGGTCAGATTAGAGACATCATATCCACGGCCACTAAAGCCAAAACAGAATACAGAAAACTGGTTGATGAAACTTTGGAGTATATGAGGAGATTGAACCTGCCGCAGGAGATGCAGCGTAGGGTACAGCTTTGGTTCAGTTATACCTGGGAAACTCAACATACTTTAGGTGGGTGACACAAAACTTTTCTGTATCTTCACCATGTTTTCTTTGTTTGATCCAGATGAGAACACAATAATGGATTGTTTACCCCATAAAATGAAAACTGATATTGCCATTAATGTTCATATAAATACTTTAAACAAAGTTAAATTGTTCGCCGATTGTGACGAGGCTCTCCTGAGGGAATTGGTGCTGGAACTGAAGAGTGTTATATATTTACCGGAGGACATTATTTGTAAAAAAGGAGATGTTGGAACGGAAATGTATATTGTTCAGTCTGGTAAGGTCCAAGTTCTTGGGGGTAAAGAGGGAAAGGAGGTCTTGGCAACGTTGTCTGAAGGAAGTGTCTTTGGAGAGATAAGTCTGTTGGGAATTCCAGGAATGAATCGCAGAACAGCGGATGTTAGGTATGTATTTTTATGTGCTTTTTAAGTTTTCTCTACGCTCACAGTCGAACTTGAATAATTTTTTAAGAGTTTTAAAAATTATTTGTTAAAGGGTATTCCATTAAGAGGTTTCGAATGTTGGTAACGAATAAAAGAAACGTTTCATAACATACATGAAAGTTATTTATGGCAGTGCGAAGCTTGATAGTGTAAAATTATACGTGGAAAACAACATCTGTCAAATGACCGCCACGACTTCTCTGGCAGCTCACAATTCTTTTGTTGAAATTCTCGATTACTGCTGGACACATTTGCGGAGTTATGTCACGAATTATTCGCCTAATTTCTTCTTTCAACTGTTGAACGGTTTGCGGATTATTTTCGTAAGCTTTGCTCTTCACATAGCCCCACAAAAAATAGTCTAGCGGCGTCAAGTCGCATGACCTTGGTGGCTAATTTACGTCCCCATTCCGGGAGATCAGCCTCCCTCCAAACTGTGTACGCAATAAAGTCAATGTTTCACGTGCTGTATGACATGTCGCACCATCTTGTTGGAACGACATATTCTCTAAATCCATGTCCATTATTTGATCCCATAAAAAAACATCAATCATCGTTCGGTATCGTTCTCCGTTTACTGTAACAGTTCGTTCATCTTCATCTTCAAAAAAAATACGGTCCAATGATACCCTCAGCCCAAAAACCGCACCAAACTGTGACACGTTGAGCATGCATCGGGATTTCGTGGATTTCTCTAGGATTTTCATTGCCCCAGATGCGACAATTGTGTTTATTTACGTAACCGTTTAAGTGGAAATGAGCCTCGTCACTGAAAATGATTTTATCGCAAAAATTATTGTCATTTGCCTTCATCTGTAGGATCCAATTGGCAAATGCACGGCGTTGCCCATGGTCGGCTGGCTTTAGCTTCAGTGTTAGCTGAATTTGGAAGGATGTAGACTTAAGTCTTTTTTCAAAATTCGCCACGTTGAAGTTCTGCTGATACCCAAATGTTGCGCGCGCCTGTTAACAGACATTTGTGGATTTTCAGTAACACTTTCACGAACCGCCTGAATATTTTCAACTGAACGAGTAGGACGTTCCCGGACTTTTGTTTGGATTATCTTTCACAGATCCGGTAGTTTCGAATCTACGCACTATTTTGCGAATGGTTACTTCTGACGGACGATTGCATACACCAAAGTATTCACGAATTTGCCGAAATGTGGCTCTCACAGAACACCCATTTTGAAAATACGTTTTAGCAATGTAAACACGTTGTTCTACTGTGTAGCGCTCCATTGCTGAAATTGTACTGAATTCCACAATGAAACCGAATAACATAAACAAAGTTTGAGATAAGAAGACTTGCAAAACAAAACATTCGAAACCTGACATTGACATTGACAGATGTTGTATTCCACGTATAATTGTACACTGTCCAGCTTCGCACTGCCATAAATAACTTTCAGGTATGTTATGAAACGTTTGTTTTATTCGTTTCCAACATTCGAAACCTCTTAATGGAATACCCTTTATTAGTTGAACTGCAGGCGTTTCTCGAAAAAAAAACCTAATATTAAAAATGTATTAATGGATGTTAACGGGTCTTTCAAACTGAGTGTTTTTTTTTAAATTTATTGAATAAAACACAGATGGAGTTATGAATTTGCCTAGGGCTTGTCTCATTTCAGAGATCATCCCACGTTCCGCATCACAAGTTCTTAGGTCTCATATTTGATTATAGACTATCTTGGAAACACTACATTCACTTTTTTGAGGGCTAAATGTGCCCGAGATATGGAAATGCTTAAGATGCTCTTAAACAATACTTGGACTTTGGATCACTACGGTCTCCTTAAATTATACAAGGCTAATTAGATCCAAGTTACAGTGTGACTCTTAATCTGTGCAGAGACTCTTAAGTCTTATCTGGATGTCATACAGAGTACGTCCTTAAGACTCATATCTGGAGCATTCTCCACCAATCCAATATATATATATATATATATATATATATATATATATATATATATATATATATATATATATATATATATATTATTATTATTATTATAATTTTTTTATTTATTGGGACTTTCGGTCAGTGTAAATAAGTTTTAATTTTTTATTGTTTTATTTACGTTTCGGTTTTACAACGAACCATCATCAGAATACTTCTAAAATAAAAATTACTTTTATAAAAAAAATACAAACTTACATTTAAAAACCTACCAATATCAATTAAACAATTAATTTTTTGAATTTTTTAATTAATACGTGTCAATTTTTTTATAAAATTTTTAAATGACATATTTGACTTTTGACATATTTACCAATTCTTCCACCTTTTTTGTTTTTTATTATAACCTAATTGTTTTGAATTTTTTATGTGGAATGATAATAGATTCAAAAATAAAAAATTATGAAAATTTATTATTTAATAATGTTAAATTAATGGTATTATTTGTTTTTTTTATATAAATCATTTCTATTATATTTCTTTTTTTATATTGTTTTTCAAAATCTAGGATTTTTATGTTGTTAAAATTAAAGTTATGTTCATTGTCTATAGCATATGTCATTTAAAAATTTTATAAAGAATTGACATAGTTAAAAAATTCAAAAAATTAATTGTTTAATTGATATTGGTAGGTTTTTAGATGTAAGTTGACCGAAAGTCCGAATAAATAAAAAAATAATAATACTAAACGGTCACGAAAGTATATGTAATAAAATATATATATATATATATATATATATATATATATATATATATATATATATATATATATTATTACTATTATTAGGTGCGTATAGACCCGGTTGGATCATGCAAAGCATTCTGATTCATTTTCGAGTGTTCTTTCTGGTCCTCACACCTCTCTCATCCTTTCTCCGTGGATTCTCTTTCTCTCCTCCGTCCACTTTGTTCCCGATCTCCTCGAAACTTCGCTCTCTGATGCAACGTACCACATATGTATTTTGTATCTGTACGTTCTTCTATCCTCAATCTCTGTCGGACCCATTTGTGCCTTTCCCAAATCAGCTGTTGACTTGACTCCTTGTATGTACGTAAGAATTCTGTTGGTGAGTCTTGTTGGTGGGAGTCTACTGATATGTCCATAGAATTTCAACCTTCTTTTTCTTATGTCTACCGCTACGTTGGACATTCTCTCTGTGGTATTTCTCGAATGTATTTCTCTTCCTGTGTTGGTGGTGGTGATTCTGAGTGGGTATAGATACAATTTTCCTTGGGAAATCTTGTGTCGTATTCTCCTGACAATTCTCCTGATTGTTTAGCGCTAATCTCCCATTCCGCTTTCTAAAGCAAATATTTTGTGGTGTGCCCACGGATTTCTCTTGCGAAAGTCCTATAAAAGTCTCTCGTGTTATAATTGCGGAAATTCTTCTCTATAGAGTCTAGTTGTTCCTTCATGTACTTCTTCTTAGTTTGTCTTATAACCTTTGCGGTCTGTTTTCTAGTCACGTCAAAAAACTGTTGACTTTCTGGGGATTTTTAGTGTTGTAGTTCTGAAATGCTCGTTTGCGTCGCTGCAATGCACTTTCGTATTCCGAGTCCCACAAAGAGTGTTTTGTGTTCTTTTTCAATGGGATCAGTTCCTGTGCTTTTTGTGGAATTTTTCCCATGTATCTGCCTGTTCCCATTCCTCTGTTATGTTGGATTCCTTGATCCTTTTCATGTTGAATTTCTGTAGATGTGCTTTCTTGTGATGAATTCTCCTTGGGGTGAACTTGACTTTGATTCGTGTTAGGTAGTGGTCTGAATTAATGTTCACGCCCCTGCGGACATGGAAATCTTGGATCTTTCTTGTGGGTATGAGGTCGCAACGTGGTCTATCTGGAATTCCCCAATCTGTTGTATAGGCGATCTCCATGTCTTCTGTTTTCGTGGAGATTTTCTGAGGGATGTTGACATGATCTTCAGGTTATTCTGTTGGCATAGTTCGATGAGTCTTATGCCGTTCTTGTTGGTGAATTTGTGACCGGGGAATTTGCCTACGGTTTTCTGATGGATTTGTTTCCTACCGATTTATGCGTTAAGGTCGCCCAGTAAAATTTTGACGTCATCCTTTTGGACCTTTATATTATACCAATGAGTTGGCTGCGGATTTCTTCACAATAGAACCTCTCCAGGACTACCGGCTTCAACCAGTGTACTTACTGCTGAATTATTGGCTATAAAAAGATGTCTCTCTTATATCAGATTAAACCATGCAAATTCCTGGATTGTAATTTCTGATTCCAAAAATGGAGTCCATCCAGTTATTGCACAAATTACAGATCTTGTAGAAGACATCTCTCAGGATTTTTCTCTTCTTTTCGTTTGGTGTCCTGGTCATAGGGACATCAAGGGTAATGAAGAGGCTGATCAGGTCGCAAAACGCTCAATACAGCACGGATTACCATACATGCGCAGCTTCCACCCAAAACATCATGTCGCTTTTGCCAAAACTTTCGCACAAATCTCAATGTAATCGTATTGGGGCAATCCAGAGAGACCTGACGAATCATTAAACCTTCATTCTCTCAACTCTCTCCAGAGCGGCTGCTGGATTGAAAAGCCACAGTTAAATTTACGAGGCTCATGATTGGCACTGCAGATTTTCGCATGAATTTCTACTAAAACAAGAAGCCCGGCCCTACCGTATTGCAATTATCCTCTATCAGACACATTATAACTGACTGCACTGTCTTATCTCCACTCAGATCTTTCTTTCATTTGAGTCAAGATCTTAACACATTTGCTTATCTAAAAGAAATAATAAATTTACTTGTTGGAAATTTATTTTAAATAAATAAACAAAGATTAATATTTAAAAATTCCCACTATATATAAAATTGTATGATAACACAGTGCCTTTTTCAAATACAGACTATACTAAACTAACAATGAGAAAAGTAATTACAGCCTAAAGTGTCCATCGACTTAATAATACCATAAAACATCATTGTGGGGAAATCCATTTTTTTGCCAACGTCTAGGAGGACAATATAAATTTAATAACGGTGAACCATTCGAGCCTAGCTGGTCATCAAAATATCCAAATTTTTTCTTTTATTAACTTCTAGGCTCTCTAAAAGATTTAATTTTTTGGATTTATTCTCATTAGGTAACATTATAAAATTATCATTGAAAGTACGCTTTTCTAACATTAAGTGTTCCTTCCTGTTTGTCATATAGACTTTTGGACACGACCCTCACTCAAATAAATTCCTGATTTATACAGTTTATTTGTTTCATTTTTATTGTTTTTAATAAGAGGTCCTAGACTATTGTTTGTTTTGGATAAATATCTCGACACTAATTTGGTAATTTTTCCCGTATATGTAAATGTTTTGAACGCCCCATTTTCGACATTGACCGGATATATTAAATTAACGTGTCTAACTTTTCAACCATGAGCCTATATATCCGTCCAGGTCATACGGCTACTCCAATCTATTCGTGTTGGACAAGACCTCGCTCAACGCAGCTTTATCCCATTATCCCGAAGCTCAAGAACTGCTCAATAAGAAAGCCAAGATGCTGATGAAGAAGAACGAAGCTCTGGAAGCGAAAAACAAAGCAATTATCGTCATCAAAAACCCCACTTCACCGGAAAAGCACGCCAAACTTTTGGAAACCGTACTCCAGGTAAACTATTGTACTTTTTTTAGAAAGAAATACAATCAAAAATATTGAGATTTCTTTAGGTTCTCCCGCCCGATTCAAAAACAAACCGTCTCCTCAGGTACGGCAGCAGGCAAGCCCGTAGATCGAAACCGGAAAACGACAAGTTCAAATACAGAAACAGTCTGCCTGCTATTAGGAATCACGAGGGTTTGGATCGGTTGAGACTGGTGGATTCCCAAAGATATTCTAGCGGTACCAACAGCGACCACTCAGAGGATTACGACCAGGACGCCAAAATTACAGTCCACAGATCCTTAAGTTAGTTCTCTGAGTGTTTTTGTGCCGTCTTCATGTCTGTGTTGTAGCAGTACAATCAGAAAGTTTTGTTTCTCCTTTATTTCTTTTAGAGGGCGCCGGTAAAGAGAAAAAGTTACACGAATTGCATGCTAAGCCTAATTTTAAGGTCACGAAATACGGTATAGTTTTTGAAGACCACTTTTAAAAAGAAGGAGGGGATAATAAAATTTTTATTTTTATATCGTGTTTTTAATAGAATTTATGCTGGAGGTATCCTTGTTATTGAACATTGAACAATGACTATTTAGAACAATAAACTGATGTATAAAGTAATATTTAATAAAGATTTTAAACAAAATCACTAGCGCTTTATTTTTTAATAAACAGCGGTTCTATTTTTCAGTTTTCATTTGAAAACTTCCGTTCCTTTTAGACATGACTATTCATGCACAGTACAGTAGGAATCGTCACCTCAAGTTTTAACAGTTTTGGAGTCCCCCCCCCCCCCCTCCAACATTTATCAGAGCAAACAATTTTTCAGAGCAAAACACAATATTTTCTTTCCTTTAACTCATTTTAAGATATTATTAAAAATTAAAAATCTTCAAATGTAGTAGAATATCTGTCGATCCGTCCATTTATCTCGTCGTTGGCGTTACATGTTTTGTTGGTTGCCAGAATTCGGGGGTTATAAAACATGCTTTATAAAACATGCGATTTGGACGTAGATTCCCTGCGACCGAGCTTATCGGTAATTAGTTTCAAACGCTGATTTGACAGGTACAGAGTGTTTGATATGTCTCGCGTCGCGTATTTCGTTCGCCTCGGGAATATTTATTTTGATTTGGGATTTACTACATCTGTACACACAGAGTAGTACTTTTTAAATAAAAATAATCAACTTTTAATTGCAAACATGAAGGTGTCTGATTTAAAACAGTTAATAATGATTAATTTAAGTTTTCTTTCGAACTTTCTCGATTTTTGCAGCGATTTGCAGCTACAATAAACATTGAATGGTTTACTCTTCGGGAAACGATAAGTAGCTACTTATTCATTCCTTTATCTGCGCAACAAGTAACAATCCATCCTCCAATGTCCTTGTAAGTAATAACAATACAAAATTTTCCTGATTTATCTCCTGTATAGGGTAATAGCACAAAAAGTAAAAAGGAGGAAGGGGAAACCAAAAAAAATCTTTAGCAGCACTATTTTCCTCTACGCACTCCCACTTTAAAAACCCCAGAGCCGCCACTGGTTCAAATCCCCACAATTGTTATAATTTTATTTTGTTCAAAAATAGTATTGAAATTATTCTGTTATTAAGTTTTGATAATTATTATGTTACAAGTTATTTTTTCAGTCTCTAGTGTTACATAATTAATAAACTCTGAATAAATTATATAATTTATTCAGAGAGAATTGGATAGGAATAATGGTAGAATTGGAATACCTTCTTATATATTATCTTAATAGGAATAAGCGACGAGGCCGCTAGCTACACCTACGCCATCTTGATAAAAACTCACTACTAATGTAAGTATGGTTGCCGAATGATGGCTGTCAACTCGATACAATCATGATCTGAGTAATAGCTATTAATTTTGCTGAGATATTGTTAAATAACTAGTGATTTTATAGAGGCTCAAATAACGCAGCTTAAATCTGCATGGTATTTCGAATGTTGGGTTTTTCAGATCAGAATGAGACAGAATTGAGACTGGTTGTCTTCCCGCGGCTGCCTTTTGACTGGGATCACTTTCCTCATCGAGCTTCATAAAGTAGCAATCTGAAAGAGCTCAATCAAGAGCTTCTGAACGTAACAATTGAAAAAAAAACCAGTCTGAATTAACAAATTGGAAAAATGTCATGTTTCAACATAGCAGTGCACGACCACACGTTTCAATCACGACTGAGCAAAATGTTTTGAGTTTCAAGAAGGATATTTTGCCCCAGCCACCTTATTCATCAAACGTCGCGCCCTAGGACTATCATCCATTTCGCTCCCTCTAAAATTGTTTAAATGGAAAATGTATGAAAACGGAAGAAGACATGAAAAACAACCTGCAGTTGGCAATAAAGATTTGCGTTTTTTTTTCTTCCTACGAACTTTCCATATAACCTGATACAAGATCATCAACTAGTACAGCAATTTTTATTGGTACTTGCCAGAATTGACATATTAGACATGCTTAGAGATATCTGAATAATAATTGATTTCGATTTCTGATTTCTCTATTCTTAATCTATAGATATAGATTATAGACTATAATCTATAGATATAGATAATCTATTAGATATGCACCCAGATTTGGAATTTATAAGTGTGGCTATTAGATTTTTATTTTAGTTATAATAGAGAGGCTTATAGAATTAGTCATGCTATTACGATCATGCTGTATATCATATAAATACAATTGAAACTTTACCTACTTCCACAAATCCCCTTGGAACTACATCCAGCTTTGTTTCTACTAAAAAAAAACAACAAAAGATCAGCTAATAGATGATTAGGTGAATTTGGAGTTCGTAGAATGGTTTCTGTTGAACGTATGGCAAAAATCTCACGAATAAACTATTACTATACGAGGAAGATATATTGAAAGATTAGCAGGATTATTTAATAAAATATAATGTAAGAGTAACAATCACAGAAGATGAAGTTGAACAAAAGCTTCGGCTTCAAATACGCTAAATTAAAACAACTATTCAAGAAAATAATAAGTACGTGTAGGTATGGCCTTTTACAACGAACCGATAAGGTCGGGTAAGGTTGCTAAACGATGTTATCTGGAGAAATAGTTATGTGCACATTGTGGAATCAAGATCCTAGTTGATGCAAACAAAACCAAAAGCATTCTACGAAAAGCAGAGATGAAAAACTATAAGAGCAAATGTGGGAAAGATGAAAGAAAGATTAGGGAGAGGGTGAGAAACAGTGATATAAGAGCAACATTCGGAGTAAGGAATATACTGAGATCGGCTAGAAAGAGACGGATATATTGACGAGAGGAGTATAAGCATGAGCTCATCTAAGAGATGGAAAGATAGCTGAGCATCCACATTTAAGGAAAACCAGCAAAAACTTCGAAACTTACACAATTTTCGAAAGATTAAACATATCCTTAGGTCTCTTTAAATAACAGGAAAAGGAAGAAGATATATTCGCAGGAAAAAATCTAAGGTGGTGCAAAATAACGTACCTACCTTTTTTGGTAAAGATGATTTTTATCTCATTGGACCAGATGCCAACCACATTTTATTTTTTGCTTTAATAACACTAGGTTGTGTTGTGTTTATACTCAATATTAGTTCGCTTATCTTATCTAAAAGCTTCGGCAACACTTAAGGATGGTTATCGCCCGATGTGCGATAATGATGGGGCTTTATTTCAGTATTGCAAGAGAAGATTCAGTGAATTTGTCACTGAACACTTTGTTTTTTATCGATCTATATTAGTTTTGAGATATATTTAAAGCTCTATTATCTCCATTATGTTTATTTAATATTTTTATTAATATTAAATGATTCCTATTCAAGTGTGTTTTTCATTAAACGATTCTCCGATTTCATTCTACGATTAAATCATTACGCAGATTAAATCATCTCCTGATGATGCTTCTGATGGTTAGCGAAACGTGCGTCGAGCAGTTCAAAAAAAGTGATTTGGTGTTTAGTGGCAAATCTCTTCTAGTTTAGTGGTTTCGAGAAGTATTTAAAGACTACCTATATTTCTTTTTTTCATAGAATATTGATTGTTATCAAATATTCTAGTACAATTGAATTAAATCTGTTACTGTTCATTTTACTTTTATTTAAAACAATGTTTTTTTATTAAAGTTTTCATCAATACTAAATGATTTCTATTTATGTGAATATCCAAACATTGTTTGAGTAGTGGCATCAGCATATTAATAGGATTTATAATTTAACTGAGAGAGATATCCATGGTATTATCGCACGGTTTTTCCCTTCAATACTATGAAGTGTACTTTGTACCCATTGCATAACTCAGTGCTAGAGGTTGTATCGCAGGGTGTGGTAGGATATGCATTATATTTTGTTAGCTCTTTGGGTGGGTATCTCGTGTGGTTTTCCTTTGATACCCCGTACATATGCGAAGCTGGCATTGTTGCGCACTTCATTCTCCCCTCAGTGTCAGGAACAGTACACAGTTTAATATTTGATTATTGGCCGATAATTTTATCATGGTTTCAATTATTCAGAGTATCTTTATATCAATTTATGTTGATCGCTATCACGGTTATTATAATTGATTATCTTACGAGCATCTTTCATTGAATATGTGAACAGCCTCGTGTTAAAGTATGATTTGTATCGATCTGATAAATTTAAAGTAGCACATAATAAACAAAGACCAATCGTTGTCTCTATGTTATATGTTTGAAAAAAAATCCGTTTATTTTATGTCATTTGGTTTTTGGCGTTCCTTACATGTGTAATAAAAAGAATATCTAGAATCAAAATTTCGTTTGTTGTGTAGATGGCATAATTATTACGTTTTGTTCAAATTTTACAAAGCGAATAAATTAGAAATTTTATTTTGCGCCACCCCTTTTAGAACGCATTAGAAAAATGGGCTACAAAGTGATTCTAGTAAGGGCATGCTTGTATTGAAGATGCATCAGATGGTTGTCTGTTTTCCCTCCAGAAAGGAAGTCAACAGTGTCAGATTACTATATTTACACACATCGTATGGTGCTTGGTCATAAAAACAATATAATTTGACACTGAAAAACATAAAGGACCAACAAAAAAACCCTATTCGCGAAAGCCGGTTTGGAATTCGCTTATTTATGTCCTTGTGAAACCGTAAGCCACATAAACCTTACATCAGCCAAGTAATAAACAGACCTACGAACATCAATTTCGCCCGAGCAAATACGTTATAAATTACGAGTCCCGCCATTGCATGATCCCGCGGTTAACTGCCGCTCTCGGGCAATTACGGATTGAATCACGCAATTCCCCCTTTATATCTATTAACTTTTACGTTCGGTTTGTTTTTGTTTCTATGAGATCGATCATTCGACATGGGATTCGCGACCGGCGTTCGATTGTTTCGGATCGCGAGTTTCCTTTTTTTTATCGTGGATCGGGCATCATTTCGCCTAGTACGACAGTCATTTGGTTGTTTTTGAAACGTTCAGTTGGATGTTCATCGATACAGTGATTGTGTAAGTTTCTTTTTGTTGATTATTTATCTCGCATATGGGCGCTTAGTCGATTTAGAAAAGTTAAGGTTTGATAAAAACGATCTTAGAAAATGTTCACTCTATTTGGAGATGACACCTAGATATATACTACACTCCCCATAAACAAGAAAACTTAAAAATCCCAAATGGAAATAAACTTTAAAAGCGACCAGAATAGGTTACAAGGCGAGGAAAACTGCAACACGACAACGCCCCATTACAAAAAGCGAAAGCAGTCAGAGACACCATTTCTAGACTTGTCTGGGGACTTTTGCCTCACCTGCCGTACTCATCAGACTTGGCCCCTTCCGATTACCACTTGTTTTCAGTGATGTTTCACACACTTTCCATAAAACACTTCAACAATTACGAACATGGCGACTAATGGCTTAACGACTGGACCACCTCAAAAGATGTAAGGTTTTTTTTTGGAATGGCATACACAAATTGCCAGAGAGATGTTGCAAATGTGCAGCTAGAACTTTTACGTTCGGTTTGTTTTTGTTTCTATGAGATCGATCATTCGACATGGGATTCGCGACCGGCGTTCGATTGTTTCGGATCGCGAGTTTCCTTTTTTTTTTATCGTGGATCGGGCATCATTTCGCCTAGTACGACAGTCATTTGGTTGTTTTTGAAACGTTCAGTTGGATGTTCATCGATACAGTGATTGTGTAAGTTTCTTTTTGTTGATTATTTATCTCGCATATGGGCGCTTAGTCGATTTAGAAAAGTTAAGGTTTGATAAAAACGATCTTAGAAATTGTTCACTCTATTTGGAGATGACACCTAGATATATACTACACTCCCCATAAACAAGAAAACTTAAAAATCCCAAATGGAAATAAACTTTAAAAGCGACCAGAATAGGTTACTAGGCGAGGAAAACTGCAACATGACAACGCCCCATTACACAAAGCGAAAGCAGTCAGAGACACCATTTCTAGACTTGTCTGGGGACTTTTGCCTCACCTGCCGTACTCACCAGACTTGGCCCCTTCCGATTACCACTTGTTTTCAGTGATGTTTCACACACTTTCCATAAAACACTTCAACAATTACGAACATGGCGACAAATGGCTTAACGACTGGACCACCTCAAAAGATGTACGGTTTTTTTTGGAAGGGCATACACAAATTGCCAGAGAGATGTTGCAAATGTGCAGCTAGAACTTTTACGTTCGGTTTGTTTTTGTTTCTATGAGATCGATCATTCGACATGGGATTCGCGACCGGCGTTCGATTGTTTCGGATCGCGAGTTTCCTTTTTTTTATCGTGGATCGGGCATCATTTCGCCTAGTACGACAGTCATTTGGTTGTTTTTGAAACGTTCAGTTGGATGTTCATCGATACAGTGATTGTGTAAGTTTCTTTTTGTTGATTATTTATCTCGCATATGGGCGCTTAGTCGATTTAGAAAAGTTAAGGTTTGATAAAAACGATCTTAGAAATTGTTCACTCTATTTGGAGATGACACCTAGATATATACTACACTCCCCATAAACAAGAAAACTTAAAAATCCCAAATGGAAAGAAACTTTAAAAGCGACCAGAATAGGTTACTAGGCGAGGAAAACTGCAACACGACAACGCCCCATTACACAAAGCGAAAGCAGTCAGAGACACCATTTCTAGACTTGTCTGGGGACTTTTGCCTCACCTGCCGTACTCACCAGACTTGGCCCCTTCCGATTACCACTTGTTTTCAGTGATGTTTCACACACTTTCCATAAAACACTTCAACAATTACGAACATGGCGACAAATGGCTTAACGACTAGACCACCTCAAAAGATGTACGGTTTTTTTTTGGAAGGGCATACACAAATTGCCAGAGAGATGTTGCAAATGTGCAGCTAGAGATGGCGCAAACTTTGAACAAACCATTTTTTACCTTTCTCCGAAATTAAACGTGTTTTTTTTAAGAAAAAATTAAGAATTATTCATCGCCATACCCAGCAAGTGTGATTTATTGGAGAGCTTAATTCAGAGTTACGTATAGTCAATAGTTTTTATCTTAGCTAGCCCAAAGGTTAGTCAAGAATAATCAAATAATTTTAATTTTTAAAAGTGGCCGTGTACCGTATGGAGCAGCGGGTACAATTTTTTTCCTTTATGATGAATACTTAGAGGCTTTTATGGTGCACATAATCACCCAACCGAGTGATGTATTTGTCTAATTATCAACAAATTCCGAACGCTGCTGGAATTAAAACAAAAACAAGACAACAAACTGGGCGTTATGCAGAAAATATTGCCGCTCCTGCTATCAGTGTTGATGAAGATATTGACCATTTTTTTCAATGTACCAATTGAATGACATTTTAACAATTGTTTTCATAAAAGTCTCAAGCGCTTTCCATGTAACACTTTAACAATTACGGAGATGTGGAAAAATCGCTTGATGATACCGTTTTTTCACAAATTACCAGAGAGACGAGAAAAATGTGCAGCTGGCGATGGCGCATACTTTGAATTAAGCGTTTTTACCTATTTTTTTACTTTTTTTTTACCATTTTTACCTTTCTGTCAAATTAAACGCGTTTTTTTTAATAAGAAATATTTTCCACCACACCTGGTACGTAACGTACGTATTATATCCAGTATTATGCTTCATTATTGAACTAATGGAACAGTGCTATTCAATCAAAATCTTACATCTTGCCAAAATAGTACTGTGCCAAAATAGTACTATGACCTACGCTTCGAACTATTTTCACATGAACCAATTCACCGCATTTGGTTTCCAGCAATAACTTCCTCGTCCCAAACTTGAACACTTCAATTAATTGCATCAAAGCCGAGACCACCGATTATTTTGTAGAGTTGAACAGATCACATTACATTGATGCCGTTACAGAGTTCGAACATAATTTTAAGAAGATTTCGTTGAAAAATAAAAAAAAGATTAAAAAAAATCCTGGTTTCTCTTTGTCCTGTCGAGAACTTTTTGGAAAATTGTTGATGAATATGGTGAATGCGCAAGACAGACCTGATAGTATTGATATCACTATCATCTCTTCAGAAACAAAATATTGTTATACGACCGGAGCTAAAACTTATATATACTGAAGAAAATTGGTAAAAAGATGTATACATAATAAATAAACCAATATATAATCCACTATATATACACATAAAATAAAACTAAGATATAAATTTTAGGGCGTTTATTTAAAATTAATTTCCATCAAATATCCGCTGACTTTAATTAAATATACGACTTCGGCGATTCAATTAAATATATGCATAATTATACTAAATGGTAAGAAAAAATCAGATTATAGAGGGAATTATTATCGAGAAACATCGAAAACAGATTATAAATAATTATAGAAGGAATTATTATCAATAAATATCGAGAGCCAAATAAAAAAAATATTGTTTTTTATTGTTTTTCTCAATCACCTCCAATGACACGTTGACTATCGGAAATCGCGCAGAATCTTTTTTCTTTCATCTACAGTATCAGTTCTGGGTAATAGCTAGAAATCAAACCTAGTGATATTTAAGCAAAAATTCGAGTCGTTCGATTAAAATCACAACATTTATAAATGCTCTCAAGGCTCATCTCTACCATAAAAGTTCTATGACTGTCGTACATTTTCCAAACGATTTTTTAGTTATGTGTTTGAAGATTTTATTTAAGTAAAAAGCTAGGTTTCTTAAAGGGCTATTTGTGTATGAGACTACCGATCTTATTGGAAAGTTTTCTTTATGCATTTTAATTAAACCGTACAGTTTTGGAGGAGTAGGATTCATATTGACTATTTTATATTTATCTTCGTTTGACAAAATGGTGTTTATATTTTTTATTGTTGATTTTAACTTATTTTGAATTGTTGTGATACGGTCATTTTTTATTTCGACTTCATTATCTAGAAAGTTTTTAATTTTTGTTTCGTAACATTCTTTTTCTAGAATAGCAATTGAATTCCCTTTATCTGCTTTAGTCATAATTAAATTATTATCTTTGATTTTAGAATTAATGGATTTGATAATATGGTCTTAATTTTTGTTGTGATATTTTCGATTAATTTCTTTTTTTAATTTACACATTATTGTCGTTTAATGTCAAAGTTAAAATTACGCACTAATTTATCACATCATTATACATTTTGGGCAATTTACATCACATTAAGAAACACACACATGTTCAAAACATCCACCATGAGTTTATGTAAGTCAGACGCCGTCTGATCAGGCAGTGTAATCTGTATCTGTATATATAGGTGTTAGGTAAACATGCGGCAAAAATTAAAGTAGTTATTTCTTGACTTATTCTAAGAATATTTTGTTGTATGATGATTTTTGAAAAATCCCTTTGTTTCGAAGGTACAGGGTGAACAAAATTTACCACATTAACAACATTTTATTATCAAAAAGTACATGTAAAGTTGCTCAATCTACAATAAGTGTTGGAAATCACTTCTTCCAGCCTTGATACAAGCATTCAATCTTCTCGTCATTGACTGCCGAACTCTTTCAAACACACCAGGGTCGTTTCTAATTGAGTTACACCCAGCAATTATCCGATTTCGCAAATCATCCAAATTCTTCAATGGAGTAGCGTAAACTAATGACCCAGAAGAAATAATCCAGGGGGTTTAAGTTCGGGGATCGAGCAGGCCATGCGTGTGGCCCACTTCGACCAATCCAGCGATATCCGTATGTTGCTGTTAAAAAATCACGAGCAACCAAACTGAAATGTGGTGGTGCACCATCGTGTATAAACCACATTTCATGCTGTTGCCAATGATACATCTTCCAGAAACTCAGGCACCGTTGCTTCCAAAAAGTTGCGGTACACCTCGCCAGTAAGTCTTTGTGATAGAAATACCGGTCCAATTAGATAGTCACCTACAATTTCAACCCAAACATTCAACGAGAACTGATGTTGAAAACTATCTTCGCATACCTCATGCGGATTTTCATCTGCCCACACATGGTTATTATGAAAAATCCTTATTGCGTTTCTTGCGAAAGTGGCTTCAATGGTGAAATGAATTTGTGTCAGGAATAGAGGGATGCGAAGTAAAGTTTGCAATATCCATTGACATAATGCAATACGTGGAGGAAAATAAACAGGTAGTTTTGTCTGAACGCGTTGAATGTGGTATGGATACAACGAATTGTCCTTAGGAATTTTCCAAACTGTCCAGTGACTCACATTCAAAGTATTTGCAATTTTTCGCGTAGAACTACCAGGCTCTTCCGCTATCATGTCCGGCACATGCTGTTCCAATTGTACCGTTCTTACAGTCAGTGATCTTGCTGAGCCTTCAGTTCGTTTCAATGTGCCTGTTTCACGAAGACGTCGATGAATGTTTTCGAAGATTTTTCGGGCGGGGACATTACGGGCTGGAAATCGTTCACTGTACAATCGCCTAGCTTGTAATGCATTGCCATCAGCAAGTCCAGACATAAAATGCATGTTAGTCATCTCGGCGTTTGTATACATTATGATAGAGGACTCACTATTCTCACTATTTGAGACACGTCAAACAGCCAAACGTCACTCAATCTATGTAAACAAATGCGGCCAATGAAATCCACTTACTAGATAAAACAGCCGTTCCAAGTGATCGAGATCGAAAAAAAAATTTGTACTTGACAAACTCATTGACGTAAACCCTACTTTTATTTACATTAATGATTTCAACAAATATCGAATATGGTTGTCGCAAATTTTGTTATATTTATATATATATATATATATATATATATATATATATATATATATATATATATATATATATACAAGCTTTGGAATGTATGATGCACTGGGTATAATATGTATTGGGTTTTTTTCGGGAGTACATCAAAAAAAAAAGCAAATTTTGTTATATTTATATATATATATATATATATATATATATATATATATATATATATATATATATACAAGCTTTGGAATGTATGATGCACTGGGTATAATATGTATTGGGTTTTTTTCGGGAGTACATCCCGGAAGCTTTTTCCGGATGTACTCCCGGAAAAAACCTAATACATGTTTTTCCATCCGTGAAACAGTACGCGCAAACATAATTACATAATAAAACATATAAATGAATTATATTAATTTGTAATATATAAAGTAACCAGTGAAAGTAAATATATTTTTTTATGAATGTCAACGATACTTACATTGATTGACAACAATAGATTTTCATGACAGTGACATACTACCAATATATATATATATATATATATATATATATATATATATATATATATATATATATATATATATTGGTAGTATGTCACATATAGACAGTATGTCATATATAGACACACACACACACACACATCGTTCCATTCTTTTGAGCTTTAGAAACGTATTTCTTGTGAGTTAGTCCACGTTCCTCCACTCTTGACTCATTATATCCTATTGTTTGTCTTTATTTATTCGGTTATTTTCTTCCACGAATCTCGGTCCTGTATCTTTTCCCACCATGTTTGTATTTCCAATTTCCTTATGTCTTCCCGCACCTGAACCTCCCACCTATTTTTCGGTCCTCCCTCTTCTGTCAATATCCGGTCTTCACAATATAATTTTCATTACTACTTTGTTATCTTCAATTCTCCTTATATGGCCAAACCAGCGAAATCTTTGCACTTTTATGGTCTTCACTATATCTCACTTGACAGGGCTAATGTATGAAATACATTAAAAAAACACAATGTTCATTAGATTATTTGTAGTTTATTCGTTAAGCAATAGCCATCATACAATTTGCTAAATATAGTGCACATTTATATAAAGGTCTCAGTTCTTTTATTTGAATAGATTTTAAATAAAATTGGAGTTTAAAAAATAGTCCCTATCAAAGTATCGCTTCCTTTTTTTCGCATAATACTTTTTCTTTATTTTCTCGTTCGTCTGTTGATTGAATGGGGGGAGTGCCTACCCAATGCCGCCCCACTATCCCCAATATAATCATAACGCCTCCAATCTCTCGCCACTCTATAGATTAACTTCCCCCTTGCGGTATCCGTTTCGATCATCCGTCTATCGATGGAGGTTTTCGAATAGTTTGCGAATAATTATGTTGTAAGTCTATTACATTTATTTTTTTGAAGTTATGTTAGATTTAAAATTTAATTTTCGCTGTTCACAGATGCATTTCTATGAAACTGTACGACTGATTGTGATTAGTCCTTTTCAGATATTTACACATAGCTTAGATCATTATTTTGATACTTTTCCCCACACACTAAATCCACTTCTACCAACCTTCTGATTAGTTAATCTGTACCAACTCTCTTTTCTTTTTGTTATTGGATATCCTTCTGTAATTGATCAATGGCAATCCTGGTTCCTGTAGGAGATCTCCTAGAGGAGCTCTGTAATCCATTAACATCTATGGGTAGCGGAGGTTTATAATATTACAGAGATCTTTCACTTATACTCTACATGGTGTCTTGCTCGTCTCTGTTCAGCTGTCACCATTGCATCAACCGCAATAATCGCAAATATATATATATATATATATATATATATATATATATATATATATATATATATATATATATATATATATCTATATATATATGTATATATATATATATATATATATATATATATATATATATATATATATATATATATATATATATATATATATATATATATGTATATATATATATATATATATATATATATATATATATATATATATATATATATATATATATATATATATATATATATGAAGAACGGCAAGGCTCCAGGAAAGGATAGTGTAACTGTCGAAATGCTAAAAGCTGGTGGTCGGACGTTACATAAAACACTGGCAAAATTATACTCAAAATGCCTCAAAGAACAAAAAGTACCTGACTTATGGAAAAATGCAGAAGTGATCCTTTTACATATAAAAGGAGCACAGGAAGATTTAAAGAACTACCGTCCAATAAGCCTCCTATCAGTGATGTACAAAGTTTTCACTAAGATAATTTCTAAAAGAATATTAAAAAAACTGAATGACGCACAACCAAGAGAACAAGCAGGATTCAGAAGTGGATTCAGTACAATGGATCACATCCAGGTTGTACAGCAGGTCATAGAAAGGCACAACGAATACACCATACCACTGTGCTTGGCTTTTATCGACTACGAAAAAGCATTTGATTCCATCTCAAAGCATGCGATAATGGATGCACTGCTTAGCCAAGGTGTAGAGAGAGCCTATGTAAATCTACTAGAATGGATATATGATGGAGCTACAGCCACAATTCACCTTGATGATCTTGAAGTGGGAATTAATATAGAACGAGGTGTACGGCAGGGTGACGCAATATCGCCTATTCTTTTCTCGGCTGGCCTTGAAGAAGTATTCCGTAAACTGGATTGGGAACAGGATGGGGTAAAGATCAATGGTGCAAACTTAAACCATCTTAGATTTGCAGATGATATTATTCTCATTTCACAAGACCCAGAGGAGCTGCAAAGACGCATACAAGAACTGCAAAGGGCTGGCGAAGCATTTGGCTTGAAAATAAACCTGAAAAAGAGTCAGGTTATGTTCAATAACTTCGCTCAGGATAGAAGAATTTCAGTTTTAGGAAGGGATTTAGAGATTGTGGACAGCTTTGTATATCTTGGGCAGAGGATTTCCATGGAGGGGAATACCGCCCGGGAGGTGGAACGGCGTGTTAAAAGTGGCTGGCAGGCATTTGGTAGGCTCAACATAGTGTTTAAGAGCAGACTCCCACTTTGCCTGAAAAGAAAAGTATTCGATCAGTGCGTTCTACCCGTTATGACATACGGAAGTGAAACCTGGACACTCACATCGCAATCAATTCAAAAACTTCGGGTGGCACAGAGGGGAATGGAAAGATGTATGCTTGGCATTACAAGACGAGACAGAAAGTCCTGCGCATGGATCAGGGAACAAACAAAAGTCTGTTACATCATTGGAAGAGTAAAACAGTTGAAATGGAGATGGGCAGGTCATATAGCGAGGCGATGGGACGACAGATGGACCAAGGCAATCCTGGAGTGGATACCGCTTGATCGCAAACGTCCGCGAAGAAGACCGAAAGCACGATGGATTGATGACATCGTTAAGTATATTGGACCCGAGTGGCAGAGGAAAGCCCAGGACCGTGAAGGTTGGAAGCATGCTGAAGAGACCTTCATCCTGCAGTGGATCGATGCGGGCTGGGGGGGTTTTCTCGAAGTCGGTATGTTGTTGTATTTATTTGTTTGGGGCCTAGGATTTTTCTTATGATTTTTCTTTCCTTCTTTTCAATGTCCTCGATGTCTCTCTCTCTCTCTCTCTCTCTCTCTCTATATATATATATATATATATATATATATATATATATATATATATATATATATATATATATATATATATATATACCGGGAAGACGGAAGGAGGAAGCCCCACCCATCTCTTGCATTGGAGGGCACATGTTTCGTCTGTTGGTGGTTAGACTCATCAGGGCACCCACATATACTCTCTCGCCAAGAATAGGCAGTCCCTCTCCACAATCAAACAACTCATATTTTCGCCGACTTCTCGTCGGATGGCTGTTGCCCGTTTCACTGATCCATGGTTACTAAAATGGCAAAATGTTTACTTGCTCAAGGACATAGTCCCACAGTGCTGCCACCTGCTCATGACTGCCATTACGCGTTTCAAAAATTCCTGTTAATCTGTGTCACGCTGTATATATGTTATAAAATCATTGAGGGTACGTCGTTTCGCCAAAACTTCATTTGGCATTTTCAGTTGTCCGCTTGAAGTGAATAAATAATCCAGCTGTTGGAGTTGTAATATTGCCGCTTACACAGTTTGAAGATGCAATAATCAACCCCTCCTCGTATATTGCAAGGGAGCACTATTAAATCCGATTGAAAAGTTCTTCCACGCCAAGTCAATTAACCAGATTTACTGCCAACGGATTAACACCTTTTCTAAACGATGGCACGTGATCTTTTTTTTTTCGTTACGAATAAATTTGGAAAGGGGCCAGTGTATAAATTGCGGCTAAAGCGAAACTATAAAAAGGTAAAGGAACAACCGAAATTTAGTTTAATACTTACGATATAAAAAAAGTTTCACCCGCAAAGTATACTTTAATGTTATAGATGACAATCACGTAGAATTTGGCCGGGTTGGATGCCAGGAAATCAATATGTTTATAATTCTTCCGAAAACATTGTTTTTATTGAGTTTTTCTTATTACTTTTTGTAGTCACGCAACTCTAAATTTGAAAAGACTTGGATTTATCGGTTGGAGTTTTTTTCCCGGCTTGTAAAACAAGAATGGAGCCCTTGCTGCATATGAAAACAAATATGAACTGACATCAATCAAAACAATGGTTGAAATTTATTCGATAATAATATTTTAAAACGTAAGGGAAAGAGGTACTATTTAAATCAGAAAATAGCATGGCTTGTTCCATCATGAAGCTAATCTCTTCCAGTTTCTTTAATGTCGATCAACCAGCATTTCTGAGGCTTTTCCATGCTTCTAGTGGACGATGTTACTCATTACTTTGGTTTTGTGTTCCTAGACGAATTATATGATCGAAATATTTCTCAACCGTTTCAATTTTTTTTGCTCCACTGTCATTAACTTGATTTTTTTCAAGTTAATTTTTTCCGGTTCTATTTTCAGCTTTTCCAGAATTCCTAGAAGTTATTTGGCATCATTACATATGAAGATAATACCCTCGGGAAACTAGAGGTAAATCAAGTACTATCAAGTACATCAATATAAAGAGTGATTTTTTTAGTGTGTCTGAACTTTTGATAGGGGTCGTTGTTAAATCATTATGGCAAATGTCAGTATGGTATATTTATAGTGTTCACTTATAGTGTCCACACTTATCCTCCTCAGGATTTTTTTAGCTTTTTTTTTTGATTTGTCAACTTTTTCTGTCCCAGTGCATCATAAGAAACAAAAAAACAAGAAATTGTAAAAAAATTCTCCCACCACAGCACTTGGCGGGGGGGGGGGGGGCATGTCTCCCCCCAAGGGACATTGGGCTAGAACATACCCAAAATTTACCAACCACCAGGTATTTTTGTGGGTAAAAAAGTATCATTTTTATTACTGCCAAAGTTGTATTTGTAAAAAATAATAAAATTCATACATATTTATAATTTATGATACAATTCGAAACAATTTCTTTCGGGTTGTAGACATAAATAAATTTTGCACGAGCTGCATTTAATACGCGCTTTGTTGGATGAACACCCAGGAAGCCTGCATCTGTTTTTTGTTACAGGATGCGGGAATTCAGGAAGATGCAGGCTTTGCTGTATTCTTTGAGCATCAGGTGGGTGTGGTCTAGGAGTTCTTGTTTTTTTTTGCTGGCTCCACCCTCTCCGCCTCCTCCGGGACATAATCAGAATCCTCTTCAGATTCCGAGTAACGTTGCACGGGTCCATGCCTTAGGTAGTGCTCGTATTGAATTCTAAAATCGAGGTTATGCAAAATATCGTTTTTGGGAGTTCCCATGGCAAGCTGATCCACGCGATACTCAATCCAAGCTGCTGCTATTGCAAAATCAACATAGGTGCATTATGGTTCTACTGTCCATTTACGAGTTCTTGCAGATATTCGGTAAAAACTTATAACACGATCTAGAAAATCAATACCGCCCATGTTGACATTGTAAGTTTTTACAGCAATCGGGCGAGGAACCTGGATTCGCTAACCCTCCTTTTTGCTCCAATCAAAGCACTGGTTTACTGGCTCGCATTCGTACTGGTTTGACATCAGTACGACAGGCTTATTGCCCATTCATTTTATGACGGCTTGCTGCCCGTCACCGTTCGGCACGCGGCTACTTTGTATTGTGCCAGTCCCTTGACAGTTGTTCTCGGAAACATGAGGTCCAATAACAGTGGAGAAGTGAAATACCTATCCATAAAAACATATGATCCTTCAGGAACTGTCTCTAGTAATCTCATTACCGTCTTGCCCCCATTGTCTAATCGTTTAGTGTAGGTGCTGGTGGTGAGGGTCACCCTTTCCCTGGTAAAAAAATTCTAATGGGATACCGTGCTCCTGCACATACAAAAAGCTTTATTCCACAAGGATTTGGTTTGTTTCTGATTATCTGCCGGGATTTAAATATCTGATTATTAGAACGGGACCATCTGCTCATAGATTCAAACTATTTGTAGACGTAACTTCAGTCTGCATCCTGTTCGAATCATTTGGAAGAGAGCCTCAAATTTCTAAAATTTATTGGCCTTTTTTTTGTTCTTCGGTAATGTCACTGTCGTCCAGTAATTATATATGGCTTCTAATTACCTTGTACTTTTCCCAAGGCATTACCCCAGCTATGTCTTCTTGTTTGATCCTTCGCTTCCAATACATTCTCATTCTGGAGTATCCTAGGTACGACATCATGATTGTCATAGCAAAAAATGTTTTCATTTCATCAGGCGTTACATTGAGTAACTTACCCTTTTCCAACAGATACTTTCTGTTTGTGTACTCACTTACAATATTGAAAACATCGTCCGGAAGATATTTTCGGACATAATCATGGACAGGCAAATTTATTGCATAATTTGTCGGCGGTTCGTATTCAGAAGCTGATGCTACAGGAAAAAAATCATTAGTTTTGGTCCAAGTTGTAGAAGAAGATTGAGAGTCTGAAGGAGCACTAGCTGACAGTAAGTCACTTTGCAAATCCAAGTCAACACCAATATCTTCCTCTCCACCTTCGTCTTCCTCATGGAGGCCCTCATTGGCCTTAGGCAAGTAATCCGGATCGCTGTTGTCATTATCAGATAAATCCGTATCACTCACGTTCCCATCCAAAATACCCTCCCCTCCACAAACTTCTCAAATCTCTCTGAATCTGCAAAAAATATTTAGGTACGTTGAAAAAAAAAGAAAAATCACATACTTTGTGAAAATCAACAAAATTTCGATTAATTCTACAAGATAATTTTAATTTTAAATCAAAATATTAAATTACGATTCATTATTGTTAGTAAAAAAGAAAATACTTTGCGTAATTCAAAATGTAAACTGGAAGTTCTAGAAAGAAATAACGTCTACCTATCAGCCCAATGTCCCCCACAGGGGACGTACAGATTTGTTATTGTTTTGCCAAATATTGATAACAGTTATCGCAAGAATTAAAATATTCCTTCATTCTTTGATATTTTAGGTAAATAATGCTTTCAAAAAATAAAATAAAATATAAAGATTGGTACAAAAAAAAAATACTTACAAATAGAAATCCATTCAGAACGATTACGTCTAGGGGTCGCCATTTTGATATCAAGACCAGAACTGATAACAACGAGATGAGCCTACCATTCGTTCAGGACAAGTAAAGACATCTGTTGAGAGCTTCCAGAACTAAAAACAGTATTGCCAAGATCTATAGGGAAGCAGCGGTAGTCAAGGTCGCAAATAAAGATTAGTGTCCCCCTACAGGTGACAGCGGGCCTGAAGAGGTTGTAGTGTCTTTTCTGAGGCACATAATCCGGAAACCGAGTGGTATATTCGCCGAATTATCGACACATTTCGCACGCATTTCACGTTGCTCTATATCAGGGGTCTCCAAACTCTTAAGGCTATACTCATTACTCCAGTAAGTTCCAAGTGCCAAAACCGTTTTAATTTTCTTGCTTTAATATACATATATATATATATATATATATATATATATATATATATATATATATATATATATATATATATATATATATATATATATATATATACAGAGTGTTAGGTAGATATGCGGCAAAAATGCAAGGGGTTATTTCTTGTCCTATCCTAAGAATATTTTATTCTATGATGATTTTTGAAAAACCCTTTTGTTTCGAACATACAGGGCGAACAAAATTTGCGACAACCATATTCGATATTTGTTGAAATCATTAATGTAAATAAAAGTAGGGTGTACGTCAATGATTTATCAAGTACAACATTTTTTTTTTCGATCTCGATCACTTGGAACGGCTATTTTATCTAGTAAGTGGATTTCATCGGTGGCATTTGTTTACGTAGATTCAGTGACGTTTGGCTGTTTGACGTGTCTTAAATAGTGAATGAAGTCCTCTATCATAATGTATACAAACGCCGAGATGACTGACATGCACTTCATGTATGGACTTGCTGATGGTAATGCATTACAAGCTAGGCGATTGTACATTGAACGATTTCGAGCTCGTAATGTCCCTGAACGAAAAATCTTCGAAAACATTCATCGATATCTTCGTGAAACAGGCACATTGAAACGAACTGAAGGGTCAGGAATATCACTGACTGTAAGAACGGTACAATTGGAACAGAATGTGCTGGACATGATAGCGGAAGAGCCTGGTAGTTCTACGCGAAAAATTGCAAATACTTTGAATGTGAGTCACTGGACAGTTTGGAAAATTCTTAAGGACAATTTGTTGTATCCATACCACATTCAACGCGTTCAGGCACTACTACCTGTTGATTTTCCTCCACGTATTATGTCAATGGAGATTGCAAACTTTACTTCGCATCCCTCTATTCCTGACACAAATTCTTTTCACCGATGAAGCCACTTTCGCAAGAAACGCAATAAGGATTTTTCATAATAACCATGTGTGGGCAAATGTAAATCCGCATGAGGTATGCGAAGATAGTTTTCAACATTAGTTCTCGTTGAATGTTTGGGTTGGAATTGTAGGTGACTATCTAATTGGACCGGTATTTCTATCATAAAGAATTACTGGCGAGGTGTATTGCAACTTTTTGGAAGCAATGCTGCTTGAGTTTCTGGAAGATGTATCATTGGTAACAAGTCATGAAATGTGGTTTATGCACGATGGTGCACCACCACATTTCAGTTTGGTTGCTCGTGATTTTTTAACAGCAACATACGGATATCGCTGGATTGATCGAAATGGGCCACACGCATGGTCTGCTCGATCCCCGGACTTAAACCCCCTGGATTATTTCTTCTGGGGATATCGGAAGTCATTAGTTTACGCTACTCCATTAAAGAATTTGGATGATTTGCGAAATCGGATAATTGCTGGGTGTAACTCAATTAGAAACGACCCTGGTGTGTTTGAAAGAGTTCGGTAGTCAATAACGAGAAGATTGAATGTTTGTATCAAGGCTAGAGGAAGTCATTTCGAACATTTATTGTAGATTGAGCAACTTTACATGTACTTTTTGATAATAAAATGTTGTTAATATCGTAAATATTTTTTACCCTGTATCTTCGAAACAAAGGGGTTTTTCAACAAATATATATGTCATCATACAACAAAATATTCTTAGAATAAGTGAAGGAATAACCCCTTTAATTTTTGCCGCATGTTTATCTAACACCCTATATGTATATATATATATACCAGGTATCCCATTAAGGAAGGATCGCGGCCGTATCTTGAAAACTATTTATCCCATAGCTTTGGGGAAAAAAAATTGTACTAAAAATGATCATGAGAAATTCACCAAAAATATTTTTAAGCTTCTAAAACGACCGCAAGAGGGCGTGACGAGCTAAACATTTTTAAAAATAATTTTTTTGTGTATTTTCAAGTGTTAACCGAGTAAGAAAAATTCTCAGTTATAATTAGCAAACTGTCTCCTACAACACTGTTTTATAACATTTTGTCGTAACTTCGCAAATAAAGAAGGGGGGGGGGGGGGGTCAAATCCGGTGAGCGCGCCGGCCACGAAAATAAACTACCCCGTCCTATCCAACGATTTGAAAACGAAGCATCCAAGAAGTTTCGAACCTCCTGCGATAAGTTGGCAGGGCATACATCATGCTGGTACCACATTTGGCTTCTTGTTTCCAACGAAACATCTACCATTAGTTGTGGCAGTCCATTTTGTAAAAAAATTAAATATGTTTCACTATTCAAATGTCCATTAAAAATAAAGGTATGAGTCCATAGTATGCGTTTTAAGAATTGTTTATTTCCACTACACATATTTTTTAACCAGTGACAATAGTCTGACCGTCTGTCGAAATCGTTACCCAAAGGGGCTTGGTGTAAGACAACATGATAGGGGTGGAGCTTGTTATCTCTTAAGATTCGATGAACGGATGTCTTGCTAACACCTAATTCTTTAGACATTTGTCTGATACTTAAATGGGGGTTGGTTTCAACATAAGCCAGAACATTTACGACATTATCTCCATTACGAATCGAACGTAACCTGGTGCGGACTGGATCTGGATGCACAATTCCTGTTTCTCGTAAGCATCTTGCTAGACGTGTAAACACCCAGATTATCCTCCCAGATTATCTGATTGTCCCAGCAATTGCCTTTTAAATGAATCCAAATTGAGGAAAATCGATTTAGGCAAACGGACATTAGACGACTTTTTATCTAAATAGGTAAAACTCCCCCCCATTTCTTTATTCGCGAAGTTACGACAAAATGTCATAAAACAATGTTGTAGGAGACAGTTTGCTAATTATAACTAAGAATTTTTCTTACTCGATTAACACTTGAAAATACAAAAAAAAAATGATTTTTAAAAATGTTTAGCTCGTCACGACCTCTTGCAGTCGTTTTAGAAGCTTAAAAATATTTTTGGTGAATTTCTCATTATCATTTTTAGTACAATTTTTTTTCCCCCAAAGCGGTGGAATAAATAGTTTTCAAGATACGGTCGCGATCCATCCTTAAAGGGACACCTGGTATATATATATATATATATATATATATATATATATATATATATATATATATATATATATATATATATATATATATATATTTATATATATATATATATATATATATATATATATATATATATATATATATATATATATATATATATATATATATATATTACCCGGGAGGTGGAACGGAGTGTTAAATGTGGCTGGTAGACATTTAGTAGGCTCAACATAGTGTTTAAGAGACTCCCACTTTGCCTGAAAAAAGTCTTCGATCAGTGCGTTCTACCCATTATGACATACGGAAGTGAAATCTGGACACTCACATTGCAATCAATTCAAAAACTTCGGGTGGCACAGAGGGGAATGGAAAGATGTATGCTTGGCATTACAAGACGAGACAGAAAGTCCTGCGCATGGATCAGGGAACAAAGAAAAGTCTGTGACATCATTGGAAGAGTAAAGCAATTGAAATGGAGATGGGCAGGCCATATAGCAAGGCGATGGGTCGACAGATGGCCCAAGGCAATCCTGAAGTGGATACCGCTTGATCGCAAACGTCCGCGAAGAAGACCGAAAGCACGATTGATTGATGACATCGTTAAGTATATTGGACCCGAGTGGCAGAGGAAAGCCCAGGACCGTGAAAGTTGGAAGCACGCTGAAGAGGCCTTCATCCTGCAGTGGATCGATACAGGCTGATGATATATATATATATATATATATATATATATATATATATATAATATATATATATATATATATATATATATACATATATATATATATATATATATATATATATATATATATATATATATATATATATATATATATATATATATATATATAAACTTCTAAACTAGTCACCGATTACACACCCTAAAGGAGCATACGCTTGATGAATTTGCTAGTTCAATTACTATTGTGTATCGTTATGACCATGACACTTGACGAAATCCGGTGGTTAAAAGCGGAAATAAGTAGTTGTGGTACCCTCTAGTACAAGTAGTACTTTTGAAATTGCAGTAACAGTTAAATATTCGTAAATAACGTTGTTGGTTCGAGAAAGTTCTGGTGTATTCCACTTACTTCAAGATGGCAGTAATTGGAGTATCAAACGGCTAGCGGCTCACCTTCCCTAGGGAAGGCAAAGGAAGGGATACTGTCTGTTGGAGAATAAAGTAGTAATCCTGTTTAAAAGACATCTTCGAACCGACCAACGCCCATACATAACAGTATTTTGATTTGACTTGTTTTTGTGTTCGATTTACTAGCATGGAAAAGAAGCGAAAAATAGACAGTGAATACCGAACATTCAAAGATCAATGGAACTTTCTGTATTTCGTGATTGAGTCCAGTAATAGCCGTACGCAGAGAATATAACATTAAACGCAAAACGTGAAAATAACTATTTAAAAGATTGTCAAAAATTAACCCCAATAGAAATATAAATTAGATACATAGAATAGATAAACAGCTGTAAAACCTTAGTTTTAAATTAGTGTTTGAGAATGTAAAATCGTTTTACGAAACTATAGTCACCCAAATTTTGTTTAAAAATAAAAGTGATATATAACAAAGTAAAAAATTGTTTTATTCATTTTTTTTATTTAAACCTGTCAGTTTGTCAGCAAACACCGTGGCTCGGAGGGAGTTAATAATGCCATTAATAAGAAGAACCTTCGATGGAAATATATTACAACTGATGGAAGCAAAAACATGAGTGCAAAAAATAAAGGAGTGGGTGCACTTGTGTCAAAGGTTGTAGAAAATAATGGTGGTTCAAAATGATTAGTCTTGTATTGTATCATTCAACAGTCCTTGTGCGGAAAATGTTTGGATATGTTTAAAGTTCCAGCCATATCAGTTGTTAATTTCATCAGATCGACTGGACTGAATCACCGACAGTTTCGCGAGTTTATTGAAGAAAATGGAGAAAATGTCTTACCATATCATACTGCCGTACAGTCCTAGAACTCTTTTTTGAACTTCGAGAAGTGATCGAAAATTTTTTGAATTAGTTTAATTTTTTTCTCCCTGATTTATACACTAATATCAAATCGTTCCGACAGAAAATACTGTTTCAATTACAATTACGTAAAAAATGATTTACACATTTTAAAACATATGAAATATTCAGCCCCACCACTGAGACTGAGTTTTGAATTTTGATATTCGCTTCCCATGTCATTGTAAATGAAATTAAGCTTTTTCAAAATCCTTTTAATACTGACATTGAAACTCTAGCCCCAGAACTTCAAATGGAAATTATTTGAAGGGGTAACAATTGAAGGGGCAAGTGGAAGAAAGAGTTATGTGCATATGTGACTTGCCCCATCAGGATTTGGCTCTATTCTATAAATCTAAGCAAATGCAGAGTGGCAGAAGGGGCTATCTTGCATTAAATATCAAAAATACTATGGAAGTAGGAGCTATGTGCCCATAACCCCTTCATCCACTTTAATATTCGAATTTTTTATATTACATGGCCAAAATCAAAACCAAAAATCTCAAAAAAGCGGACTAAAAATCAAGAGATTTTAAAATGACGTGCTGCAACAATGTGTAGGGAAACAGGGAAGAGTTATTTTCTTATTCGGGGAATGCTGTTGCTTCTAAAAGCATCTGCTCGGGATGCTTATGTATAGAACCCTGCTGATTAAAATGCTGTGCTAAATTTACGCAAGGAAAACGAAGGCTAATACTTGATAATTTTTATAGCCTAGATATAAATTCAAAAAATTCACTCCAGTGGAAGTTGAATGCCAGCGTAAAAACGCTTCTAAACATAAATCTCGTTCTTTCAAATGCTCACTCATTTTGGACAATTAACAAATTTTGTGCTCTTACTAAATTAGCCGTAAAAAAGTGGACATCGTTAAAGATAAACTAAAGTCTGGACAATCCGTTCCATCTCAGGATGTTGTGAAACAGGCTATTATAGATCATATTAATTAATTTCCCGTCGAAGAGTCCCAATATTCCAGAAACAGTAATCCACATAAAAGGTATTTGGCTCCATACTTGAATATGTCACATAAAACGCACGCAAACGACCAACGCAACGCAATAAACTAGACAATTTTTTAATAAAAAACTTATGCAAACATTTTCTCGACCAAGTCATTTTACTAATCCGAAGAGTAATACCTGCAGCAAATGTGATGACTGGGAAATCAAATATTACACACCAAAAGAATGTACAATTAGGGTTTCAGTTGATGTCTAAAGATCGAGAAAAATCTTTGAAAAACAAAAACGAATGTTACGTAACGGTTAACTTACAGCAGACCATGCCCTTACCAAAAATTACTACGTCAAAGGCATTTTACCTAAGGCAAATTTGGGCACCAAAGTATAATGAAGAAGAAAGAAGGGCACCAAAGTATAATGCAAACCTGGACTGAAGATGTAGTCAGTAGAGGTAGTGCAGAAGTTGTAAGCTGTTTATAGAATTTCGTACAAACTTGAGAAAATGCGAAAAGAAAACATCTTACAGTATGGCCCGACTCATGCGCTGGCCAAAACAAGAATTTTCATGTGATTTGTTTGTACCAGCTGATGATATTGAAAGATATCTTTGAGGTGATTGATCAAAAATTTCCAGAAGTAGGACATATGTATTTAGACTCAGATAGAAATGTTGGGTGTATAGAAAAAATTATAAGAAAACACAGTACCATATTTACCCCCGAACAATATAGATAGATCATCAGTCGACGGTTAACGATATGGAACAGTACTTTCGTGATGTGGACCAACTAAAATGGGATTGGTGAATAAAAAAAGAACCTACTGAATGAAAAAGTTCCATTTAGAGATGGCATAAAATGGATACGTATTGAAGAGTTTGACAGTTACCTATATAAAACATACGATAAATACAATCCTTTTAAAAAGTTTCAAATCAAAAAATTATATGCCCCCGATAGGTGTTGAATTCACCAGGATTCACATATCACAAAATACATATTAAAACATATCCCACACAAAAAAAATTGACAATATTCAAGATCAGTTACCCTTTATCCAAGAACATTTAGGATTTTATGAAAATATTATTAAAGTGGAAAGTGAAAACCCAACACAAAAAAGAAGATGTATCAAATGATTTCGTTTCGTAATCAGGTACCTAATTCTAGGATTTTCTTAGGAATGCATTACTTAACATTTTTTCCTATACTTGAAGAGATTTATCACTAAACACTTTTTTGCACTGCTCGACGCACGTTTCGCTAACCATGTTAGCATCATCAGGAGATGATTTAATCTAATTCTAAAACTAAACTATGTTCTGTTTATAGGAAAACCATACCTAACGAAGCGTGTAAGAATCATGAACCGTGAAGTGTACTAAGCCTTACATTAATAATTGAAAAAGTTGACTGAAAGGAATCGGTCCTTTATCTCGGTTTTTGAATGCTTTCATATGCATCCAGATCCCTATTATTATTAACACTTTTAATTAGTCTTAAATTACCAATATTTATACTGCGGTCATGTTCGATTGCATGTTGGGCAAGATTTTTCATTTCTCCTCTTCATCTTTTTGTTTGTCCAATATACCTTCGATCACAGTCTTGTCAAATAATTTCGTAAATCACCGACTTTTCCTGTTGCTCTACTTTATCCTTTGGATTGCCCAGAACTTCTCTTAATTTATTATATGGTTTGTACACAACCTTAATGTCCACTTTATTCAAGATTTTGTCTAGTCCTCTTGTCCATTGGGCATCAAATGGCATTACCATGTGTTCTGATCCTTTTGAAAAGTCGAAGATTCTTTCAATAATTTTCTGAACTTATGTTTTCTAATTAGTTTATCTACAATGTTCTTATTATAACCATTCACTTCAGATACTTCCCTAATTAATTTTAATTCTTTGTTATAATTATCTTTATTTAAGGGAAAATGAATTAATCTATTGACCATAAAATTTAAACTAGCCATCTTATTTTGGAAGATATGATTTGAATCGTTAGGAATGTATCTCGAAGTGGTGGTGGTTTTTCTGAAAATATCAAAATCTAACCTATTTTTATTATTTCTACTGACTAACATATCCAGAAATGGTAAACTATCGTTGTTTTCGAGTGCATGCGTGAATATTAGTTTTTGGGATTTATTATTTAAGTTCTTAATAAAGTCATCTAAATTTTCATTTTTCGAATCGAAAATGTCGAAATCGAAAAAAAAATGTCATCCACATATCTTAAGCATACCTTCGGACAGTAACTGAATTCATCTTTTACCTTGGTTTCAAATTTACTCTTAAATAAGTTGGCTAAGAACGGTGACAGAGGATTGCCTATTGCCGTTCCTTCTTGTTGTTCATAAAACCTGTTATTAAGCTGAAAACAATTTTGCTTCATACATAACCTTGTTAAGGAGATGTACTCAGAAACAATCTTGTGATTAAAACCATTTAACTCGAGTAACTCCCCAGGTATTTCAAGGTATGTGGAATCAGGACACTCGGAAACAACGATGAAACCTCAAAGGAAACCAAAACCTCACCTTCCTGTAGATGTGTATTTTTGACTTTTTCTATGAATTTGGTTGAATTTATCACAGAACAGGAAGGTAGTTGGTTTGGTAGGTTTTCAAATTCCTTTGTTAACTACTTTGCCAAGTTGTATGTTGGAGAATCAATGGCTGATACAATTGGTCTCATTGATTTTCCTGGTTTATGAATTTTTGGTAGATCATACAATCTTGGCAGTTTTGGATTAGAAACATGTAATTTGCTTTTCAGAGAAGGAGAAAAAATGCTGTTACAAGATTTCAATGTATGTCTAACTTCGTTAATCATATTTGACAATGGATTCCTAGGTAACCGTTTATAAAGACCGTCTTGAATTAATTTTTCAACGCATTCAAAGTAATCAGGTTTGTCCATTACTACAACCTTATTTCCCTTATCAGCTTTTAAATAAAACAATCCTTCTCTCGCAGACGCTTGACAATCTTAGAAATATTTGGTGTTTTTTGATTTTTATTTGAAATATTTTTTGCAATTTTGCTTTTACATGACTCTCTGACGAAAGCCTTGGAAGACTCCGGTAAGTGTTTAATACCAGTTTCAATACCGGCTACCATATCCTCCAAGGCACTTCGGGATGCCGGCAAAGCAAAATTGAGGCGTTTATTTAAAAGATCTAGTTCTGGATTGTCGAACGTCTGAGTTGAAAGATTTTCTATGATGTTGACGCTCTTTTCTGGAATATGTTCTTTCGACTGCTCAATTTTGAGTTTTTTATTTTTTTTATTTGAAGATGACATTTTTAATAAATTTACTATTTACTGCTTTGAACATATTCCTTTGAAAATTGCACCAACATTCATGTTCTACATTACTTAATTTAAATGTTAATTTCTTGTAAAGATTGTACGCCTGAATTTCAAGCATACTCCTTTTACTGTACAAATGTTTGATTTCTAAGTCAATGATGATGCTAACATGGTTACCGAAACGTGCGTCGAGCAGTTCAAAAAAGTGTTTTGGTGTTTAGTGGTAAATCTCTTCAAGTTTAGTGTTTCACACCAAAGGTTCCAATAGAAGAATTGATGTTAAAAAGTTATTATTAATATACTTGACGTTATTTGCATGCTTATTGAACCTATTATTACTGTTAGTAAATGGACGAAGGGGTTATGTACATTTAAATAAAAACAAATTACAAAAAATTAATCAATAGCTAATATTTGTATATTTTTGAATTTTGAATTTGATTAATTGAATAAACCAAACTTTAAAATTATCTTCAGTTAATAAATGCCAATTAATTTTATTAAAATCTAATTATCTCATTTGCATATTTTTGTAACATAACCCCTTATTCCACTTGTCCTTTCAATTAAGAACAAATATCAACACTCATCTTTGTGGGGATTTTATAAGAGTCTTCCATTGGTACAATTTCATAATTTGCATAAATTTGCCCGTGGGCTGTTTTCTATTTTTGGTACTACTTACTTGTGTGAGAAAACAGTCTCCAAAATGAAGTACACAAAGAATATTTACATATCTAAGTTAACCCATGAGTATCTTAAATTTTTTTTAATAATTGGTACAACTATAATTAGTCCACAACTACAAACTATTGTTAGTGTAAAATCACAATTTCATAAATCTCATTAGAATTTTTTACAAGTGGACACCCCGCATTCCGTTCGTCAGGGATTTTCAGGATAAAAATCTTATGTATGATTCAGGATATATACATTCTAAACATAGATATCCCAGATGTGTCGGTAATTAATTTCCGGTTTTTGTAACACGTTTCACTAGCCATAAGCATGCAATGTTATGATGTGATACATGTGTCATTTTATTCTACAGACATTAACCTCAAAACTACACAAGTTACGTTCCGCCAAAATAACAGCGTTATAGATTTATAATTTTTTGAAAATCTCGAGTTTTGTGCCTAAAAACGCGCATGACTTTTCTTGTTTCATTAAAAGAAAAAAGCCTCTTAATGTCATCGTTTGCTGCTAGAGACTTGCGGGGAGTATGCTCCAACCATAAGAACATGTGAAACGTGGTTTCGACAATTCAAATGTGATGATTTCAACGTTCAAGGCAAAGAACATCCTGGTAGGCTGAAAACGTTTGAAGATGCGGAATTGCAGGAGTTATTGGACGAAGACCCAACACAAACTCAAAAACAATTGGCAGAAAAGTTGAATGTGAACCCAGTCGCAATTTGTAAACGATTACAAGCGATGTGAAAGATGGGAAGATGGGTGCCACATGAATTGAATGACACGCAATTAGAAAATCGAAAAATCGTCAGTAAAATACTACTTCAAAGGTATGAAAGGAAGTCATTTCGGCATCGAATAGTAACGAGAGATGAAAAATGGATTTATTTCGAAAATCCCAAGCGAAAAAAAATCTTGGCGAAGCCGGCCCATCGACTACAAAGCCAAATCGCTTTGGACGTAAGACCATGCTCTGTGTCTGGTGGGACGAGGTTGGTGTCGTATATTTTGAACTGTTGAAACCCGGAGAAACAGTTACTACTGATCGCTGAATGATCAATTTGAATTATGCGTTGATCGAAAAACGTCCACAATACGCTCAAAGACATGATAAGGTAATATTGCAGCATGACAACGCGCCGTCTCATACCAAAACCAGTCAAAGAAGTGTTGAAATCACTTAGATGGGAGGTTTTATCGCACCCGCCGTACTCTCCAGACCTGGCTCCATCCGACTACCACCTTTTCGCATCGATCGGACACGCGCTTGTGGAGCAGTTCTTCGCCGATTTCGAAGAAGTTAAAAAATGGCTCTATAAATGGTTTAGCTCAAAGGAGAAACTGTTCTTTTTGGAACGGCATGCATAAAGTGTCTGAGACACGGGCAAAATATATAGAATCAAATGGTCAATACTTTGAATAAATACATTTTAACTATCCAATGTAAGTAACGTGCTTTTTTAGCGAAAAAAAGGAATTACCGGCACTCCCGGTACATACGGCCCTGGCGAGCCGTATTTGGCCCGCGGGCCATAGTTTGGACTTTTAGCTTTATATTAAAACAAAAAAATGTGCGTTCCGAAGGAAATATCGCCGATGTTGGGATAAAGTGTTGATAAAATTTCAAATTAATGAATTCGTTAATGGGGATGATTACAGTACGACACGGGCGTAGCCAGGATTTAGTTGGGGGGGTTGGGGGGGGGGGGGTTGAAATAAATAAAACAAGAAAAATATACTTACATGAAATTTAATATCTATATATTCATCGGAAAAATTACGACATATTTATAAAGTTCTTAACTTTAAATGAAATGGTTATATCAATTTCGTTCCTCTGCGCTAAGTCTAAAACCATTAAAGAAGAAATCTTCGGCTTTTTCTTTTAAATATATCCAATACTTCATCTGCATGCATTTCTGTTCCATAGTGAATGTTCATGAGAGCCAAACCATTAAGTCTGTTTTCACTTGTAGTGTTTCGTAAATAGTTTTTCAGTCTTCTTAGGCTCGAGCAAGACCTTTCTGGGGTAGCAGTGGATACACAGTGGGGTAGTCAAGATTTGTAGTAATGTGCCAATATTAGGATAAAGGTTTTTGTCGCACATATCTAGGCATTCCAAACTAGATTTCGGGATAGGCGAGATACTTGTCATCACTGTTTTCCATACTTCCAGTTCTGCTTTAACCACTGATATGTTGCTTTCAGGAAGCAGTTACGAGTACATGGAAATTGCTTCTTCAATTTCAGAACTGGCAGTAAAATTTGAAGGTAGCACACCAGATAATGCTGATACTACTTTACGATGTTTGGTAAACCTTTCAACCAATTGTTGAATTGTATGATCAAGAAATGGAATGAACAAATTAATTTTGTAATACGTGCATACATCCAATGCAGGAATGTTCGGTCTATTTAATTGTCTTCCGACGACGCGTGGCATTCGTAGTATACCACCATTTTCTTCCAGTAAAACCTTTGCGTCTTCATAAAGATGAAGATATTCGACGTCAGTGTTGTTTCTCAGGAGTTGTAAGACATTAATAACATCAACTACATGTTTGAATGCCGTGATAAGATCGATGTCAACTGTCTGTAATTGTTTTGATAGCGACAATGCTATCAAAATCAATATCAATCAGCTATCAATAGCTCATAACTTTTTGAAGAATCACTAAACACATCACAAAATCCGAAGATCGATGCGTACTTAGCAATTGGGTGGCTTGTTGCGATGTTTCCTTATTGTGATTAAATTGGAGTTCTTCGGGAGCATTCACAATCGCTGAATAAATTTCCCTGAATCTTATAATAGCTTCATGTTTATGGACCTACCGTATTTCACACATTGAGAGCAAGCTTTTTTGGTTACCGACGGGTAGTAGCTCTTGAATTATTTCTTTCAACAAAGCAGTGCGTTGAGCAGAATGTCGAAAGTAGGAACCAACAGACTGCACAATCCCAATGCAATTTCGGACATTTGCTAATGAACATGAATCAGCAATAGCAAGGTTGAGAGAGTGTGCACTACAGTTTACATAAAGAGCAAGAGGACATTCTTGGCGAACATAAGCTTGGGCACCGTGCAAATACCCACTCATAGCTGCAGCCCCATCGTAACCTTGACCAACCACATGAGAACATTCAAGTCCATGCTTTTTCAGAGCTGTAATAATAAGATTTGCGAGACCGGATCCTGAAACATCGACCGTTGGAATGTACTCAAGGAACATCTCTTTAAGTATACGGTGTTTATTATCCGTAAAATCAACATATCGAAGACATAACGAGACTTGTTCTACACGTCCGATGTCGGTGGTTTCGTCAGCCAGAATCGCAAATAGTTTGGCTTTCTTTACTTCTTCAATTATTTTATGTTGAATTAATTCACCACAAATGTCAATTATTTCGTTTTGGATCTGAGGGCTTGTGTACAGGGCATTCTTCTGTGAAGTATTCAAATGCTCAGCCAGATCTTTATCTCCAGACTCAGCCGCAAACCGCAACAGGGCTCTAAAATTACCATCATTCTGTAGTGGTTGTTCAGGTTCTGGTGATTCTGGAGTAATTTGTACGCGCCCCGAATCGATTTTACCTCTCAAGAAGATGCCTTGTTTGCCGCAAAAAATTATTGCTTTTACGATAGGGATTAGTTTCTTTCGATTCTCCTCTTGTTGTCTCTTTCATTCAGAAGACGGCTGTTCAGTAACCGAAAAAGCCTGCGAAGTCATTACTTTTAGAAAGTTATCTGCCAGTTCTAAATTTCGCTTGTGGTATCCCGATTTCGCATGAGCTTCAAATATTTCTAGGGCATTTTTCCACTTACAAAAAGATTCGGTTACCAACTGGCCGATCCTTTGATGACCGCCTTTACCTTCATCAAGCGAACGTCCCATTACCACGCAAACTCTGCAGTATGCTCCACTTTTATATTCCGAATATGACAACCAGGGGAATCTCTCCAACCATTTCAATTGAAAGCGCAAATTTCGTTTTGTGGAAATAGGAAACTTATAATCTCTGGCTGGATTCCATGGCGTTTTTAAAATTTGGACTTTAAAATATTCATCTAAAATTTTTTCTTGATTCGCGTAAAAATCAACATCCAACTTAGCTACAGTTGTAAAAGATGAGGTAACAGGCAAGCTGGCCTGTTGCAGACTAGATGTAGATTCGGCAGTTGAAGGTATCGAACAGGGCACCAGCGACATGGCATCGATTTCGACATTCGATATTGTGATTGAGGTCGAGGGCCCGCTTGTCATCACAGTCTTCTTATCAGCATGCAAGGTAGCTGAAGCTTTGATAGCTAAATTCAAAGTTGTTTCTTTATCAGAAACCCCTTGACTACACCACTTTTTCCAGTAGTACATACCTTTAAGTTTATCACCCTTCCTTTTTTTCCTTTCCATTTTTCAACACTAATAATGATTCACGTATCTATCCTTAACAAGGTCACCGAATAACACTGCACTAAAATTACTCACTTACACGGTACACTTAATTCTCTTCACTATTCGTTCACCACTTTTCACTTATATTCGCTTCGAGTTCGCATGGAACAATACTGCCGTAAGCGCGGTCACGCGCCGCTTATATAGCAGCCCAGTATTAGCCGTCCAGAAACTACCACAAAGCTCCGCTCATTCCGACCGAGGGGCGTGGCGAATAATCGAGAAACAAAGCAAAGTTTCCATGCGATACAAATAGTTCGACTACTCGACAAGAGATGGCGTTACTGTGCGCAACGTCCACTAGTTCGGATATATATTCAATTCAAATCTAATAATTAAACTCTCTTCACTCCTCGTATTTTTTCGGTATAATATTAGGTAATTAGGTAATATTTGGCACCCCCATGGCTACGCCCGTGCAGTGCGATGATCAACGATTTTTTAATTCTGAATTTGGTTGGTATTGATCTGGAGGACATGCAGTGCCAACAGGACCACTCCATATGTCATACAGTCAATGCAACAATCGATTCATTAAGGGAATCATTCGGTGGTCAATTGGCCACCAGGACCATGTGATTTAACACCTTCAGATTATTTTTTTTTTGAAATTTATCTGAAATTGGTTTCAAACATTAACGTCCAAAGAGTGTTAATTCATCTAAAATAAATTATTTCAAGGCTCCTAATTTGGTTGTTGTTTTATTTGAATTTTAACTTCGAATGCAGTAAAAAAATCACCCACAATACACAACAAATGAAAGTTGAAATGTGAATGACCACCGTTCTCCTGTAAGCAAACGTGTTCTTCTCACAGCGTTTTCAAAGACTCTTCTCAGCACTTCAAGAATGCTGAAAGGAACACCAGGAGAAAAGGAACATGTGGAGTAGGAATAACATGTCCTTTCCCATCTAGCGTATTGGGGTCATCCTTCAAAGCAAACGTAACCGGTATTGGAGAGATGGTATTTCCTACTCCTCGTTTAATTGTTACTTTGGCGTCGTTATATTTCCTCCATAGTTTATATGATTAAATATACCAAATAATTGAGATTAATTTGCAAATTCTTGCATATCAATTTCGGGGTCACGAGAAAAGCAGGCGGAAACTAACTTTAGAAATTAAAAATTTAGAAGCATGCATTTCTCATTGATATTAAACTAAAACTGTTTGAATTTTTTAGGTAAGAAAATATGGGGGACACTAGAAAAAGGCAGAAAACAGACTCATCAAAACTTTCAAAAAAGAAGGAGTCCAAGTTGTGGTACGAAGAGGCTAACAGTCATCTTAAAACAGGAAATTTGGGGAAGTCTTTGGTTTGCTATGACAAGGTAAGAAACATATTTCTCTAGAAGACTGATGGCGCAGCGTTTGATGTGACAACACTATTGTCACATCACCACATTTGTCACTTGTTGGTGACTTTAGGAAATTTAAACTCTTATTAAAGACGCGTCAGGTCTCCCCGCCGAAATGAGGAAACAAATTAATGTCACTGCTGCCAGATGGAACCCTACGCCACCATTCTCATTACTTTATTTATTCACCTCGTATTTATATCACTATTTAAAAGTTTCCATATGATTTTTATTTGGTATTCATTCTTTGATACATTTTTTCATGATTTATTCGCATATTTTAGTATCAATCTCTAACTACTCTCAATCGTCATTAATCGTCATCCAATCTTTACAGATTGTGATGAATATAAAGACATTTTAATATTCCTATTTTGATGTTGATTAATCATTTTATTTTATAGTTTAAATACTTTAATTAATTATTAATTTAAATAGTTACAATTCTTTCGTTTTCTCTTACCTTTTCCTTGCCTCGCTATCCCTCGTTATTCATTTCCTTTTTTTCCTTTCTTCTTTGTTTCATTTCCTATTATTTTATCTGTATGTTCCAAACTGTTGGTTTATGTTGACTGCGCTATCCTCCGGCAATTTATACGTTATACGTTATTCTCTTTCTCTCCCACTGCATCCTTCTATATATATATATATATATATATATATATATATATATATATATATATATATATATATATATATATATATATATATACGTATATATATATATATATATATATATATATATATATATATATATATATATATATATATATATATATATATAGCCTCTTTGTGGATCAAACCTTGACGTGGTAAAGGAGTTTGAGTATGGCAATAAAGCTTTGAATTATACCGTCTGGAGTCTATGCTCCAGGGAGGATCACTCCTAGTGGACAGATCAAGGCAGAGACCTCAGACTAATATGATCCAAAATCTGCTAACCCACATTGGATCAGCGTGACTTCTACCAGCATTGGACCTACTGCATTGGATCAGGCGTGGGTTTATATCTTCGACATGGTATTTGAATATGACAGTACAACCTCAAACACGGTCCTCATTTCCCGGAGGCCAAAGGGCAACTACCTAACAGCGGGAAGACCTGCCCCAAGGCAGAGAGAGCTAAGAATCACCGGGTTAGATCAGGCTACCATTGGACTTTTGACATTGTTACGCTTAATATACGAACTAGGAAGATGGAGTCCCGATTGCAAGAACTGTTAATCGAACTTAACAACATACATTGAGATATTATTGGGCTTTGTGAAATACGAAGAAAGGGCGAAGAGTTAATGAAACTGGAACCATCTGAACACGTACTCTACACCCGAGGCACAGTGAATGAACGATGTGGGGGAATTGGATTTCTGACCAATCGAACGTTGAAGGACAGTGTAGTAAAATTTCAAAGTATATCTAACCTTAAAATTTGTCAAATTATGTTGTAAAAAAATAAGGTGTGGCCATTTAAAAATGTTGTTTTAGTATCTCCTGCAAGAAATATGGCACCACCGGAAAGTAGTTTTAGTCAATTTTTCAGTCAAGTTATTTTTTACAACTTTGCATTTGGAAGAGAAAAAAAGTCGCTGGGTCCAAATCTGGTTTATACAATGGGCGGTCAATCGATCTGAATCCCAATTCGTGAATTTCTGCCATGACCACTGTGTGAGACGGTGCGTTGTCTTGGTGAAACAAGTCTTGTTTTTTCTTCAAATGTGGCCAATTTTTTGTAATTTCAGCTGGTACTGAATGATGCGTGGTAACCCCTTATTATTGTTCTTCTCTTTTTAATATAATTGATTAACGCAACCCCATGATTATCCCAAAAACAATCGCCATCCTTGTCCAGGCCGATGGAGGTCTTATTCTTTTTCGGAGCGAATCGATTCACCTTTGATATTACAACTGTTTCCACCTTGGTTTCAGAAGGGTAGTGGTGTATCCAAATTTGATCTACACGCTAAAACTCCGGCTTATTTCGCTTAAACTGCTTCAACAGGGCTTTAAAAATGTTCATTCCAATACGTTTTTGATTCTGACCGAGAAATCGCCCCACCTAACGCGTGATTATCTTCTTCAAGTCCAAATCTTCAGTTAATATATGCCAAACACGTTCTTTAGAGATCCCACAGCCTCTATCACTATCTCTCTAACCTTAATTCGACGGTCATTACTATTTGGTGAAATTTTTCAATGTTATCGAAAGTGGTTGCAGTTTTTGGCCGTCTCGAACGTTCATCGCTAATCAAGCTGGGACGATCACGTTTAAATTCAGTTGCCCAAAATTTTACGGTGCCAAATGATGGGGCAGAGTCCCCATAAACAACATCCATGTCGGCTTTAATATGAGTAGAAGTATTATCTTTCAAACGAAAGAATCTAATGACGACTTTATATTCGGTTTTTTCCATTCTTGCAAAAACACTAACATCAATTGACTGACTTAAATAACTGTTAAAAAAAATGAGCATCTTAAAGTTTTATTTTATTTCAACTTATTCTTTTTTTATGAAAAGGTATACAACTTTCCAATCGCCGTTTTCCTCTAGATGGCGTTAGCGGTAAGTAATCGTGGAAATAAATACATCATAGACCTTCGAACATCTTAAAACATCGTAAACATAACCCCATAGAACTAGTAGTCTAAAAGTAGTAGTAAAAATGTCAGTTTATGCAATGTGTTTTAATTTATTTCTTTAATATGAAGAAATCTGCGACTGAGGCTCACCGAAGGCTCTTGAACATTTATGGCGAGGCCGTTATGAGTGAAAGAACGTGTAGTGAGCGGTCTCAATGCTTCAAGAGTAGTGATTTTCACGTCAAAGACCGGCATAGTGATGAAAGAGCGAAAGTTTTTGAAGATGAAGAATTATAGGCATTGCTTACTGAAAACTAGTGCCAAAGTCAAGAAGAGTTGGCAAGATCATTGGACGTTACTCAACAAACAATTTCAAAACACTTCAAAGACCTGAGAATGACCCCAGAAACAAAGATATCGGGTGCGAAAACGAGAGATATTGACCGGCGTTTGTTTGCTTGTGAACAGTTGCTTGAAAGGCAAAAACGGAAGGTATTTCTGCATCGCATTGTGACTGGGGATGAAAAATTGGTTTATTACGATAACCCCATGCCTCGAAAATCATGGGGATATCCTTGCCACGCTTCCAAGTCGACGGCAAAACCGAATATTCACGGCTCTAAAATCCTGCTCTGTAAAACCGCCTGAACAATCACAGGGGATGGTTACCGAACGCAATTAATGCGTCTGAGTCGAGCTTTGAAAGAGAAACGGCCACAATACAGCCAAAGACAAGATAAAATGATTTTGCAGCATGACAATGCTCGGCCTTATATTGCAACAGTGGTCAAAACGTCGAAATGGGAAGCCCTACCACACTCGCTATATTCTCCAGACGTTATCTCCTCAAACTATCACCAGTTTTCAATGGCACACTGGTTGACCAGCACTTCCGGTCTTATGAAGAAGTGAGAAATTGGATCGATTCGTGGATAGCTTCGAAAGATGGCCGGTTTTTTCAACGCTGGATTCGAATGCTGCCTGAAAGATGGGAGAAAGCAGATGCCAACGATGGACAATACTTTGAATCATAAATGTACAAGCAGTTGTTTACGATAAAGTCTTGAATTTTGAAAATAAACGGCGGTAGCAAAGTTGTATACCTTTTATATTATTTATTTCATTATTTCATATCTATATAACATAAATTTTTACCCCGAAGCGGGGCAGATAAATAGAATATTGATGGTCTCCTAGTTATAAATATATCAAACGTTAAATATAAGAGACATCTCCACGCGAGCGACAGAAACGAACAGTGTAGCATCTCATATCAGAAAAAAAAAATCTTCTAGAAAAAAAGATTTATTTAACTACCAGCGACATCTTACGACCAGGCAACCAAACTACTTAATTTTACACTTCCATGATGAACCTAGATTCACCGCAACAAATGTGATACAACAAACATATTCAGTGTATGACATAATTTTTATTTTTTATTCTGCTCGTACCATTACATATCGACATCCGTTATTACTTTGGAATAATCTGGAACAGACCCAAATAAAAAAAACAAAGCCCCAAGGAAGTTGCGTGCATTCAAGACACCTTTATCGTGTCATTGATTACACCTTTTAAACGTTTCCATAGCAACAAACTGCAAAAAGTGTTATTTCCAGCACCTATTTGAAGTGCTTCTCCGTATTTTAACAATGCTCGCCTCTTTCAGTTACATGGTGTAAACGTTAGTGTATTTAATACAGTTTTATTGTATCAAAAAAGGTAAATATAAGGCGAGGTATTTTCAATCTTTTTGTAGTGCATTTTTATCGTTGATTTAAGGCAGGATGGGAGACAAGTCGAAATCCAAAGCCGAGAATTTGATAACTCGCGAAACTGAACTGATACAAAGCTTCGTTCGTATCAGCATCAACGAACCTACCGAAGAACAACAGGAGCACGATGAGGAAGCGAAGGAAGCTGAAAGCCCTGACGGAGGAAGAGATAATCGACATAGACAAGCTCCTATGTCCGCCGAAACTAGCCGGAGATTGTCGAAGCAGATCACCGAGGACTCGTCCAGGAAGAAAGGTATCTAGTCGATCTGTAAATTGAATTTGTAGTGAACGGTAAAATTTTTACTGGAACACGCTAATCAATCGAAGATAAAATATTTTTTTTAGATGGGATGTTTTTAGATGGGTTTTAGCCCAGATGGGATGTTCAGTCTTCGTAATTTTTTCTAGAGAATAGTTGTGACCTGTGGAAACTCATTCCGTTTGCGTTACTTTCGGACTACTTCTCACCAGCATTCTCTATTTCTGACTTTCTTGATTGTATACTGGAAAGATGAAGCAGTTTGAGTAATGTCTGAATGATTGTGGCGTGTTCATATATTTTTTTTTTGTTTTTTGGGGTTTTTACCACGATCTAAAACTCAAAAAATAATAAAAATATCTGTTCTTATGTAAATAAAGAATCACTGGGTAAAAAAACAAAAAACCAAACGGAGACAAATTTCTCTGTGATTCTTTTCTGTAATACTGCAGAAAATATACACAATATATAATAATATATATATATATATATATATATATATATATATATATATATATATATACCAGGTGTCCCATTAAGGATGGATCACGGCCGTATCTTGAAAACTATTTATCCCACGGCTTTGGGAAAAAAAAATTGTACTAAAAATGATCATGAGAAATTCACCAAAAATATTTTTAAGCTTCTAAAACGACCGCAAGAGCGCGTGTCGAGCTAAACATTTTTACAAATCATTTTTTGTGTGTATTTTCAAGTGTTAACCGAGTAAGAAAAATTCTCAGTTATAATTAGCAAACTGTCTCCTACAACTTTGTTTTGGTATATATATATATATATATATATATATATATATATATATATATATATATATATATATATATATATATATATATATATGTATATATGTATATATGAAATAATGAATATGAAAAAAATTATGAACTAGTTTGGTCTTTAATTTGGTTTATCATTTTCGAGGTTTGTCGCGTAATCCAGAACCTTCCAACTATCCGTGTACACCAGTCCTTCTAGGTTTTACCGTCCCTGTGTTCAATGTGGCCGAAGAATTTTAATATTATTTCATAAATATTTTCGGATATACTATATATATATATATATATATATATATATATATATATATACAAGAATCACTGTAAAATTTATCCCCGTTTAGTTTTTTGTTTTTTACCCAGTGATTCTTTAAACTTAAAGAGATTTACCACTAAACACAGGAAACACTTTTAAAGTTCTCGACGCACGTTTCGCTAACCATGTTAGCAACATCAGGAGATGATTTAATCTCGATCAGTGGTGAAAAACCCAAAAAAGAAAAAATTTATGAACTAGTTTGGTCTTTAATTTGGTTTATCATTTTCGAGGTTTGTCGCGTAATCCAGAACCTTCCAACTATCCGTGTACACCAGTCCTTCTAGGTTTTACCGTCCCTGTGTTCAATGTGGCCGAAGAATTTTAATATTATTTCATAAATATTTTAGGATATACTTGTGGGTTCATTAGTTTCTTGAATAACGAATGCGTTTGTTCGTGTGAAAGTCTGTGGAATGCGAAGGATTCGTCTCATCTCCTGTACCAAAGTTCAAAAGAATCAATGCGTTTGAAGCCTTGTTTTTTAATGGTGCATGTTTCAGAGGAATATAACAATATTGGAAAAACTAACGGTTTTAGTATCTATTTCTTTATGTTTCTGAACTCGCAAGAAGTTTAGGGTTTCGTCTAATCTTTGTTTAAGCCAATCAGGTGACCTGATACTTCCTGTGTATTGTAATGTGTGTATTGTAATGTGTATTGTAATGTGTAATTTTAAGCACGTTTAAATTCACTAGTTCACTTTTTTACCATAGAAAATTAAGAAGAAGAAGAATCCTTTAAAATCTAATTTAAACCCTCTGGAACAAAATATTTTGCAACAGTTCGAACTTCAATTGTATCCATTTACCCTATACAGTTAAACAGTGTCCACTACCTTCTGCGTCAGGCTGAGAACCTTTTGAAGGCCTTCGTATATATTCCTTGTTTGTTAATGAGGACCATCTTCCAGATATTATCTATTAAAACCTTATTCTTAATATACGCTTATTATCTAAACTATATAACCTGTTTTTCATTGCAAATACAATCTTCTTAACTAGAAATATCTATTGTTGAATCAAAAGTAGTAAAAGATAAAGGTTTAGTTAAGTCAGTCTTAAGATTTATCTAATTTACTGCTAAACTCAAGTTACTTTATTGTTCTTTTGTAGGCAAGAAAAAGAAGGGTAGAAGACACAATCTGAGAGAGGAAGAAATATATTGCGATAAAGATAGAGCGGCAGCCGTCAATATGGGATCAAAAGATATCAAGCAATCGTTAAAAATTAAAAGAAAGGAGGATCGATCCAGGATTTTACAGATACCGGAAGAAGCCGATTCGAACACATTTCTAGCTTTGGGAAATTACGAGATGTGTCGCGGAGATATACATATTGCCGTTGATTTTATCTCCAAGGTTTTTCAAATAATAATTTTGTATCTGCATTAAAAACTGCAATTTTTTCGAGATAATTTTTTTACTGAGGAACAAAAATGTGCAATAGTCAGAATCCTGAACACAAAAACGTTTAGTTGTTTACTTTTACGAGGTGTGTCCGAAAAACCTTGGTACTTTCTAACCGGTGGTACCTTCTCAAATGAAAAAAATTATTCCTTTTTATTCAATATACATCCAATCTGCATCAATACACTAGTGGGTGCGTTCAACCAATGCTAGCATAGATTTTTTTTATGTCGTTTTTCGGAATCTTCTCAATAACCCTCGTCTCGGTTTCTTAAACTTGTGTAATACTGTCATAAAACATTTATTTCATAGCGAGATTGCGTTTTGGGAACAGATAAGTCACACGGAGATAAATCAGATGAATACGGAGGATGTCGAAGCACACATATTTGTTTTGTCGCCAAAAAATTACGAACAGTGATGGTCTTGGGTACAAATCAAGCGCAGGCTTTCCGTCTGTTTAAATCCTTCATCAAAATTCACATGATTTAAATTCACATATCCATTATCGAGGATAAGAATAGCTCTCCTGAGACATTTGTTAATGGTAAGGTGCCTTTCTACAGCTGATATAAATTCGTTCTGAAACCAAACTTCGAAAATTTTCGAGTTCATCCAAGCTTTTGTCTGATATGTATACCACAGCGATAGAGAATCTGGATTTTTTAGTTTTTTAACGCTCTCGGCTTCTTCGATTTTTCCAATGACGATCAATCTATGCTTGTGATTGCCAGTAGCGTTACTGCAGACGAGAACAGTGACACGCTCTTTGCTTTTGTTGTAGCCTGGAGCTGCAGCTTCCTTTTTTTGATGCTAGGGTTTTTGCCAGAATTATTTTGTACTTTAACCCTGTTTCGTCGCAGTTGTACAACTGTTTACGTAAAATTTCTTCTTTCTTAAAGATGCTAGAAAGTGGATTTTAAGTGGAAAGTGGAAACTAGAAAGTGGAAAGTGGAAATTAGGAACAGTATCCTTTTCTGCGGACAATGATTCATCACTGATTGTTATTTGGCGAATCCCAAAATGGTTTTTCCATCGGTTCAGCCAACCGTCACTCACTGTAAAGCCTGTGTCTTCTCATTCGATTGTTTTACTAAAATTCAGTGCTTTTTCCTGCAATAAAGGACCAATAACTGGCAAACCTTTACATCGTAAACGCTTATACCACAAAAAAAGAGCCTCCTCAACCGCCGAATGTAACATTTGTCCTTTTGCATTGTTTTTATTACTTTAATATCACTACCACCAGCTTGGTTACCTGAGTTTTTCAATTCTGCGCGTTGATTATTTCCAGTCATCCACTATGCTTTTACCAACTCATGTCTCGGACGCTATTTTTTAGGCGATTCTCCAAAGTCCAATCGTTTTATCGCTTCATGATTTTGCTCACCTGTCACGACAACTTTCTTTCGTTTATTACACATAATGAGATAATTATAACAAAAATCACGTACCCGCATTGTTTAACATGCCTAGATATATATGTTGTACACTTTCGTGTTCTAACTTGTAAAATGTATAATACGCAAGCAACGAGCCCATCACGCTGGAACCTGCACTAAAGAAAACTCGATTTTTTTGCTTATTTTTGCCTACAAACAATGCTAATAAATGTAGTATAGTTCATTTTTTGGTAGTGTCAGTAAATATGCAGGAAAAACAATAGATATTGTTCAAGGCAGTAAATATTGATAATAATACGACAAATAGGAATTAAATCAATGTTAAATTGTTTGTAGTTTATTGTAGTAAAAAGATTTTTTTGAACTCTACTCATATAAATAAAGATCGGATAAAATTGAAAATAACGAAACTGTCGGAAAAAAAACGACACTAAACCAGAAACTACAAATGATATAAATGTTTGTAGTAGTGCGCGAATTTTTGTAGTGACTGTTAAACTCTTGATATAACTGCAAAGAAAAGAATCAACTGATCAAATGATTATGATGAAAAAAGGTTAAAGGCTAAGAAATTAAACCGTTTGTAGATTCTTGAACAAGTATACATATATATATATATATATATATATATATATATATATATATATATATATATATATATATATATATATATATATATATATATATATATCATCATCATCATCAGTCTATGTCGATTCATCGCAGGATGAAGGCCTCTTCGGCATGCTTCCAACGTTCACGATCCTGGGCTTTCCTCAGCCACTCTGATCCAATATACTTAACGATGTCATCAATCCATCGTGCTTTCGGTCTTCTTCGCGGACGTTTACGATCAAGCGATATCCACTCCAGGATTGCCCTGGTCCATCTGTCATTCCATCGCCTCGCTATATGGCCTGCCCACCTCCATTTCAATTGCTTTACTCTTCCAATGATGTCACAGACTTTCGTTTGTTCCCTGATCCATGCTCAGGACTTTCTGTCTCGTCTTTCCATTCCCCTCTGGGCTACCCGAAGTTTTTGAATTGATTACAATGTGAGTGTCCAGTTTTCACTTCCGTATGTCATAACGAGTAGAACGCACTGATCGAAGATTTCTGTTCAGGCAAAGTGAGAGTCTACTCTTAAACACAATGTTGAGTCTGCCAAATGCCTGCCAGCCACATTTAACACGCCGTTCCACCTCCCGAGCGGTATTCCCCTCCATTAAAATCCTCTGCCCAAGATATATAAAGCTGTCCACAATTTCCAAATCCCTTCCTAAAACTGAAATTCTTCTGTCCTAAGCGAAGTTATTCTACATAACCTGACTCTTTTTCAGGTTTATTTTCAAGCCAAATGGTTCGCCAGCCCTTTGCAGTTCTTGTATGCGTCTTTGCAGCTCCTCTGTGTCTTGTGAAATGAGAATAATATCATCTGCAAATCTAAGATGGTTTAAGTTTGCGCCATTGATCTTTACACCATCCTGTTCCCAATCCAGTTTACGGAATACTTCTTCAAGGCCAGCCGAGAAAAGAATAGGCGATATTGCGTCACCCCACCGTACACCTCGTTCCACATTAATTCGCACTTTAAATCATCAAGATGAATTGTGGCTGTAGCTCCATCATATATCGATTTTAATAGGTTTACATAAGCTCTCTCTACACCTTGGCTAAGCAGTGCATCCATTATCGCATGCTTTGAGATGAAGTCAAATGCCTTTTCGTAGCCGATAAAAGCCAAGCACAGTGGCATGGTGTATTTGTTGTGCCTTTCTATTGCCTGCTGTACAACCTGGATGAGGTCCATTGTACAGAATCCACTTCTGAATCCTGCTTGTTCTCTTGGTTGTGCGTCATTCAGTTTTTTTAATATTCTTTTAGAAATTATCTTAATGAAAACTTTGTACAATACTGATAGGAAGCTTATTGGGCGGTAGTTCTGTATAGGTAAATCTGATAGTTCCACTTCCTCCGGATCTTGTAATACAGTAAACCGATTTGACAAAGCAATGTCAAAATGGCGTCCTCTCTCCAGCATATATATATATATATATATATATATATATATATATATATATATATATATATATATATATATATATATATACATTTTTGTTGGTCGCTTGACTGAAGACGAGCCCCACCCATCCCTTCAACTGGAAGGCAAATGTTTCGTCTTTTGATAATTATACTCTTCAGGGCGCCGGCACATGCTCCCCCATCAAGAATAGGTAGACCCCATCCACAGCCAACAAGCAAAGTTTTCGCCGACTTTCCGTGGGATGGCGTTTTCTTGGTGTTTCTGGCATTTCCTTGACGATTACATATATATATATATATATATATATATATATATATATATATATATATATATATATATATATATATATGTATATATATATATATGTATATATATATGTATATATATATATATATATATATATATATATATATATATATATATATATATATATATATATGTATATATATATATATATATATATATATATATATATATATATATATATATATGTATATATATATGTATATCAGTAAATAGGACTTATCAGGCTTCCTAAAACTTAAACTATACATGTTTTATGGGGCAACTGTTTCCATTCAAAATAGTGAATAGCATAGAAAAATAACCGCGAAATTCAGTAGTTTGTTTAGGGAAGTAACCTAATCTTTAAAAGTGTAACAACATCCCTTTCAACAAGAGTTCGATTGAATGATTATTAACAATTTATAAACTACAAACGATTATATCGAATGTAGATCCTTCTGTCCATTTTCAAATTTTATAGAACATGTGCTACTGAAACGATAGTACTTGTATCATCGAGTTTATTATAGGTGACGTTTCGATTCAATCGTTTCTTAATGCAAATTATCTGTAGTTTTATGTAGTTACAGAAAAAATTTAATATATGCCTGGGAAGCATTGAACTTGATAAAGTTTCAGAAGTTCACTACAAACGATAAATAAACTACAAACGATTATATCGAGCGTAGATTCTTCTGACAATCTTCAAATGTCATAGAATATGTGCTACTGAAACGGTTTATACTTGTATCAACGAGTTTATGATAGGTAAGGTGTCGAGTCAATCGTTTCTTAATGAAAATTGTATGCAGTTTTATGTAGTTACAGTAAAAATTAACCTACATACTATGGTAGTGATTATTTCTGAAAAGCACTGAAGTTCATAAAGTTTCAGAAGCTCACTACAAACGATTGATAAACTACAAACGATTATGTCCAGCGTAGATTCTTCTGACAGTCCTCAAATGTCATAGAACACGTGCTACTGAAACGATTATACTTGTATCAACGAATTTATGATGGGTAAGGTGTCCACTCAATCGTTTCTTAATGGAAATTGTCTGTAGTTTTATGTAGTATACTAGTTCAAGAGCTACAAACGGTTTAATATCTTAGTTTTTTGATCAGTTGATTCTTTTGTTTGCAGTTATAACAAGAGTATAACAGTCACTACAAATATACGCGTATTACTACAAACATTTATATCATTTGTAGTTTCTATATATATATATATATATATATATATATATATATATATATATATATATATATATATATATATATATATATATATATATGTATATATATATGTATATCAGTAAATAGGACTTATCAGGCTTCCTAAAACTTAAACTATACATGTTTTATGGGGCAACTGTTTCCATTCAAAATAGTGAATAGCATAGAAAAATAACCGCGAAATTCAGTAGTTTGTTTAGGGAAGTAACCTAATCTTTAAAAGTGTAACAACATCCCTTTCAACAAGAGTTCGATTGAATGATTATTAACAATTTATAAACTACAAACGATTATATCGAATGTAGATCCTTCTGTCCATTTTCAAATTTTATAGAACATGTGCTACTGAAACGATAGTACTTGTATCATCGAGTTTATTATAGGTGACGTTTCGATTCAATCGTTTCTTAATGCAAATTATCTGTAGTTTTATGTAGTTACAGAAAAAATTTAATATATGCCTGGGAAGCATTGAACTTGATAAAGTTTCAGAAGTTCACTACAAACGATAAATAAACTACAAACGATTATATCGAGCGTAGATTCTTCTGACAATCTTCAAATGTCATAGAATATGTGCTACTGAAACGGTTTATACTTGTATCAACGAGTTTATGATAGGTAAGGTGTCGAGTCAATCGTTTCTTAATGAAAATTGTATGCAGTTTTATGTAGTTACAGTAAAAATTAACCTACATACTATGGTAGTGATTATTTCTGAAAAGCACTGAAGTTCATAAAGTTTCAGAAGCTCACTACAAACGATTGATAAACTACAAACGATTATGTCCAGCGTAGATTCTTCTGACAGTCCTCAAATGTCATAGAACACGTGCTACTGAAACGATTATACTTGTATCAACGAATTTATGATGGGTAAGGTGTCCACTCAATCGTTTCTTAATGGAAATTGTCTGTAGTTTTATGTAGTATACTAGTTCAAGAGCTACAAACGGTTTAATATCTTAGTTTTTTGATCAGTTGATTCTTTTGTTTGCAGTTATAACAAGAGTATAACAGTCACTACAAATATACGCGTATTACTACAAACATTTATATCATTTGTAGTTTCTGGGTTAAAGTCGTTTTTTCCGATAACTTCGTTATTTTCGATTTTATCCGATATTTATTTGCAAGAATAGAGTTAAAATAAATTCTTGTGACTACAATAAACTACAAATAATTTAGTATTAATTTAAAGTAAAGTAAAAAGTAAACTTTAAACTAAAAATCAGCAACTAGGCTATTTAGCGACTGGACCTACAGCTTAACGTGGGTCCCGAACCACGGTCATCAGCTTTCGACAAACCCAGGCCAGCACCCCCCTCGAGCTATAAACCCTTGGTTATGTGCCTACCCATAAGTCTATCAGGAAACCTACCGACTGGCGAGTGACCAACGTAGAACACTTCTCAGAAGGCATCCGGCCTTACCCAGCCTTTAACTGGCGTGACTGAGGGGTAATTCGTAGTCGGATTTTACACTCTTGCCTAGAAACAATCACAAACATTTAGGAAAGATAAACGGACAGAAGAAAGAAAAATAACCATCCGAGCGCTGGAATCGAACCAGCTACCGCTCCAGCGCGGATTCGGCAAAGCAGACGCTCTTACCGCCGCACCAACGCGACCGGCCGCATTAATTTAATTCCTATTTTTCGTATTATTATCAATTACTCCATTTAGTGCCTTAAACAATATCTATTGTTTTTCCTGCATAATTACTAACATTACAAAAAAATGAACTATACTAGAAATGAACTATACTAGAAATTAGCACCGTTTGTAGGCAAAAATAAGTAACAAAAATCGAGTATTCTTTAATGCAGGTTCCTGCGTGATGGAGCTCAAGTGGATATCCTCCAAGCCGGATAATACGAAGTTCGGATAGCTGAGAGTCAGGTAGTTGACTTGCAGTCCACTGTACATCATAAAAATAACAAAATCAGTACAATAAAGAAATATGTCCTGATGCATTTTTTTGTTCTTCTGTATATATGCTGTTTAACAATCAAAAAGTCTTTTATTTAATTATTAAATAAACTAAACAATCTTTCCCGATAAATCCGTACCCTGTATAAAACCTATAAAACCTTTAAAGAGCTCATCTTTGATGTTCGATTTCAATTTTCCGGAAATTCCTTATCGAAAATATCCAACGCGTTTCGTTCCAGACAACTAGACCGATAACGTCAATCTGTTCCAGGCTCTTGAGCTCAATCCCGTGGAAAAGCACTCGCTGGTGGCCAGAAGTAAATGTTACATTCTGCTCGGTCAACCGGAAAAAGCCCTGAAAGATGCCGAGTCCGCCCTGCAAGTCGACAAAGGCTTCTTGAAAGCCATTTACCAGAAGGCGGAAGCCTTGTATTATTTGGGGGACTTCGAACACAGTCTGATGTATTACCATCGAGGATTGCACATCCGTCCTGACCATGAAGGTTTCAAGTTGGGGGTACACAAAGCACAGAAGGCTATCGAGAATGCGATCGGGTCGTTTACCAGGGGAAAACAACCTACAGGAGTCAGTTCCAAGGAATCAAGCACCAGACAGTCACCGTCGTTAAAGGATGGTGAAAAGAGCAGCAGGAGATCGACACCCTTCGGTCAGAACAGGAGCAAGTCGAGTAAACCTAGTAGATTATTGAGGGAATTGGGTCCTGATAAAGAATATTTAGATAATCTGATGCATAATCCTGATCTTAAGTGTAAATTTAAAGATAGCGATGACAAAATCGAAAGGTGTATACAGGAAACTGTAGAATATTTGAACGCCAGGCAGGAATTTTGGAGACAACAACTGCCCAAACATTTAAAATAGTTTAATTTTGAAAATAAATATTAAATCAATGTATTATTTGTTTTATTCACTAACTATTGAAGAGTAACAAAAATATTAGGTTCTTAATAATCTAATATTTCTTGCGTGTTTTAAATACTAACCCTTTATGGCGCAAGAATGCTAAGGTTAATAATTATATCGATATTAGGTAATAAATGAGTTTTCGTTAACGAGAAAAATAATTTAAAAAATCGCTTTTCAATAATATTATTTATTACGGCTTATTATTTGACTAAGTAATGTCTGAATGATTGTGGCGTGTTCATATATTTTTTTTCTTTGGGTTTTTCGCCACGATCTAAAACTCAAAAAATATCAAAAATACCTGTTCTTATGTAAAGAAAGAATCACTGGGTAAAAACAAAAAACTAAACGCAGACAAATTTCTCAGTGATTCTTTTTTGTAATAAGTTTGCCTAACGAAAAAATTTTTAAAGATATAAAAATATTATAAAAAATTTTACAAACTTTTAACGTTAATTAATATGGCTTAGATATGTTGATGATATTTTTCCTATATGGCAACATAGCATTGACGATCTAAATATTTTTTTACAAGATATAAATTCTCGAGAGCCTACTATTAAGTTTACTTTAGAGATGGAGAAGGAGAATAAATTGCCATTCCTCGACACATTAATATTAAAACAAAACAACACATTAAAAACTGCAGTTTACAGAAAACCGACAAATACAGATAGGTATCCCAATTTCTTTTCAAATCACTCAAAATCGGTCAAAAAGGAGTAATTAAAAGTTTATATGACAGAGCAAAACTTGTTTGTACCGACAGTGATACATTACAAAAAGAAACAAATCACATAAAAGACATTTTAATAAAAAACAATTACCCAAAATATTTTATAGATAAATCGTTTAAAATTTTTGATACTAGACAAAACAGACAAGTTATTAATAACAATAATAATAACTCTCAAACAATTAACCTCACAATTCCTTATATCCGCGGTATTTCTGGCACAATTAAAAGAGTAGGAAATAAATACAACATAAGAACGACATTTAAAACAAAAAATACTCTTAGATCTCTATTAACAAAGACTAAACCAAACAATATACAACAAAATACCAAAAATGTGGTTTATAAAATTCCCTGCGAATGTGGCAAATTCTATATAGGTGAGACATATAGACCGTTAGATGTTAGAGTAAAAAACCTTCTTAGAAAGGGCGATTTTAATAAATCTAGAATTTATCAACACGCATGGGAATCAGGTCATAAAATCAATTGGAATAATTCCAAAACGGTATTAAAAAAATCAGTAACAAAATACAGAAGATTAAAAGAAACGGCTATAATTAATTTAAATAAAAATAACTGTATTGCTATGCCTTCGGTGGATTTAAATTCAATATGGTTCCCGATTCTTAAGAATACAATTAAACACATTTAAATATTTGAACACATCTGTATAATAAACAATCACACAGTAAACATTACTTATAAATATTTTTTGGTAGTATGTCACTGTCATGAAAATCTATTGTTACTTTATTTTTATTTTGTTATTTACTTTCACTCGTTACTTTATATATTACAAATTAATATAGTTTATTTTTTAGTTTAGTTTTGAAAACGGGGGGAGAGTACCCTCCGAAACGTTAACGTTAAAAGTTTGTACATTTTTTTACAATATCTTTATATCTTTAAAATTTTGTTCGTTAGGCAAATTTATTACAAAAAAGAATCACTGAGAAATTTGTCTCCGTTTGATTTTTTGTTTTTACTCAGTGATTCTTTCTTTACATAAGAACAGGTATTTTTGAAATTTTTTGAGTTTTAGATAGTGGCGAAAAACCCAAATAAAGAAAAAACATATTTATTATTTGACTGTTGCAGAAATGCAATATTTGCAGGAGAGCAAGAATTTGTTAAAGCAGTTGTTTTGTTTATTAAAACATGTGGCAACTCCACTTTTTTCGCATTCAGTTTGCGTATACCCTCTGTAATTCGGAAACTTACATATCATTCTTTTATTTGTCCAAACAGGCCAGTGTCAGTGTTAGTCCAGCCTAACATTTTTTGGTGGAATATGTTGAACTGGACCTTTCTTCTTTTTATTTTGAATTAGGCATTCAATATCACTATAACACTATACGGTTAGCTGTCATATATTTACATAAAGTCTCAGCTATAGCTACTCGGAATTCAGCAGAGTTGAGCATTTTGTATAAGATTCATGGATTACACATAGCCATGACCAAAAAATGATAAAAAAGTCATAGATAGCAGCGTTTACTACGAAGTCGTGTTTTGTAGTGGCTCATAAAACAATCTAATAGGTCGACACATAGAAAATGAATATTTAAGTCCATGTGTTGTACCTCCTTTAAACTGAGAAGAGATTCAGATACCAAGGTGTGGGGTGTAGCGCCAGTTAGAAGGGGGGAGTTAAGGATATAGGAGCGTGAGTTCAGCCGTGAGGAGTCCAATTATCCAGAAATCCAGGTATCATACAGGAAAATAAAGGGTACAGCGACATAAGAGCAACATGTGCAAAATCATCTGGAGAGGGTGGATTAGCACAGACTGACATATTTTTTGTGGGTTTTTCGCCACGATCTAAAACTCAAAAAATATCAAAAATATATGTTCTTATGTAAATAATGAATCACAAAAACCAAACGGAGACAAATTTCTCAGTGATTCTTTTCTGTAATAAATTTGCCTAACGAACAAAATTTTAAAAATATAAAAATGTTCTAAAAAACTGTACAAACTTTAACGTTAACGTTTTGGAGGGTCTTCTCCCTGAGAGACTGAGGGGAGAAGACACTCCGAAACGTTAATGTTAAAACAGATATTTTTGATATTTTTTGTGTTTAAGATCGTGAAGAAAAACCTAAAAAAAGAAAAAAAAAATATGAACACGCCACAATCATTCAGACACAGACTGACTTACATTGCTAATGACGGAGAATAGACCAGTATGGCAGGGAGACCACCTCATAGATGGAAAGACAGTTGGTCATCTATATCTTATCTCAGGAAAGCTATCAAGATTGAGCAGCCTTCGAAATATTAAACAAATCATTAAGTCTCCTTAAAGAATAAGAAGAAAACATAATGTTTATAACATTACATTACATTGCAATATAACCATACATGTTATTACATAACATTACAACCGCCTATAGATAGTAACATTTGAAGGTCTATATAATGCTTGGGTAATTTTATATTTTAGTTCCTCAAGATTGTTAAGACATTTCTTCTTCTTGTTCGTCCTCAAGGTTCTCCATTTCTGGCTTCCTGTGGTTACATGTTGGAAAGATGTACCAGTTAGGTTTTTAATTTAGTCTGTGCATCTTTTTCGAGATCTGCCGATGATCTAGAACTTACGATCTCTCCCTGCACGTTAGTTTTAAGTTATTGCCATACGTGCTTTCAATGCGGTAGAAGAATCTTGCTATTCGTTCACAAATAATTCGCGATAGTCTTGTGGGTTCATTAATTTCTTGAATAACGGATGCGTTTGTTCATCCTTAATTTTTTTGGTAACTAACACAATCTCGCAAGATCATCGGTATATCTTAATTTAGATGGGTTATAATGCCGTCAATTCTGACATCACCCATCCAATCATCGAGAGCTCTATGCACGATATATTTATCATAAATGTTGATATATTTACCATAAATAAATGAAATGAAAACTGTGCTCCACGTAAAAATTTTACCCAATCCTTCAGTCGCCATCATAGGTCTTTCTGGTTTTAACCAGTCATCGGTTGGGCTAGAGTTGAACTTCGGAGGCAACTAAAGCATTGACCAAGGGTCCGGACCGTACATATGGTGAAGTCGGATGATGGCAGTATTTAAATGAAGCTCACAGAATCTTTTGGTTTTTAACGGTACTACTGTGTGAAACTGTTTGTGACCCATTGCAGGCCTCATTAAATATATTGAAAAACAAGCAAATTCTTCTGTCCATGCTCCAAGTAAAATTTGCGCAATCCTTCTGTCGCTATCCCATCAAAGGCAACAAGCGTGTCTCGAGACCGGTTTCTGGTTTTTACTCGTCATCAGTCGGACTCGAGTCGGGTTCCTTAGCAAAATGAAAGACACATTACTTTAGAAATCTAATAAGCCTTATGAAAACTAAACGTATGAGTGGCCCTTGAACACGTCCTAGCTAGGGATTGCAATCCAGCAGCTCATTCAATCCCGCGGGATTGATATGCTTGAAATTGGATCTAGAATCTTTGAAATTATGTTATAAAATCAAATTGAAATAACAGATTTTGTGTAAAAATCAACTTTTATTAAACATTTCTTACATTAAGCAACAAAAATTATTTCTTTTCTATTAATTAAGTATAAATAATTAGTAATCTATTTTCTTAGATTCATTTTTAAATGTTTGGCATAGTTTAATAGTTTTGTTTAATTTGACCCTTACTCCTAACAACAGTTTTATATTTTCAATTCAGTCTTATTCATATAATGACTCATAATCAAATTACAACTTTCTCTTAGATGCTATTAATTACTATGATGTCAACCTATGGTGATAACTTTTGAAAATACGCTATCAAGAAGCAAACGGCATTTATTGTATCATCTCCGAGCCTGCTTCTGAGTGAACTGCAAATATATCCTGATGTTGAAAACGCACTCTCGGCTTCTACGCTAGTAGGCTGAACCGTCAGGATATATTCATAGGCGAGCGTCAGGTACTCTCCTCTGATACCACCGGACTCAAAGAACGTCATTTCTTTCTTCAAAATGTTCTCAAAGTAATTTTGCTTGTTGTCTGGCTTTTTCTTAAATATTTTTTTTCTTGTTGAAGGTGTTTTTTTAATTCTTCTTTTAGCGTTAGAGTAGGATCTGCATCAGCAGCAGATGTTCCAGCTATAGGTGTATTTTCATCGTCTTGAACTACGACTCTTTCTATTATTTTCTTTATTTCTTGGCGCACTGCAACTTTTCTTGGCATAAAGAATGTATAAGTACGATCTGTATTTTTGGTCTCTTCGTCGTACTTTTTCGGATTTTGCAAATAAATTAGAACTCCTGTTATATCAGTACGGCGTTTTTGAATACGTTCATTCAAGTGGCAGTGGGCATACAATCATTTCAAGTGGCAGTGAATTTCTTTTTACAGTCAGAATGCAATGTCCTGTGGTAGCCGAGCCATGTATACGGACCAAACCCAGATTAAAATGGTTTTCTTTCTGGTGGATGTTGATATTTAAGTATCGATGATTCTTTTGTGACGTCCATTCGTCAAATGTGAGTGAAAATCTCTGTTTTCCTTTCTTGGTACGCTCAAATTCAATAATCATGTCAGCTTTAACTGTGTTATAAAAATTTGTTACGATCGTATGTTATTATCTTATTTGTTTAGATCGTATTGTATTTGGCGAATTGGGTAGTTTGTGACCGCTTTTAGAAAATAAATTTCTTAAATCCGTAGTTATGCAAAAGGAACTTTACATACCATCCTAGAGATCCTTTTGTCCATGGGGTTTTCTTTGATAAGAAAACTGTCTGTTGTTTTGGGTTTATTCTTTGGTACTACTGGTAAGGATTCTTCTCCAGTGTCATCGTTTCGATAACCGATATTGTGTTTAGTCTTCAAATGTATTTTCAAGCCTTTGGTAGAACGTTGATTAATTTTTAGTTCAGCTGAACACAGAAGACATTTGCCACCTTTCTCATTTTTCTTGAAATAACGCCACAGACCTTTTCCAAGTTGGCTGATATAGCCATCGCCGTCGCCTTTATTCTCTTTCTCGGGATTCTCAGTTTCAATGGATTCATTTACTCGTTACCTTAGCTCATTTATTTAATTTTTACACAGTGCTCTGCTATATTCTCACACCCCATATGAGTAATCCGCTTCAATATCATCGATAACCATATCCAAAAACAGTATTAACAAAAACAAAAACTACTTTAAGTCATAATGTTTCACGCAACATTACGACAATATATTGTTATTTACAGCACACACAATCTTATTTTAAAATAACACAGAACAAAACGAAATCAAAAACATTAAAATTTAGATACTTACGTTAAACGCCGGACGGTGAATACGAAAACACTCGTCACCCATACAGAAAGACGTGCGCAGGCTGCGCAACGCAATACGTTTTATAAACAACTGACAGAACAGCCCGCCAACTGTCCGCTAGTCGCCGACGTGGCGCGCTGTGCGGAACGGCAACGTCGTGCTCGTGCTACTCGCGATTTTCGCCGCGAAAGTTATAGCGCCAAATTTTTAATTTGCGGGATCCGCGCTTTGAAGGTGTGGGATCCAGCAGATTAATGAAAGCAGCGGGAATGCATGATCCCGTTTTGCGAGATTGCAATCCCTAGTCCTAGCACGTCTTAACGTAGGATCAAAATATGTTCGTTAACTTTTGAATAGCCGTTGGTGCAAAAAGTCCGCGGCCGAGGCTCGCCGGGCATATCCTAATTTTTCCGTCGTTAAAATCGGAAAAATTACTGACATCTTAAAATATCCATCGCATCGGCGAAAAAAACGAATTATCCGGGTAGACATCTAACGGTGCCAAAATTTCCCCATGTTTTCTCGGCTACCTCGGGGATTTACCCGAAAAAGACCGAATTCCATTTACTTCTTTTACCCGAAGGAAACGGAACAGCATAACTCTAATAAATACAACGCACGGAAAATGAGGAAAGAACGAAAAAGAAAAAAAACCTTTTTGCAATTTTCCCTTTCCTCGTACTTATGCTGCTTATCTCGCCTTTTCTAAAAAGCATTCGAAAAAAGTTTTGTTCGAGGCTTTAAAAAATCTTTTAAAACACTTTATAGACTGGATCGGATGGAAACTTTCATTATTCCTTGTCCTTCCATTACATTTCTTGGATCTAAACAAATATTTTGAGTTTTAAATTCACGGAAATACACAGTATGTCGAAAAAATAACGGAACTTTTTAAATAATAAAAAAAAATAGTTATTTTGCCAGAATTATTTCTTTATATTAAAAACACATCCCTTCCTAGCATAGATTTTTCCCAATTGTAGCATAGATTTTTTATGTCTTTCAGAATCGCCTCAATTACCTTCGTAATGGCTTCTTGGAGTTGTGTAACACTATCATAAAACGTTCCCTTTAAGGCCAGTTAAAGTTTCGGGAACATGAAATAGTTAGACGGAGATAAATCAGGCGAATACGGATGATGTTGAAACACACAGGTGTGTTTTTTCGCCAAAAATTCACGAATACAGACGGTCCTGTGTTAGATTTCGATATTCGGTGATCACTCGAACCTTGAAACATTTTCCACAAACGCTCAATAACACCCAGATAATATTCAACGATGACATTTCGACCCTGTGGAACGAATTCCCAAAGTATAACAAATTTAGAGTCATAGAAACAAATTAAAATTGTTTTTTCTCATGAGTTCTTTTCAATTTCGTAGAGCCTGGAACGCTTTCCACGTTTCAGATTGGCGCTTCGTTTCAAGATCGTACTTGAAGGACCAAGTCTCATCACCAGTTACAATCGATTTCAGTAGCGTGCAGTTCCGTCTGGATACGTGGAAGTACGGATGAAAAATTCATGTTTTTCATCATCATTATCATCAGCCCGTGTCTATCCACTGCAGGATGAAGGCCTCTTTAACATGCTTCCAACTTTCACGCTCCTGACCTTTCCTCTGCTACTCTGGCCCAATATACTTAAGATGTCATCAATTCATCTTGCTTTCGGTCTTCTTCGCGGACGTTTGCGATCAACCGGTATCCACTCCAGGATTGCCTTGGTCCATATGCCATGCTATCGCCTCGCTATATGGCCTGCTCATCTCCATTTCAATTGCTTTACTCTTCCAGTGATGTCACATACTTTTGTTTGTTCCCTGATCCATGTGCAGGACTATATATATATATATATATATATATATATATATATATATATATATATATATATATATATATATATATATATATATATATATATATATATATATATATATATATATATATATATATATATATATATATATATATATATATATATATGTATATATATATATATATATATATATATATATATATATATATATACATATATATATATATATATATATATATATATATATATATATATATATATATATATATATATATATATATATAGAGTCCTGCACATAATTGCAGGCATAAATAATCACAAATAAGCTGGCCGATAAATTGAGTTTCTAAAGGGTGATTTTTTTAGTGTGTCCGTGTGCAAGCTGTGAGTTTGCCCGCCTCTAATCGCCAAATAATTGTGGAACGTTTAACATCAGAGCAACGCTTGCAAATTGTTGAAATTTGTTATCAAAATCAATGTTCTGTGCACTAGACTTAATGTGAATTTTATGGTGCACATTATCGCAAGACCGAGCAATATCTTCGCCGAATTATCGACAAATTCCAAACTTATTTCACGCTGCTCGATATTAAAACGAAAACAAGACAAAAAACTGCGCACTTCGAAGAAAATATCGCCCCTGTTGCTGCTAAAAAAATCATCCTACATCAACCCTTATATCGAAGGGGGTCTTTACCCCTTTGGGCAGAAAAAAATTACAGCACTAACAATGATCTTCAACCGTTTAGATCCCTCAACGAGAAATCCACTGAATATATCATCCCGATCTATCTCACCTTCACCTAGTTTAATATATCTATAACACTTCTTCAAATTAAGTGAGGGTTAATGACGGCCTATTAACTGATCCCGACCAATTCAAAAAAGGAACCACTCGAGCTTGTCTTGGAGAATATCTCCAAAAAGCTACAATAGGAGAAGAAAGGTCTTAACATTGAGGGAACTTACCTAAGAAATCTTCAATTCGCAAACGCTGTTATACTCAATATCAATATAATAGATCAGAACGAGTGGGTTTGAAAACGAAAAAAAAAGATAATGGGTCCAGATAAAGACCGTATTGCCAGAGATAACAGCAACGTTACGGTGGTGGAAAGGGAAAATGAAGATTGGGCAGGAAAACTAGAGCCTTTGGAAAACTCAGCCATAGAATGAAGAAATCGAATATACCTACAAGACTAAAACGTAAATCTTACGATACATGCATATTCCCTGTTATAACATACGGTTTAGGCACGATAGCATTAACAAAGAACAGTAGGACAAGACTCAGAAATATGCAGAGAGCCAGGGAAAGGGCTATGATTGACGTTAGTCTTCGGGAGAAAACTCCACAAGAACAAATTAGACAAAACAAAAGGAACGGACATAAATTAAAAAGTGTTAAGGGCGAAATGGCGATAAGCTGAACATGTAGCTCGTCAGCAGTCGGATCGTTGGAGCCCAACATGGAAATAACATGGACTAACAAGAAAGTAACACGAAGATTAGGACTAAGCACAAAAAGCAGAGATAAATCAGACACAACCCAGAAAACTCTGTTTTCAAAGACCGTCGAAAGAAAACTACACATCATATCGTCTTGAAATATAAAGAGCATTATTAGAAATCATCGTTGCGACCACACTGCCATCTATAGGAAAATTATTTTACTTTTCACTCAGTCCTTGTATTACACACAAAAATTATTTTATAAGGTAGTCATATTAACACAGAATGACCCAGAATAGCTCGATGAGAACCAGTTTAGATTGAATTTCGTTCCACACGCTCATTACTAGATCATTTTCCGTTTTTGAACAAACATGTAATATGAAATTAATATGATTATGCATGTTCAGTAAATGTAAATAACATAAAAAAAAGAAAGCGTTGCCACTTGAATCGCTCGAAATGAGTGCCATGTTAATCTTGTTCAGTATATTAAGTTTTTTCGGTAGAAAGTACTTTGAAAACGCATTATTTTCATTAAAATTCTTAATTTATACCGGGGTATTGTCTTTGAGGTGTATTATTGAATTGAAGAAGCCTATACTTTAGGGAAATTCGTTTTAAATAAACAGAATAGGATTTTTATCTAAATTTTCAGTATATTTGAAATTTGTATATATTACAGGTACTGATAGATTGGTAGAATTATATACTGATAGACTGATACAATTATAGACTGATAGACTAACAAACTGATAGACTAACAGACTGATAGACTAACAGACTGATAGACTGATAGATTGACAGACTGATAGACTGCTACACGTATAGGTTGATAGATTGATAGATTGATATGACCGATACCTATGATAGACCGATAAACTGAGAGACCGATAGACTGATAGACTGACAAACTGACAGACTCATATACTGATAGACTGACAGACTGATAAAGTGATAGACTGATAGATAGACTGATAGACCGTTACACTGATAGACTGACAGATTGATAGATTGATAGACTCATAGACTGATAGACTGATAAACTGATAGACTGATCGTAGTTGATAGTTCGTATTTGAAAAGGCACTGTGTGTCAAAACAATTATAATACTATAAAGAAAGAGTTTACATTAATAAGCCTCAACCGCCAGCTCATCTCATAGAAACCAATTCAGATTTTTATCTAAATTTCCAGTATATTTAAAACTTATATTTTAAAAATAGTGGAGACTGATGAATAACTAAATGTAACTGATAAATAAAATAGAAATAATTTGCATATACCGCAACGTTAGTTAAACAAACTTGCATAGCTCTTGCGTAGTTTCCCACCACCCTTAAGAAACTTTCCTGGATTTTGGGATCGGTATCGAAACAGATAAACAAAAATAAAAAAGGAAAACAAAGAGGTTGAATGGTCTCTTTTGTTGTTGAATGAGCAGCCAGGCAAACAAAAGAATACGAGATTGGTGTTTATTAAGGGCAAGAACCTATTTTCGGGAGATGTAAAGTTGGAGTGAAAATCCACCTAAAGTCGCTAGAAATTTATTTGCCTCTTTTTTTTTCTGTGGATTGGGAAAAGGATTATCAAGGACAAAAGAAAATAGAAAAGAAGAAAATGTGTGATCTTGAGGTTGAAACCTTATTTAAAACTGGATATAATTGATAGAATAATCTGGATAAAATTGGGTTGGATAATCTGGATAAAATTCTACATATAATTGAATAATCTGGATAAAATTAGGTTGGAAAATAAATTCGTATGGTTTTTCAAGTGAAATTACACATCAATGTAACGCGTTTCGTTAACCATGTTAGCATCATCAGGAGATGTTTCAATCTGACTAATATAATAGATTGAGATGTTTAAAAAAAGTGATTAGGTGTTTGGAGGTAAATTTATTTGTGTTTGGTGAAATTTACCCTCTTTTTACGAACTCTTGTTATCTTACTACTAACAAAGTTGTGCGTCTTTTCGCACTATGATTAAACGTGAAAGTTTCGATATACAATCAATTTTGCATTATTCGGAATAAGTGATGATCAAATAGTATCAAGTCTAGTGAGTTTGGAAGACCAAGTAAAAAATTTCAAACAATAGTGTTGCTTAATCGAATTTCGTAAACTAAATATCAGTAGTATATAATTGAATCAGTCATCCCATCTGTGGATAACGTTTTCCTTAACGATCCTCTCTAAAAATGGGTGATTTTTGCGATATTGTCACGGTGAATTGCAAAGTTGTAACAGTTGGGTAAATATTCATCATCGAATATTTGGTAATTGACACACGAGAGGTAAATGAAGTTTTAACGAAGTGATGAGACTGCTTCGTTATATTTTTTTCAATTGAAATCATAATTCTACATTGTCTCCCTCAAAGTAGTTGCAACAGGAGTAGTTTTTAATTTTAGGAAAAGGAAGAAGTCACAATACTCAAGTCTGGTGAATAAGGGGTTCTGGAGTCATAGTGATAACACTTTCGTTAACGGTCCTCTCCAAAAAAGGGTGATTTATGCAGTATTGCTAGAGTGAATTGCAGATAAATACTTTTTTAAGATGAATTTTCAAGTTTAGGAAAAGGAAAAAATCACAACGACTCAAGTCTGGTAAATAAGGGACTGCAGAGTCACACTGATGAGTTATGGGCACTGTCGTGATGCTGCACGCAGTTGTTCTTGATGTTCGGTCTTAAACGGTTTTGCCTTGAGGCACAGGCTTCTTATAAACGATCCCGTAGTTATTATAAAGGCAAATCAGCATGCCTTGATTTGCTAGTTCTGGTTTTTTCGAAAACAAAAGAGGTAAAACTTTCGCGTCACCGACATGCAGTACTTAATATGCTAATATTTTTATGTAGAAAAATTAATAATAAAAACAAAGCATTTATTTTCAAATATTTTCAATATTGGTATCAATATTTGCGTGCAAATAATACATCGTGCAATGTATATTTCATAGTGGCTCAGAAGTTATCTTATTAACGTGGTAAAACAGATTTCTAGTTGTTCGATAGTATTTTTGTCGCGGATTTTAAAATTAAAAATTCCATAAAATTTTATAATAAACTTAATTTCTCAATTATTGTTTATTTCTCTTCAATTATTGTTTATTGGTTTAAATTGTCAGAAATAATATATGTATTTTATTTTTTGCAAAATGTTTTTTTATAAACTTAAATCATTCAATTTTACCATTAGAACTTTATAAAAAGTATTGTAATATAATTAGTTTTTCTAAATGTCTATTTTCTATATTTGTTTACATTCTCGATCCTGCGTGAAAAAAAATAACAAAAAAAATATTAAAAAGAAATACAGTTATTTCAAAGTTTCAAGTTTGTACTTCTGTCGGCAGTCTCCCTGACTACTTACCTTTTTTTCTGCAACAGCAATTTTTTATGAAACAGCAATGTCAAACTCGCACTGAAGACGCATCAAATGTTGGCACGTCTCCTCCCTCAACTCAAAGGGCAAACCAACAGTGATTGAACCAGATTAAAAGCCATTTATGGTTCTGGTACTTTGTTTCGAACAATTCGGTTTACGAAAAGAATTACTTCAACTTGGACTTGATACTGTTACTGAAGACGCACAGGGGTTAATCTCTCTCCTTTCCCCAAGGTCAAGTTAACAGTGATTGAACGATGTCGAACTCTACGCCACCCGTCTCATTACTTTTTTATCAACCTCGTACAAATGGAAATACCGCGAATTTTTAGTATTATTATTGGTAAAAATCTCATCAATTTGTGCGAATAGGTCTGGGTCTAACCGCTGGCGCAAGTCGCGTTCGCCTTAACCACTTGCCGGTCTCGCGAAAATCGCAAACCGCTCCGTCCCATACAGTCGCATCAGTTCCTTCCAGACCGTCATCGAATGTTTTGCGTCCGACTGGTCGCTCGCAGCGATCACAACGTGCTCACGCTCTCTATCTAGCGAATAAAAAAATTTAGACCCGTACCGACAGATCGGCAGTGGTTCCGGTAAAAGCAGGTAAGATATCATTAGGAGCATTATGAATTAAACGGGAGTCAGTGTTGTTTTCGCGTTCCTCAGTTAACATGCTTCTACAAACGGAGCATCAAAGTACTGGGACGGGTCGAACTCACGGTCATAGCTTGCAACATCAATACCATCATCATCATCATCACCAACCCAGACTCATGGACTCGCCGACGCTCGCTAGGGTCGAACGTGCCCTGCTGAGACATGGAGAAGGGGAAAATAGGGAAGGACAAGATATCGTCAGAGCTAGATATACTCAGGTAAGTAAAAAAATAAAATATTGTTAAATTATGATTAAATTATTATTATTATCATCGACTTGGTTTTACTCTCTCAGCTCAAAGAGCTGGAAACCATAAACTGATCCCTCTCTCGCGACGTTAGAGTTCGGCTCGGATCCTGGGGATAAATTTCATTATAACCCAGTATTCCGTTGGCATTAAGACAAACATTTTCGAACTATGTGGCAGGTTTGCAACAATATAGCCGGTTGTCCCACTTTTATGACATTTCTATTTAGTCGGTGGTTTGTTAAACTTTTGGAGAACCTGTGGCCTCTCCAGAAATCCCTCTGCAGAAATTACAAAAGGTTCGATATTGACTTTTTCAAGTTGCCAGATGTTCTTCAATTCATAAGAAAGATCCCCAACTTTTTCCACCTTCGTTTTATGTATATTGTGAGACATTGGTATGGCAATATCAATAATTGTTCCCCGCTTTTCTTTATTATTTATTAAGACAATGTCTGGTCTATTGTAGTCGACAGCCCTGTCAGTTACTATCAGTCAGCTAAAGTAGGACATCCACCAGTTATGTGCTCAACAGTCTCCCCTAATTTGCCACACTTTCGACATAAATCTTCAGTGTTTTCTTGAAGGATATATTTCTTGTAATTATTGGTTTTGATGACTTTATCCTGGATAAAGATAAGACACAATTCTTTGATGTTAATAAGCCCTCTACCTCCATATTTTCGAGGAATGTATAATCTCAACACAGAAGAATTGGTATGCAAACAACGGAATTTTGTTAAAAGTCGTCTAGTCATGCGGTCTAGCTCTTCCAGTTCTGTGTTTGACCACTTGACCGCTCCAAATGAATATGTTAACACCGATACTGCCCATGTGTTGATTGTCTTACATATATTTCCCCCGCGTTTTGTATTAAGAAGATTCGTTATTTTTTTCTTGTATTTATCTTGGAACTCATGTTTGAGTGTCGTATGGTTTAACATTTAATTTTGTGCTATTCCCAGATACCCATCGGTATCATCCGGTTTCAATGAGTGAATCTGACAGAATGAATCCTGATTTTGTTTAACTTGTTCTTTTTGTATATTGACGATAGAACATTTATCTAGACCAAAGAAGATCTTAATATCATCGCTGAATATTTTTACGATAAAAATTGCGGAATAGATTCGGGGTTAGTTAGTGCTTTACTGAAGCAAGGTGATAAATTGTCATGTATGGCATCTAAATATTTGATCCAGAAATTCTGGATTCTATCTGGCCATGGTACTTTCCAGTTTTGGGTTTTCCTTATAGCGTTACGGACCTCTTCTGTTGTAAATTCAGCCCCATTCATTTCCCGTAAGTTTTCTTGCAGGTTTTCGATATCTGATATCCAGACTGCTGATGTGTTGTACCTCTCCGATACTTTCCAAGTTATTTTCCAGAATTCGTAACATGTTGTTGGGTCGATGTTTTGGGTATTAGATTTACTAGGTTTATTCGTTTTAAGATCTCGAAAAAACTGTTTCTGATTTTTATAAAAGTGTGCGTTATTATTATTATTATTATTATGTATGACTAAAACATTCTTTATTGGTTTGTGTATTTTGAATTTATTAGTACAATAAAAATTATAACTACAATTTAATTATACATTTAATTCGGTTTCGCTCTCACTGTCATTTTGATCCACATTAATAATAAGTGGTTCTAAATTATTAGTAAATAACACTGGGGAACAGCAATTTTGTTTACTTAGATCTGTGACTTGTTTTTAACTAATTTTTTAACTCTGAATTCAAAAATATTCACACTTTTTCTCTATCACGTCAAGTTCTTAAGCTACATCATACCCCTAATTTTGCCTTAAAAGTGTACGTACGAAAGGAAATAAGGTGAGATCTGACCAAATAGATTAGAATATTTTATTTATATTTATTTTTTTTAGATACTACGGTAAAAATTTCTTCTTATAGCTTTTCCTGGAGTGTTCTGTTTGTGGACATTCCCGCTTGATGCTCCAACAGTAGTCAGTCATCATACTGACATCCCATCTACCTTGATACCGCGCTTCCATAACCTTTAGATCTTGGTGGAATCGCTCGCCCTGTTCATCACTAACAGCACCAAGATTTTCTGGGAAGTTAGCAAGATGACTATGTAAGAAATGCAGTTTGATGCTCATGTTGCAACGAAGCTTTTTAAAACTCTCCAAGAGTTGTTAAACAATTTCGTTGTAATTCGGGGTTCGTGTATTTCCAATAAAGTCTTTAATAATATTTTTAAAAGCCAACCAAGCATTCCTTTCAAGTTCGGTCGTTGTTTCAGTGAAATTTTCATCTTTAACGAGTTGCCGAATCTGTGGACCATTAAACACACCAGCCTTTATCTTTTCATATGACAGGCTAGGGAATGCCGAAATGATATACTTAAAGCAGTCTCCTTCAATTGACAAAGCCTTAACAAATTGCTTCATGAGACCTAGTTTTATATGCAAAGACGGAAATACAATGTTTTTTCTGTCGACAAGTGGCTGATTTAAAATGTTTGGATCACCAGGTCTTAGGTCACATCTTGGCGGCCAGTTCGATTGCACCCAATGCTTCTCACGAGCTCTGCTGTCCCACATACACAAAAACGGGGATACTTGGTATACCCGCGTTGCTGGCCAAGAAGGAAACAGACCATTTTAAGGTCAACATAGATGTTGATCGCAGATAGGCAGATCTCATGCGGAACTGACCGAACTAGTTTTTGATGACGCAACGTCACTCACTTCTGTGCTTCGCCAAGCTTAGTCGGATGCGCAACAACTGTAGAGAAAAAACTTGACGTGATAGAAAAAAAACTTGACGCGATAGAAAAAAGGAACTTTATTTTTTTGGCGGTTATGATAATTAGCCTTGTCCATTAAAATTACGCTTTCCTTAGGCACATTGGACAAAACGATATTTATAAACCAATCTTCAAAAAGTTCTACTTTGGTAAACTTGAAGAGATTTGCCACTAAACACCAAATCAATCTTTTGAACTTCCCGACGCACGTTTCGCTAACCATGCTAGTATCATCAGGAGATGATTTTTTAATCTAATTATATGTATATATGTATATATATATATATATATATATATATATATATATATATATATATATATATATATATATATATATATACGTAGGTAGTATATATATATATATATATATATATATATATATATATATATATACGTAACGTAGGTAGTTGCCCCTTGGCCTCCGGGGAATGAGGACCGTGATTGTAATTGTAAAGGGGGGAGGTGGACCTTAATCTGCTGCGCTGGTCCAATGCGGGTTGGCAGATTATATATATATATATATATATATATATATATATATATATATATATATATATATATATATATATATATATATATATATATATATATATATTTATATTGTATATTTTTAGTTATTGTATTTTTATAATTGATACAACAAATAAACTTATTATTATTATTATTCATATTTTTACAACGTTTACTTAGATATTTCGGTCTTATCTTGAATTAAAAAAAAAGTGATAACAAGCCCCGCAACGAGAGGTATGTTTAAGCAAGGTATGTTGTACGATTAAACCTCAAATAACAACGAACAAAATCCTTCTCCACCATGTATTCATCGAAAGCAATTTAACTTTCAAAAAAATATAGTTTTATAAGAAATTGATATGTCAATAAATCGATTGTTCTATTGGAACCTTCGATGTGAAACACTAAACTCACAGAGATTTACCACTAAACACCGACCGAATTACTTTGTTTTAAAGTTCTCGACGCGCGTTTCCACCAAACACCGAATCACTTTGAGATTAAATCATCTGATGATGCAAACACGGTTAGCGAAACGTGCGTCGTGAATCTTTGCGAGTTTAATATTAATAAATGTTTGAAATTGCGGGTTCCTAATCTTCAAATTTATTCTTTCAACCTGCTAATGCATGATCTAATCTATTCTTCTATAGTAAATACCGTACACCTTTAATGTGAAAGACTAAACTTTGAGCCACATTTCAATTGAATTTATGATTGAATTGAATTCATGATTCAATCTAAATTGAGTTAGTATTAGTTCATAATCTTCCAAATAAACAGTGGCGGTTGGTCCATTAGGGCACGCGGGCACGTGCCCTACCTAAAAAATTAAACAGTGAAGTGAAAAAAATAATTTCAGATATTATATTAATTTATTCTCGGTTCTGTCCGGCTTCTAGCAACTTCTATAGTCTAACATCTATAGAAGTTAGACTATAAGTTTGTGTCGCTACATTTTCTTTACTTTTCCTTTCTTACGTTTCTTCTTACGTTTTCTTTACTATCGCGTGCGAAAAACAAAAACATCAATGCGTCATTAGTAGCCCGGAGATTAAACGCATTTATAACGTCATATCTTGGGCGCTGCCCCATTCTCAATAGTCAGGTGTTTTTCGACATCGAGCTTTTCGACTTTTCGAGTGGTTGCAAAGTGAATGTTTTGAACGATTACAATAGTGAAGATGAATTCAGTGCAATATATGAATAGAAATTATGTCACATTAAGATTTTAGGGTCAAATAAATAAAAAATCATCAATTAAATCTAATAATTGAAAGATTTTGTACAATACAAAAAAGTTTAAAGGTGTTTTTTGCAAATCTATCTGAAATTCCCGATTTCTTTTCTTGATCATCCAAAAGGACAACTGTTCTGAACAGCGTCGTGACAAAGCGTCTTTACGTCTAAATGTGTGAATACTGTTTACATTTACAAAGAAGAATTACAAACATGTCTTGAAGAATTTATGGACGCCGAGTCGGATAAAAGTTCGATTAATCAAGCCCAGGGGTTAATAATTCTTTTTGATCAACTGCAAAGCAGGCAACTAGATGCACTTAAAGTTAAGAAGAATTTGGTAACTTTTTCAACAGCCATTCAAAATATTAGAGCCAATGTAGAAATACAATTTAATCAAGAATTTGGTAACTTAACTGGTGAAGAATCTACAAAGATCTTAGAGAATCGCAGAAAGAAATGGAAATTTACTGACAAGGAGGACCCCAATCCGAATGTCAGGATATGCAAGGAAATCTGTGATACCTTAACCATACAGGTTCATGAACGTTTTAGTTTCGATGTGTACCTAACTGTCGCAAATTTATTTGATACTGAAAAATTTGGTGAATATCCAGCCCTCTGTCCAAATGAAGACATTAAAATTGTGTGTAACCTGTTTGCAAACGTAAATTGCTTAAAATTAAAAAATGAACTGTCGATAATGCACGCACGGGGTGATTTCATGAAACACAGTGGGGCTGTGCCGCTATTAGAAATGTTTATCCAAAACAATTTAACATTAAGATTTAGTGAATCTGTGGAATTGCTGACTGTTTCGTGACTGTGGGAAGCGAAAGATGTTTCTCTACCCTCAAACGAATCAAACCATTTCTAAGAAAGACTATGGGCCAGGAACGGCTGTGCGCGTAAGCAATGCTATCTATTGAAAAAAAACTTGTGAAGCCATTGCCCGCTTTGCTGCTCAGAAATTTCGGATGTACTTCAACTACATACAGGTATAATGGTCATGGTCCTATGGCGAGTTTAGCAAAATTGTATTATCTGGGGACCTATTTGAAAATTTGATGTCGTGACAATTACACTCGTATTTCTACACATCAAAGTTTATGAATGATACTAAGAAATGTAAAATTTTTGGTTTTTTTTTTTTTTTGGTTTTGGCATTTCCCTATCCCCCCATTCCAAAATTTGGTTATTCGGGCCCCACCTTTTTTTTCCCCCACGAACCGCCGCTGCAAATAAATATTTTTTCCTTTGAATATAAAACTACATTAAGGAGCATATGATCCTGTAAGTGGAACCGGAATGGTAGCTGCATATGGCCGACTACTGTTTCCGGTTTGACAGTGCCGTAGGGCAGTATAAATAAAAACAAGAAACTTGAAAACAAGATAAATGTTTACAGTTATTTAAAACAATAAATTATTGTATAATTATCGTTACTATAATCATTTAAATGAATTAAAAAAAGGTCTATTTTTTCAAAGAGTAAAGTGTCTTTTATAGAGCCAATACGACAAAGAGTTATTAAGAAATTGGAATCTCCTGTCATAAAATCATACCATTTTCAAAAATTGGTTAAGGTAATCAGTTGCATCCTGTATCATATCATATGTATATATATATATATATATATATATATATATATATATATATATATATATATATATATATATATATATATATATATATAATATCTGCCAACCCCCATTGGACCAGCGTAGCAGATTAAGGTCCCCCCCCCCCCCTTTACAATTACAATCACGGCCCTCATTCCCCGGAGGCCAAGGGGCAACTATCTACGGCAGCGGGAAGACCTGCCCCAAGGCAGAGGGTGTTAAGAATCACCGGGTTAGATCAGGCTGCCATTGGATTTTGGACATTCGGGGTACAGAGAATGGGCGATGTGGTGGAATTGGATTCCTCATTAACCAAAAGTTGAAGGATAGTTTGAAAGTATATCTGACCAACGAGCCCAATGCGCCTTTTAGTTGAATAAAAAATTTAAACTCAAATCGTCCAGCTTATACACCAACTATAAGCCATGGCGATGAGGAAATTGAGGTATTTTATGATGATTTTGCCCAGCTTCTAGACAGCGAGAAATGCAGGTACAAAATCCTGATGGGTGATTTTAATGCTAGAATTGGAAAAGCAAGAACTAGTGAAACTGCAATTGATCCATATGGAAATGGCGAGAGGGACAATAGAGGTGACAGATTGGTTGATTTTGCTGAAGAACAAGAATTGTACATTATGAACTCGTTCTATAAGAAAAATCAGCAGAAAATGAACATGGAAAAGTCTATCTGATCTCACAAGTAAAATTGACTACATTATATCGAATGATAAAACAATATTTTGTAATTATACTGCCCTTACCGTACTTGTTAATGTTGGAAGTGACCATAGAATAGTACGAGCAAATGTTAAGATAAACTGTCGAAGAGAACGTACACGAATGGTAAGATCGAAGAAGGGCAAAGTGAATTCTGAGAAGCTGCTGCGCTTTGCTGTGTTGCAAGACCCAGAAGAGATGGAAATAACAGATCAGTATGAAAAAATCATCGAAAATGTGCTTGAAATGGCTGCTGCAATAGCACCAACAGAAAAAAGTTTCAAACAGTCAAAAATCCCCAATGAGACCATCGATTTAATGAAGAAACGGAGGACAATGAAGAATGCAGACAGTCCCTTTGACAGGGTCGAGTACGTTGAGTTTTGCAAAACTATAAGAAAACGTATTCGAGAAGAAACGCGTCGGTTCAACATGCAGCTAGTGCAAAAAGGAGGAATAAAAAAAGCCAAACATAAGCTGATAAATAAAAGGACATAAATGTTTTGCCTTAATGCGTGAGGATAGCACAGTGTGTAGGGAGCGTACGGAAATGTTAGAGGTTGCTTTGTAGAAGATTTTATTTAAAGTTATATGAAAATCAGAACCAGTTAAAGACAGCAATGCCCACGGAAGAGCCAATGCCAGATATCCTGTTGAAAGAAGTGACAAATGCCATAGCAGCTATGATGAATGGAAAGACTCCAGGAAAAGACAATGTATAGACAAGTATATTGGACCCGAATGGCAGAGGAAAGCTCAGGACCGTGCGAATTGGAAGCATGTGGGGAGCATATATATATATATATATATATATATATATATATATATATATATATATATATATATATATATATATATATATATATATATATATATATATATATATATATATAAATAAAGTGTTAGATATAAACTCGAGAATAAAATAATTTTTTACAACCAAAAAAAAAATAACTTTCAAGAGTTAATGCTATGAAAGATGTTTATCAAAATGATAAAATAAAAAAAATTAGATATTTTAAACAGTTCACTTCAATTGTTGGAACAGCACTTTTACCTTAGATCAAACAGTCCTCAGCAAAATGATGGGAACATAAAAACCTACTGTGGTGTGGAATAAAGTTTTAATAAAATAATCCACCGTGTTCTCCTATTTGGAATCTTTGGGGAATCTTGAAAAAAGATGAACTGATTTAATAACATGAAATCCAAATCACAATGTAACATTTACATTTATTAGTATAATAATTTCCGAAAAGGATTATACAAAAAGGTAACACTCTGTATGATTATTTATATTTTATAGATTATATGAGTAAAGTAACATGTTTTATATGTATCAAACAAAAAACTAAAAATTATCTGAATTTTTAAGGTCCAGTATCGCAGAAAACTAAACATTTTAGAACATACGTAAAAAAAATTAAGTTCTAAAAAAACAATCACTGTTTGTTGTTAACAAACAATCACTGTTTCTAAAAAAACAATCACTGATGTTACCTAAATCAATTTGACTACGCCTACGCATACCAGGCGATATGTTTACATCAAAAGAACAATTAAACAAATTACACCAATTAGACAAATTTACAATTAAAAGCACTTACCTATGTAATGTTACTCTTGAATTTTGATTTTTTCATGTCAGGGAACAATCACAAGACGCACAACTAACCCTATTTTATGTGTTTTTCTTACTTCGTATATTATTGTTTTTATTGTCAATATAATAAGTAGTAATATATATTTACACTAGAACACACAAAAAGAGTATTCCAGTACACTTATTCGGCACTTATTATTGATTAAAACAAACTAAAATTGCACAAATCTACTACTAAACTTCTAAATTGTTGACACCAACTATCAAAATTCCAAAACAATGAGTCATCTGTGGTGTTTCGATATGGCCGTTTCCAAGATAGGCAAGGTACCTTCCTGTTAATTTTATAGTTAAAAATCTTTTTTGATGATGAAATAACGTTGCGACAATAATAACGTTTATGTGAATAGATCTCTAACCGGTGTGTTAATATTACGCACATGTACTGGATAATTTTTAGTTTGTACGATGAATAATGTGCGAAGAATGAATTGTGGATGTGGGCGAGCATGTTGTGATGTTCCCGACGCCTCTAACAGGAAATATAGCGGTACTATAATGAAAATATCGACTGGTCTAAAGCAGAACGAGACGGAGAGGAAGTTCCGACCTTAAAACCGATAAAATTTTGATTCTACCTAGAAGGAAATTATATTTTGATGTCGTATAGTCCATTTTTCATCTGTAAAATAGTGCAAGTTAAGATAAATAAATACTTTATATATTTCATATATATACTCACATAAAAATGTTATATTCCTGTGACATTCGAGGATTAAAAATATTTAAAAAAGCCGCCCAAAAAGAACATTTGAATAATATCCTCAAAAAGTAAGAACCAACATCTCAATTTTCGAATTAAATATTTAAACATTTCTTGTTATGTTAAAAAATGACTTTACTCTTCCGTATATTCGCCCTTAATCTCAATACATTTTTATCCAGCGGTTCTTCAATTCATTTATTCCATCTCGAAAGTGATTTTTCGGCAGTACCTTCAAGTACTCGTCTACGGCGGCTATAGCTTCTTCATTTGATGAAAAACGTTTGCCACGTAGGAATTTTTTGAGGATTGGGCACAGATGAAAGTCAGAGGGTGCCAAATCTGGTGAATATAGTGGACGCTCCAACAATTCATAGTGTAGCTCCTTCAATTTGTCCATTGTCTTCATGGAAAATGATTTTTTTCTTCGCCAAACCAGATCTTTTATCACGAATTTTTGCATCCAATTGACCCAGAAGATTTGAGTAATACTGTCCTGTTATTGTTTTACCGGTTTGAGGTAATCAATTAACAACATGCCTTTTGAATCCCAAAAAACTGATGCCATCCATAACCTTTTTGGTCAATTTTGGTCACTCGGGTTGCTTCGGACCTGAACAACCGGGTTAAGTCCACTCTGCGGTTTGTCGTTGCAGTTCAGGATCGTAGTGGTAAACCCAAGTCTGATTCTTTCGAAGAAGATCCAAATATTGGTTAGAAAATTTTACTCGAAGTCGTTTTTCATCAGAATTTAACAAATGCAGCACCCATCTTGCACATAGCTTTCTCAAGCCCAATTCCTTTTTCAAAATTTGAAACATCCATCAGTTGAGATCATCCATCAGTCCATAGCCTTAAAGTCATTTGAATAAATTATTTGTTCAGTAGTTGCATTTATTGAAACCAATTGTTTATTACAAACCATTGTTTATGAAGAAACAGACTCCCCTAATACATTTACCATTTCATTATGAATTTCCATTGCCTTTAAACCTTTTTTTACAAATAAATTAATTTACTTTAAAATAAAATTTTATACGATTTTCAATGAATTATAATATTCTGACATGTTTCGCCAACACAGTGACTTCTTCAGATGTTGAGTATAAACTAATGAATTAAAATATAAACTGAAGAAGTCACTGTGTTGGTGAAACATGCCAGAATAGTATAATTGTAAAAGTTGTAACCGTCAATGAAATAATTTAATCACTGTAGGATTTTCAATATTTTCCATTTTAAAAAATAATACTGATATGTTTACTTTAAGCTGCTGTTTTTTGTATGAATGAATTGACAGATTGACTTGACTCACATGTGTTCATGAGAAGGGTGAGACTTCAATATATAGTAGATTATATAGTTCTTTTATTACTCTATAGTTGTCGCTCCGCGAACTTTTCAATTAGCTTAGTACTAGGCTAAATAAAATATAAATAATTTTCCATTAAGAGTGAACTTTGAAACGTAATAGCGGCGACGGTGTTTGAAATGTAAATGCCATTCACAGATTGCGTCCAGTACAGTTGTGTCCAGTATATTATGTTAATACATCATCATCAAGATACGGCGCAGTTCTGCTTTAATGGATTTGCGAACAAACATTTGTTTGGGGAGAGGCGAACAAGGGCAAGGCAAAGAATTGCCGAACATCAGAGATTATGGCGCTTACATTAAAGGCCTAACATATACAGGAACTTAGATTCTTTATAACTAGAATAATGGAATATCTTAATTATATCTTAAATTCTATAGCTTATCTCTAAAGGATCACAGCGTTCCAGTCTCTGCGGCTTTTGGCTTTATTCAGGAGGCTGACAGCAAGGAAGGCTACTGCTGCACTTGGCTTCTTCTAGCACAGGTTTTATTTTTGGTCCATGGTGTAAAGTTTGATTTGTCACGAACCAAGGAACATCAGTAATTATTCTCAGGGTTTTGGACTGGAATCTTTGAAGTATTTCTATGTTGGATACATTCGCGGTTCCCCACAGTTGTATGCCATAACTCCATACGGGTTTGAGGATCACTTTGTATATAAGACACTACCTTGAGGTACTCCTGATTTTATCGGATATATGTTAGTTAGTTCTCCTTTATATTTGACAGCGAAGTATCTGTTCGTCCAGTATGATAACAGTACCTGCTAGTATGGTGTAAGAAGTTTTGATTTATGTTTGTATAGTTAGCCTGAATGCCACACTCTATCGAAGGCTTGTGTAATATCCAAGAATGCAACCGAACAGTACTTTTTATCTTCAATGGCGTTATTAATAATTTTCACTAGCCTGTGCACTTGTTCGATTGTTGCTTGTCTTTCGCGAAATCCGAATTGGTGTTCTGGAATGATATTTAGTTCGTCAAGCACTGGCTTCAGCCTCTTTAGGAACAATGAGCTTTGATAAGGCAGGCAAAAGTGTAATGAGTCTATATGATGATGCTTCCTCCGTCGGTTTACCAGGTTTTGGAATCAATATGATTTGTCGTACTTTCCACTGTGATGGAAAATGGCTCCGACTCTAAGTATTGCATTATAAATTTGTGTAAGGACAGCTAATGCTTTTTCCGGTAATTGTTTAACGACTTGCCCAGTTATAAGGTCAAATCCTGGAGTTTTCTTTGGGTTGAGGATTCTGTGAATCATAGCGTTAACTTCACTAATTTTTATAGCTTTAATGGGAAGTGCCATTTGGAATGGTGTTTGAAGGTATGAAGTTATTTCTTCAACTTCTTTTCCTGGATGGATGAAAAACATTAACAAACAACATAAATATTCAAAACATAACTTCCATTAGCTAGATGTATTACAAAAGGTTCAGCCTTATCAGCATCTTGTGAACAAACATAACTGCAGAATTTAGGCCGATGAAAATCCTCAAATGATTTAAGAGTTACCTTTTCACCCTTAGAAAGTTTGGTACGGTTTTTGGGCCGAAGGAGCGATATGACCTGATTTTCTTAAAGACGATGTTGGAAATCATCTAAATTTAATGGTGAGCCCTATCGGAATAGGCTAATAGAATATCTAAGGTTTGAACTGATGAGTAGCGAATATAATCAATGTTTTTTTTCAACATATTTCACACGTCTCGCCGGAAAACCGATTTATTACAAGAAAAGTTTCCTGGATGCGTTATTTTGCACTTTTACGCCTTCGTATTATTTCTGTGTTTACGTAAATATTTCTCTAGTTTCAATTCAATTTCAATTTCTCTAGTTTACATAAATAAACTTCGAACAATTCTTTGAACTCAAACGAAACATTCAGGCCACCATTGAAAATATACCATGCGATATGTGTGAAAGACGAAGGGTACCAAAAACAAAGCAGCTTTCAGATGAAAGGTCGTAAATCTACGTAAAAAGTCATAGAAGTAGTTTTTCTGTGATGCTCGTATGTGTGTGAGAGAGAGAGCGCTATGCTTCACTACTGGACCAACTGAAGGATGCTATTGAGGCTAAACGTCTGCATCGAACTACAAGGTGACTACATTGAATAAAATCAAGAACTTTTAGAATGACCCTCATATGCAATTATTTTCATTCAGTTAATTAAAAGAATATTTACAGATAACTATTTTGTTATCCACTGATCACTGATTCGATCGTGACCTGAGAACACAACATCCTGAAATTCCCTTGAGCAATATCCTCTACCATGGTAACAAACGCAAAAGATTACGATGTTTATACGAATAAAAATACTCATATATGCAGTAAATATATCGGCTGGTAGATTTTTAGAATCAATACATAGACTTTTGGTTTTATTTTTGTTTGTTCATTAAAGCTTTAAAGTTAAATAAATGATAAAGTTAAAATCATCATCATCATCATCAGCCCGTGTCAATCAACTGCAGGATAAAGGCCTCTTCAGCATGCTTCCAACGATCACAGTCCTGGGCTTTCCTCTGCCATTCGGGTCCTATATACTTAACGATGTCATCAGACTTTCGGTCTTCTTCGCGGACGTTTGCGATCAAGCGGTATCCACTCCAAGATTGCCCTGGTCCATCTGTCGTCCCATCGCCTCGCTACATGGCCTGCCCATCTCCATTTCAATTGCTTCACTCTTCTAATGATCTCACACAACTTTGTTTGTTTCCCAATCTATATGCAGGGCTTTTTGTCTCGTCTTGTAATGTCAAACATAGATCTTTCGATTCCCCTCTGTGCTACCCTAAGTCTTTGAACTGATTGCGATGTGAGTTTTCATGTTTCACTTCCATATGTTATAACAGGCAGGATGCACTGATCGAAGACTTTTCTTTTCAGGCAAAGTGGGAGTCTGCTTTTAAACACTATGTTGAGCCTGCCAAATGCCTGCCAGCTACACATACATCGTTCCACGTCCCGGGCGGTATCCCCATCTATTGAAATCCTCAGCCCGAGATATATAAAGTGGTTCCCAATTTCCAAATCCATTCCTAAAACTGAAATTCTCCTGTCCTCAGCGAACTTATTGAACATAACCTGACACTTTTTCAGGTTTATTTTTAATCCAAATAATTCACCAGTACTTTGCAGTTCTTGTATGCGTCTTTGCAGTTCCTCTGGGTCTTGTGAAAGAAGAACGATATCATCTGCAAATCTAAGGTGGTTTACGTTTGAACCATTGATATTTACACCATCCTGTTCCCAATCCAATTTACGGAATACTTCCTCAAGGCAAGTCGAGAAAAGAATAGGCGACATTGCGTCACCCTGCCGTACACCTCGTTCTACATTAATTCCCACTTCAAGATCATCAAGATGAATTGTCGCTATAGCCCCATCATATATCGATCCTAGTAGGTTTATATATGCTTTGTCAACCCCCTGGCTAAGCAGTGCATCCATTATGGCATGCTTTAAAATAGAGTCAAACGCCTTTTCGTAGTCGATAACAGCCAACCACAGTGGCATGGTGTATTCGTTGTGCCTTTCTGTACAACCTGGATGTGATCTACTGTATTGAATCCACTTCTGAATCCTGCTTGTTCCCTTGGTTGTGCGTCATTCAGTTTTCTTAATATTCTTTTAGATATTATCTTAGTAAAAACTTTGTACGTTACTGATAGGAGGCTTATTGGACGGTAGTTCTTTAAATCTTCCTGTGCTTCTTTCTTATGTAAAATGATCAATTCTGCATTTTTCGATAAGTCATGTACTTTTTGTTCTTTAAGGCATTTTGAATATAATTTTGCCAGTATTTTATGTAACGCCCAACCACCAACTTTTATTATTTCGACAGTTACACTGTCCTTTCCTGGAGCCTTACCGTTTTCCATCGATTCTATAGCATTTGTTACTTCCTCCACTAGGATATCTGGCATTTGTCCTTTCATTTTTCTTTCAATACCCCATACAGAATTTCCTTGGTGGAATCTTTGGTGGCCTGTCGATTTAAATGATTTCACATGTTTTCTATAGGGTTCAAATCCGGCGATTGCGATGACCACTTTAAGATAGCAACGATTTCATTTATAAAGATAAATAATTTTCATAAATCAAATTGCTTAACTAGCTTTGAAGAGTGCTTGGGGCCATTATCTTGTTGAAAAGAACATTTTAAAAGCATGTTATCTTTTATATAAGGCAACATTATGTTCACTAAATGGTTCCTTTTGTTCTTCTTTAAAATAAGGAGTTCTTTGATAGGTCGAAGTGTAAACAACTCTTGTTCATTAAGCCTTCTTTTAATGATCTTTGTCGACACGTTTTCTAATCCTTGGTTTATTAAATCAGCTCTTATTTCATTTGGAGTCTTGAATGGAGCTTTGGATGAAATATATCAACTTTACAGTTCTCTCACTGACATTAAAATCACCCATCAGGATGTTATACCTACATTTCTCCTTCTATAAAAGCTGGCCCATTTCATCATAAAATTTCTCAATTTCCTCATCCATATGGCTTATAGTGGGACGATTTAAAGCCTAAACTTTTTATTTAGCTTTCGATTGATGAGGAATCCAATTCCCCCACAACATCCATTTTCCGTATCTCGGGTGTAGAGTAAGTGTCCAGTTGGTTCCAGTTTAGTTAACCCTTCGCCCTTTCTTCGTTTTTCACAGAGCCCAATAATATCCCAATGTATGTTCAAGTTCGATTAATAGTTCTTGCAATTGGGCAAATATATATATATATATATATATATATATATATATATATATATATATATATATATATATATATATATATATATATATATATATATATATATATATATACAGAATAACGCGATTCAGACAGCTGGAGTTTGTTGCACGATAATACGCCCTATCACACGTCTTAATTGCGCGATACGTTTTGGCGTAAAACCAAATGTGTGTAATCAACACCCATAATATTCACCAAATTTAGTCCCTTGTGACTTCTCCTTGTTCCCAAAATTGAAATTAAAGTTGAAAGGGTGTTTTTTTTAGACATTCAGACCATCCAAACAGCTACGACGCGTGATTTCGACTCTATTCCAAAAAATGAGCTGGAACACGCATTTGAATCACTATTGAATCGATATAACAAATGTATCGAAGCGAGAGGAGAATACCTCGAATAATAATGCATACAAAATTTCAGGTATTTCGTTTTAATCAGATTTTCCCGGACCAGTACTGATTCTTAATGGGTTTTACTGTGCATATAATATAATTCAAGGAAAAACATTATTTATAAAAATTGAAAAAAAAACTAATAAACTTATGTTACAGTTTCCGAAAACTAGTGATTTCGTGTTACTCATTATCAACTTGTCATGTTGTACACCTTTATAGATCACGCGATCACGTATAAGACCCATTCCTTAACACCTAATTTAAAGACTCAAAAATGATAAAATCATTCTAATATTATATTATAAATATTTATTCTATTACACGGTTTTAGATTTCTAAGAGCCTTAGTCATATATTTATTTGTTTCGTCATAATGATAGGTACTTTATATTGAAATATTCTCCCAAACTTTTTACATTTTATGTGTCATAGTTTATAAAGGTGAAACCATTTAACTTTTCTGATTTCTTCGAATATATATATATATATATATATATATATATATATATATATATATATATATATATATATATATATATATATATATATATATATATATATATATATATATATATTTATATATATATATATATATATATATATATATATATATATATATATATATATATATATATATATATATATATATATATATATATATATATATATATATATATATATATATATATATATATATATATATATATATATATATATATATATATATATATATATATATATATATATATATATATGTATATATACCAGGTGTCCCATTAAGGATGGATCACGGCCGTATCTTGAAAGCTATTTATCCCACAGCTTTGGAGAAAAAAAAATTGTACTAAAAATGATCATGAGAAATTCACCAAAAATATGTTTAAGCTTCTAAAACGACCGCAAGAGGGCGTGACGAGCTAAACATTTTTAAAAATCTTTTTTTTGTGTATTTTGAAGTGTTAACCGAGTAAGAAAAATTCTCAGTTATAATTAGCAAACTGTCGCCTACAACTTTGTTTTATGATATTTTATCGTAATTTCACGAATAGAGGGCTGGGGGGGGGGGGGGTACCTATTGAAATAAAAAGTCGTCTAATGTCCGTTTGCCTTAACTGATTTTCCTTAATTTGGATTCATTTAAAAGGTAATTGCTGGGACAACCAGATAATCTGGGAGATAAATTATTTAGTTTATAAATGAAACCGCGAGGTGGCGTTCAAATGGAATGGTACAGCTTTTACTACATGGCAAGAAAGGTAATTTAAAGAGGAATCGTCCAGTGAAAACCCGAAATCGATATCTCTGACATGTCAAGAGATATTTCGATTTTTCTGAAAAAAATCAGTTAGTTTTAATTTTTACCGTAATATTAAGTTATAAATTGGTCTTAATAATAATATTGAGACCAATTTGACAATAGACCAGTGACAATAGACCAAACATAAAATAATTGTTCTATTGTCACTGGTTAAAAAATATGTGTAGTGGAAATAAACAATTCTTAAAACGCATACTATGGAATGATGAAGCTACTTTTAGCAGTGATGGAGGCGTTAACTTACATAATATGCACTACTGGGCAGTTGCTAATCCACACTGGATGTTAGAAATCAACCACCAAAATAGATGGAGTGTGAACGTATGGTGTGGTGTTTTGGGAGACAAAATTATTGGTCCCTTTATTTTTAATGAACATTTGAATAGTGAAACATATTTAAATTTTTTTACAAAATGGACTGCCAGAACTAATGGAAGATGTTTCGTTGGAAACAAGAAGACAAATGTGGTACTAGCATGATGGATGCCCTGCCCACTTCTCGCAGGTAGTTCGAAACTTCTTGGATGCTTCGTTTCCAAATCGTTGGATAGGACGGGGTAGTTTATTTTCGTAGGCGTTCACCGGATTTGACAGTCCTCGACTTTTACTTGTGGGAAGACTAAAAGACCTTGTTTTTCAAACTCGTCCTACCACACGAAAAAACATGATTGAAAGAATTCAAAATTCAATAACCAGCATTTCAAGAGCGGGAATTTAAGCTGCCGTTTTTAGTACTCGTCGAAAAATAAATCTTTGCATTTCTAAGGATGGAAGGCATTTTGAACATTTAGAAAGGCGTTAAAGTTCAGATTCTGTTAATTATTGGACTGTTGTGCTGTTAATTTTATTTGACTGTTGTTATTATTATTATCTTCGTTGTTGGCCCGTTGGCCTTTAAACACGCTCCAAATTAATATGGCACGAAGAATTTGGACCAGCCTGGGTAAAGTGTGAAGGAAGGCAAACATTAGGTTAATTTCTTTTTTAACTTAATGCAGGTAGTAGTGAAATAATAACTGATTTTTTCAGAAAAATCGAAATATCTCTTGACATGTCAGAGATATCGATTTCGGGTTTTAACTGGATGATTCCTCTTTAAATTACCTTTCTAGCCATGTAATAAAAGCTGTACCATTCCATTTGAAAAAACTGAACAAAACTTCAAAATAACTATTGTTGAATGTAACGCCACCTCGCGGTTTCATTTATAAACTAAATAATTTATCTCCCAGATTATCTGATTGTCCCAGCAATTGCCTTTTAAATGAATCCAAATTGCGGAAAATCGGTTTAGGCAAACGGACATTAGACGACTTTTTATCTAAATAGGTAAAACTCCCCCCCACTTCTTTATTCGCGAAGTTACGACAAAATGTCATAAAACAAAGTTGTAGGAGACAGTTTGCTAATGATAACTGAGAATTTTTCTTACTCGGTTAACACTTGAAAATACACAAAAAAAAAGATTTGTAAAAATGTTTAGCTCGTCACGCCCTCTTGCGGTCGTTTTAGAAGCTAAAAATATTTTTGGTGAATTTCTCATGATCATTTTTAGTACAATTTTTTTTCCCCCAAAGCTGTGGGATAAATAGTTTTCAAGATACGGCCGCGATCCATCCTTAATGGGACACCTGATGTTTTTTAATAACTTAGCCAAAGAGAACGTGCTTTGCACGTTAGTTATAATAACAAAAAAACGCCCTTTCTACTTTAATTTCAATTTTGGGAACGAGGAGAAGTCACAAGGGGCTAAATCTGGTGAATATTGTGGTTTTGGGCTAAAAATTGTCGCGCAATTAAAGACGTGTGATGTGGCGTATTATCGTGCAACAAACTCTAGCTGTCTGGATCGCGTTATTCTGGCCGACTCCACGATAGTACTTCCTTTGACTAGTTGGAACGAACTCTTTCTGGATGATGCCTTGCTATCTACGAAAACAATGAACATTGTCTTGATTTTTGAAAGTTTTTCGTGTTTTTTTTTTGCCAATGATGAGTTTTTCGACTGCTTTTCCCCATTTTAGCGCTTAGTTTCTGAATCGCATCGAAAGCACCATATTTTATCTCACGGAACAATTTATTTTAGGAAGTTTTGATCATTTCTGGCATCTGCGACAATCTCTCTGGAATCTCTCTGGAATCAAATCCTTGTGAAGAATAAGTCGAATCGTTTCTTTGCCGATATTAAAAGCCTCTTTCATCATTTTTAGTGAAACATTGAGGTCATTTACTACAAAATCGCGAACTTTTTTGATTATTTCGGGAGTGCGGGCTGAAATTGGTCTCGCTTTACGTTTGTCATCCTCTAGCGATCACTCTGCCATCCAAAAACGTTTATGCCAAAGAAAAACATTTCTTCTCCTTAAACAATCATCGCCGTCAACTGGAATGTTTCCGACGCAGTTAAATTTAATATCAGCTTTTTATTCCATGATTTTATTTATACTTTATCTCAAACTTTTTTGGCTTGTCAATAAGACGTCATAAAATCAACAAATGTCAACCGATCGTGATAAAGTAGGTTTCATTAGGTCCAGGAATATTCAAGCTTTGAAACGACGAAGCTCGTCAATAGATGGCGTGACTGGTTGTTGAGATATATTTATCTTAAGTATTGATAGTTAATTCACGCACTGTGTGCATAGTTTAGTACTAATAAATATAATAAACATAACATTTGACCAATTCTACATTATTTTAAACCTAATGTAAAAAAAAATGTTAATATAACTCCATCGGGGCAGATGCCATGTAAGAAAAAAGAAGAAGAAAAGCGTATGGGAGCACGGGAATCCTGCTATTGGTTGTGAATATTCTTGTTGAAACAAGAGTCTCGTGTTCCAGAATGAATACATTTTGTTCTGGGTAGTTTGGGTCTCCATACTTGATAATTTTCACTAAATAGATCAAAAACAAATAGATCACAAAATAGTTTTGAAAATAGTCTGCTATAGCAGCGATTAAAAACAAATGAAATGATGGCAATCTGTAGTAAATCAAATTCAAATTTTACCGTTATTCACCGACCATCTCCGAAAGGTGCCGAGTGCTTCCGAGTGTTTACTGTCTCTGTAGAACTTAGAGTGTACTAATTTAAACAGAGTTCAGTCTTCTCAATTATTCTATGCATTTGCTATATCTTTTTTTAGATATTCTTCTATGATCGATTTTTTGGATATGTACCAACTTTTTCCAACATGTACCAACACGAATCTCAAAAAGATGCCGCGCGTTTCCTTAACAATGTTAGCATCACCAGGAGATGGTATATTCTAGATAGAACCACCATCCCTATTATATAATCAGACTCACCATAATCATCTCTTTCGCGCAAAATTTTAGTTATGTATTTTTAAAGAATTTCCAGATGTATTTAATATACTGGATCACATTTATGTATGGAAACGGTCAAATATCTCGAGAACACTTTGAGATTTCTTAATGAAATTTTGTACACAAACATCAAGAAATGTTTGTCGTTTTTTGGGTATATATTCCCATTTTGTTTTTCTCGGCGCGTATTTGAAATCCAAGGCTTGATTGGAAGGAAAAAAGATGAAAATATATCCAGAAAGTGGTAAACATTTCTTGATGTTTGTGTACAAAATTTCATTAATGAATTTCAAAAAAAGAAAATTTCTTAAGAAAATTTATCGAAGTATTTGATCGTTTCCATACTTAATGACGCCCATTTATATACAATTAGTAAACGAAAAATTCGAAATACCGTGGTGCGGAAAAACTGTCCTGTTCTTGTCAACGCTAATAATGTAAATAAACCGAAAATCCTTAGTTACACAAGCACAAAACATAGAAAAAAGATTGTAGATCTTAAACGCAGGATGTTTACACATGTTTTAGTGTGGCGTCTACGTCTATTTTAGCGATATTTCGTCCCGAAACGACGACGTTTACATTAATTAATACCGAACATCGCTTCTGAAATTCCAAACAACAGATTAGATACAGGAAAAAAAAATATCTTACATAAAATTAGGTCAAAGTGTTGATAACGGTGAATAATTAGACAATTTATAAAGCGAACCTTACACGAACTCACACGAAACCTGGTAAGATTGCATTCATAATTTACGAAAAAATAGTAATCATATGCTGATCTAGTTTTGGGCGTTTATTACGAGCTTATGAAAAATGTAAGCCATTCCAAATTGCGGTCGATACAGCTCAAAATACAGGGGTTACTCTAAACATATTTAAATTGCAATAGTTTTCTAATAAGAGTGTAAGAACTTTGAAACTTAATAACAGCAACACTGTTTAAAATATAAATGTCACTCATATACTGAACATTAGAGAACACCGCTGCAGTAAGACGAACTGACGTACTGTAAGAGACGATCTGAATTTGTTTATTCCCCGTGTTTTCAGGAACTCAATCTTTGTTAGATATTTATGTGGATGATTCGTTGTAAGGCTTATAAAGTTCAATCAATTCAGCGATGAAAACCAGATGATCATCATCTACGTCGTATACATATACAGAGCTTCCTAAAGCTCCAACCCTTCGTTCGCACCGCAGGAAGCGGTCAACGGCTGAAACCGAAGGTTTATTTTGAGAAACTGACGGCTAACAGGACTTTGGCAGACAAAAACCCAGGTCGCGGCAGCAATGCCAACTATCGGCAACCTGGTCAACGACTGTTCACCCAGAGGGTGTGGCTGTATACCACGCCCCAGGAACATACAATCCCTGGTTATAAACTCCCAGTGGAAACACTGGACCTATAAGCTTATAAGCAACCATGACTCGTGCATGTAATAACAATGATACCCCAGGTGGTAACCAATCCAACCGTCGATAGACGACAAGTAAGTGCTCGGGTTCTAGGGAACCTGGACTTTCACGATCTCAAAAAAAGTCGGAACTTTCTCCACACCAAAATCTCCACGAAAACAGAAGATATGGAGATCGCCTATACAGATAACAGATTGGAGAATTCCAGATAGATCACGTTGCGATGTTATACCCTCAACAAAGAGAGATCCAAGATGTCCAAGTCCGCAGGGGTGCAAACATTGACGCAGACCATTATCTAACCCGAATCAAAGTCAAGTTCACCCCAAGGAGAATTTATCACAAGAAAGCACATCTACAGACATTCAACACGAAAAAGATCATGGAATCCAACATAACAGAGGAATGGGAAAAGGGACAGGCAGATACATGGAAAAAATTCCACAAAAAAAATATACAAAAAGCACAGGAACTGATCTCATTGAAAAAGAACACAAAACACTCTTTGTGGGACTCGGAATACGAAAGTGCATTGCAGCGACGCAAACGAGCATTTCAGAACTACAACACTAAAAATCCCCAGAAAGTCAACAGTTTTTTGACGTGACTAGAAAACAGACCGCAAAGGTTATAAGACAAACTAAGAAGAAATACATGAAGGAACAACTAGACTCTATAGAGGAGAATTTTCGCAATTAGAACATGAGAGACTTTTATAGAGCGTTGGAAAGAGGAATCCGTGGATACACACCACAAAATCTTTGCTTCAGAAAGCGAGATGAGCGCTAACTAATCAGGAGAATTGTCAGGAGATGGCACACTATTTCTCTGCTCTCCACAATTGCCCCGAACGCGACACAAGTTTCCCCAAGGAGAATTGTATCCATACCCACTCAGAATCACCACCACTAACACTGCATAGAAAAAGCGGCATAGAAACATACCAAAAGAAGAACCCAAAATCATGAGGAAAATTCTCGGCCCAAAACTGACAGAGGGAGGATACAGACTACATTCTAGAAACACAACAGAGATAATGTCCAAAGTAGCGTCGGATATAAGAAAAAGAAGGTTGAAATTCTATGGACATATCAGTATACTCCCACCGACAAGACTCACCAACAGAATTCTTACATACATACAAGGAGTCAAGTCAACAGTACCATGGATCGCACAAGTCAGAACTGATCTGGGAAAGGCACAAATGTGTCCGACAGAGATTGAGGATAGAAGAACGTACAGAAACAAAATACAGATGTGGAACGTTGCATCAGAGAGCGAAGTTTCGAAGAGATGGGGGACAAGGTGGACGGAGGAGAGAAAGAGAATCAACGGCGAAAGGATGAGACAGGTATGGAGGATCACAAAGAATATTCGAAAATGAGTCAGAATGCAGCTAATAATATAAACAGGGTGTCGAATAACTTATCTGCCATAAAGCGGGTCTTCGACATCGACAAAATGTGCCATGGAATATTCGAATACGAATATCTCGCAAACGGCGTGAGATATGGATATTGAGCAAGGGTACCTTTTTTTACGTGGAAATTATGACTGTTCTCTATTTTGAAGTCATAATATTCCCAGCTTTATAGGGTAAAAAAAAATATGAGCGAGTTAATTTCACACAAGGTAGATAGCAAGCGCCCTATAGAAACTGGGCTCAAGCTAGTATCAAATTTGGACTGTCGCCCAATTTGTCACCGGATTTGTCGCCTTTGAAAACCCAACTACAACGATTTTGCACCTGATATCTGACCATTTTTAAATTATCTCAATATTTCGAAAATTTTGTGTCACTTTTAAAAACACCCCAGGAACATACACATTTCAGGTATATAAATATCTAATACGATATCAAGATACATTAAGAACAGTATTCAATAGTGTTATTTGATAAAAATTCTTTATTTTGGTTTGTCTTATTTTTGCGAAATGAATGTCATTAATATAAAATTCCAGTTCGGCTGGTCGATTGAGAACACTTTGCGGAATATTTCTTGACTGAAGGAATGACGAACGCAGTAGATATGTCGAAATGGTAATGAAGTGAAGAAGATACAGAAGCGGCTATGGCATCATCATCTAAGTATTCAGCACTCACAAGAAGTCATCAACAGTCACAAGTTGTCATCAACATGGAGCAATTTCATCGGTTCATCATTCACAGGTTCATCGCCTGAATCAAAATCTTTCTCAGCCTTGAGAAAACCGCCGTGTTTTTCCAAATGAATTAAGTTTATGGCTTCCAAAAGATCAATAGTAAAATTCTTCCCCCCACTACCATTAAAATTTACCATTTTCAAGAGAAGAAGCCTACGATAATAGCTCTTTAAACTATGGATAACACTCTGATCCATAAGCTGTAATTTGGAACTGGTGTTTTTCTTTTTTTTAGCTTTAATCATCAACTGATGATGCTGACTTTGTTAGCGAAACGTGTGTCGAATAATTTCAATGCATTTTGGTGTGTGTGTGTGTGGAAAACGTAATATAAAGTTTTCACTTAACAAAAGCATTTTTTTTACTTTGAAGATCTCAGCTTTTTTTTTTTTTTTTGTTAGGGGCAATAATGAATATTTTATTTAATTTAATAATGAATATTTTATTTAATATTTTTAATGTTACTCTAAAACCGTTGGCGTTAGACAAAAATTTAGCAAATTCCATCGTGAAGGATATGTAAAGAATGGTCGCCTACATTTTTAGTCGTTCTAAAGTGCAGTCAGCTTTTGACATCCGAGTCCAGCCGTGCATATTAAAAAACCGCTTTCGTAAACGACAAATATTTTCTACATGAATAACTCTTTTCTTTCTTTAGCGATAGACCACACGTCTCAATGTGGTACTGGATTATCTGTAAATTAGTATTACTACAAATAAAAAAATGCACTTTTCTCAGAAACTGCAGCAACGATAAGAGAGAAAACCGACTAAAGGATTTGTTGTTTTTTTTTTAAATTTATTGTAATTTATTCCATTTTAATTCAGTTCCTTTGTGTTAACCGATTTTTTTCATTGTCGTACAATGATTCCATTGTTGATGTTAATAAAATCAACGATTAGCCGGTACAAGATATTGATAAAAGGTTATTTATTTTACAGAAAACGATAAGCAAGAATGGAAAACATATTGCGCTCCGTACGAGGACGCTTACGAAAGTTCATTATTTGATGTGATTTAAATGAAAAAATTAATGATTTTTTTCCGAAAAACTCGAAACATTGTTATATATATAACATATATATATATATATATATATATATATATATATATATATATATATATATATATATATATATATATATATATAGTCCTGCATCATCATCATCATCAGCCCGTATCGATCCACTGCAGGATGAAGGCCTCTTCAGCATGCTTCCAACCTTCAAGGTCCTGGGCTTTCCTCTGCCACTCGGGTCCAACATACTTAACGATGTCATCAATCCATCGTGCTTTCGGTCTTATTCGCGGACGTTTGCGATCAAGCGGTATCCACTCCAGGATTACCTTGGTCCATCTGTCGTCCCATCGCCTCGCTATATGGCCTGCCCATCTCCATTTCAATTGTTTTACTCTTCCAATGTTGTCACAGACTTTTGTTTGTTCCCTGATCCTGATTTTCAGGCAAAGTGGGAGTCTGCTCTTAAACACTATGTTGAGCCTACCAAATGCCTGCCAGCCACATTTAACACGCCGTTCCACCTCCCGGGCGGTATTCCCCTCCATTGAAATCCGCTGCCCAAGATATACAAAGCTGTCCACAATCTCTAAATCCCTTCCTAAAACTGAAATTCTTCTGTCCTGAGCGAAGTTATTGAACATAACCTGACTCTTTTTCAGGTTTATTTTCAAGCCAAATGGTTCGCCAGCCCTTTGCAGTTCTTCTATGCGTCTTTGCAGCTCCTCTGGGTCTTGTGAAATGAGAATAATATCATCTGCAAATCTAAGATGATTTAAGTTTGCACCATTGATCTTTACACCATCCTGTTCCCAATCCAGTTTACGGAACACTTCTTCAAGGCCAGCCGAGAAAAGAATAGGCGATATTGCGTCACCCTGCCGTACACCTCCTTCTATATTAATTCCCACTTCAAGATCATCAAGGTGAATTGTGGCTGTAGCTCCATCATATATCGATTCTAATAGGTTTACATAGGCTCTCTCTACACCTTGGCTAAGCAGTGCATCCATTATCACATGCTTTGAGATGGAATCAAATGCTTTTTCGTAGTCGATAAAAGCCAAGCACAGTGGCATGGTGTATTCGTTGTGCCTTTCTATGACCTGCTGTACAACCTGGATGTGATCCATTGTACTGAATCCACTTCTGAATCCTGCTTGTTCTCGTGGTTGTGCGTCATTCAGTTTTTTTAATATTCTTTTAGAAATTATCTTATTGAAAACTTTGTACATCACTGATAGGAGGCTTATTGGACGGTAGTTCTTTACATTTTCCTCTGCTCCTTTTTTATGTAAAAGGATCACATCTGCATTTTTCCATAAGTCAGGTACTTTTTGTTCTTTGAGGCATTTTGGGTATAATTTTACCAGCAGCTTTTAGTATTTCGACAGTTACACTATCCTTTCCTGGAGCCTTGCCGTTCTTCATCAATTCTATAGCATTTGTTACTTCCTCCACTAGGATATCTGGCATTATATATTGTTCTTATGGTTAAGGCTAGTTCGTAGTGTTTCGCGGATGAAAGAATACGCTAGACTATTAGTCCGGGAGTACATCCGATCGTTTGTGCCCCGTTTGTTGGGGACGTGCAGACGTTTCGCCAAGGTCACACTTGGCATTAACACAACTTTCCCAACAAACTATCGGATGTACTCCCGGACTAGTAGTCTATATATATATATATATATATATATATATATATATATATATATATATATATATATATATATATATATATATATATATATATATAGACTAGTCTATATATATATATATATATAGACTAGTCTATATATATATATATATATATATATATATATATATATATATATATATATATATATATATATATATATATATATATATATATATGTATATATATGTATATATATATATATATATATATATATATATATATATATATATATATATATATATATATATATATATATATATGTTTCTAAATCATTCCGGGTGTCGATCCGTTGATTCCGAGAAGAGTCACGACGTTTCGCCGAAATCGCATTTGGCGTTTTCAAATGTTGTCCACTTTGACTGAAGAGTCCAACTGACGTGCACGGGTCGTTGTGCTCACTTCTATAGCCGGTCGGCGACTGCGCGATTATATCGGGGTAGTTCGAGACTATTTGCGACCCTCGGCAACGCTGTCAGGCGTCCGTTTATTGATTTTTCTACCTCGCCGCCACGTTGCCGCGTTTCTTCTTTTTTCGGAAGGATTTTCCATACTTTCGAAATGTTGCGAGCGTCGTTTCGCGTAATCAGCTCACTTCTTTCTTCTATTTCAAGGGCTTCTCTGATTGTTCGGACCCTGTAGTTTTCAATATTCGCTATTTCTTTGGCTCGTTCAAAATTAATTTTATGTTCCTGTTTGTAGATGGTGCTGGAACAGAGTGGAAGTGGTTCGTTTGTTTTTAAGTTGTTTTTATGTTCTTGTATTCTGGCCGATATTCGTCTGTTCGTTTGTCCTATGTATGCTCTGTTACAGTCGGAACAACATATACTATATACCCCATGATTTTCCAGTCTAACTTTGTCCTTGGGATTTTTTAGGATGTTTGCAACAGTTTTGTGCGGCTTGTAGGCTGTTCTGATCTTATGTTTCCTTAGTAGTCTGCCTATCCTACCTGTGATTTCTTTTACGTGTGGTAGCAGGACCTTTGGTGTATTTGGTTCATGTTCCTTTATTATTTTTAGTGTTTGGGTTTCCTGATACAATTTTCTGAATATCCATTTTGTCTAAGGACTGTGGACATTTTTGGTAGTTCCTCGCTTCGTGTATCTGGTAGTGTCAGTCGGAAGGATCTGGAAATCAAGGTGTTCGCTACTCCTTGGATTTGAGAAGGATGATGATAGGATTTAGCGTTGAGGTATCGATCGGTGTGAGTTGGTTTCCTATACACTGCGTATTCGAGTGTTCCAGAAAGTTTCCTTGTGATGAGGAGTTGGACTTCCAAAGTGAACTGTATTCTGGGGTGGAACAGCGAGCCCAATGACCTGTGCACGTCAGTTGGACTCTTCAGTCATAGAGGAGAACACTTGAAAATGCCAAATGCGATTTTGGCGAAACGTCGCGACTCTTCACAGAATCAACGGATCGATACCCGGAATGATTTAGAAACATTATCTACCATCCATGAAAATATTAGATGTAACGAGGTTCAGACTCTTCAGGGCGCCGACATCCTTATCCGCCGTCTCCCTATTCTTGATGGTATGGTATCGATCAAGAATATGGAGACCCTATCCACAGCCAACAACCCATGTTTTCGCCGACCTCCCGTCGGATGGCGTATATATGTACTGTTAGATTTACGCAGTCCAAGAAAATCTAACAGTACATACATACGCCATCATCGTGATGACAATCGTGACATCGTGAAGCAAAAAAACTAACCTATCGAATATATGGTCTATATGAACGTATTTACTGAGAAAAAAAATCTTCCATTGGAAAACATTTTTAGTTCAATTTTAAGAGATATGGGTGGCCATTTGAAATATTCCATTAAAATAACGCGCAATTTTTTTTTCTTCATTAAAAATGTTATAACTTTTGAACCGTTTGAGACAAAAATCTTTCCCAGGCATATTCTTGTAGGACATTAAATTATCTAAAAACAACCCCAGAGTTCATTTTTTAGACTCAAAACTTCAATTATCGTGAATTTTGCAAATGGCATATTTACTACACGTGCTTATATCAAAAATAAGTCTGGTATTTTCTATAGAATAAGATCTTAGAAGGTGTATTGAGATGAATGGAGGTCATTTTTAACATTTGTTAATAATAGAATAATAATAGAATAACTTCTAAATCCTTAATAGTAATTAGTCTTGGTATTGTTGGTATTGCATTGCTACTAAATAAATCTTTTCGTACAAGGGGGGCCTACTTAATTATTAAGATCCATTTCGATATTCGTGTAATCGTGCATCGATTTAGAAAAAGTCAATTTTCTGGAAAACGGTCTATTCTAACGAGATGAAATAAGAGGACCTTTTTTACGTAAAAATGTTTGCGATTCAATAATTTGATTTAAAAGTTAAAAAAATATTAGAAAGGAGACGCCCCTGACTAAAATTTTTAATTATTAACACAAAAAACGTTTTTCCATTCCAACTAATAACAATAGTTTCACGACTTTAGCATAAACCGTTTCGAAAATACTGCGATAAAACCATCTTCAGAGTTCCCCCTTTAAGGGGCTCTAGCCATTTTAAGAAGCAATTTTTGGGGTATATTTATTGGAACTTTTTTTATGCTTTAATTTCTAGATCCACCTCCCAAAATATTTCGACGTTATTTCCGAACACACTGTAGTAACTTAATTAGTAAATTAAGTAGTGAATTAATTAAATTTTTTCATTGAGATATATATATTACTTCATCCATGACATATCCTATTTCTTTCTTTCCATATGGATCAGTTCCAATTACACTAGATAATAAGTATCCTTCAAATTGTGCGCGTTTTGATGGGACTCCCTTTTACCAAGGTATCGGGTATCGTTCAAGAACGTTATTTAGATACACACGTTTTAAACCATAGTCATTAATTAGTCTCTTGATGAAGTCATCAAAACAATGACGAAATATTGAGACGATTAAACACTTGTTTTACTGCTGACCGCAAGCCCGAAAACAACTAATTTCCCCAAGAAAAAAATTATATATATATATATATATATATATATATATATATATATATATATATATATATATATATATTAATAATATATTAATATATAGAACAATTATCTAGTATATATAAACTTATGTATGTACTTACGTACTTATGTACTTACCTATGTATATATAAACTTATCCAAAATGATTTCATCAAACTGTACGATCCGTTCCTACTATATAAATATTTATATCGTATCTAATTCTCGAAACTGTACGGTTCTATTTTCCAGACTTGGTGTCGTTTGAAATTACGCATAATTTTGTAAATGCCGATGACTTGGCCTGTCTCTCGGCCATTCTAAAAACCCTGAAGCCATACTGGTGATTAATCGATGAATATTACTGAATTAAAAAAGAAATAAAGTTGCTTAATGTGGTACAGTCATGTGTGTACGAGGTCTATTACAAAATTTCCTGCATAATTATCGCTGTATATTTTAATAAGTAGTGTTTATTCTTCATGCTCGAGGGTTTCTTTAAATTAATTATTGGGTATTTCTTTTTAAAACATGTTGCAGCAGATAATCCGCCAATTTTAAATATTAAAACAACTCACGCGTTTCTCGGGAAGAGTATGGAATCTCAATCTAGGCCTCCATCGTTGTCTTGTTCCTCCTATTCTGTTTTTTTTAAGTTTGGGTAACTTAGGGCGTTGTTCCTTGTCCCATTTCCTCAGTCTCTGTGTTGTTATGTTCGTTTTTTTCAATTTTTCAAACGGATTGTTACCTGTGATGAAAAATGAGTTTAATTCAACGGGAGTAGATTATGCCCGACCAGGCAGCTTTTTCGGTTGTCAATTGCCTGAAAACACATATACTCAACTTGAGGGACTACACAATGTTCCGACTGGAAAATATCCAGTTTTGGCCAACCGTTAAAAAGTCCTTTTGTAGCAAGGCAACGTAAGATCATACACTTCACATCTGACCATCTCAAAAATAAACGAATTGGACTTTCAACGTCTGTTTCACCCAACATATGTAGCTATGTATTTTGAAGATGATAATAAGTAAATATGCATGAAATCAAAATAAAATGTTTTACAGCGTCAGTCTCATTATTTAAATAACTATTAATAGTCACACCTCGTACAGCCTCGACCTCGCTCCGTCGGATTGCGACTTGTTCCCATCCCAGGCTCACTTTTTGTGACGAAAACATTCAAAGCTGAAGAAGGGATCTAAAAACTCCACTCATCATGGTATCGAAGAGGAATAGAGGCTCAAAGATGGGTTGAGGTCAACATCGAAAACAACGGGAAAGAATGTTCAAGCATACATGTTTTAAACCGTGAAGAACTAACTAAATTCTGTTGTTACACTCCGGGTAAATGTTAATTTGGATTAAACCTACTTCTTTCATACCAATAGTTTCAGTTTAATTCAAATAAATATGCTCGAAAATGGGAGCCATACAAGTTGACGCAGTTGGCCATGATATTAGCAAAAAAAAACAAGTAATACACTTTCTTAATGCCGATTTCGAGATCTACGGAACAAAAGAAAGTTTATGAAAATCGGTCCAGAAATGCAAATTTTAAGAGGGTAGTAAGTTCTTATCCTGGACACACTGTATAAAACCAATTTATAATAAATTTTAAACGGAAATCCTTTAAATTAAAAGTAAATTCGTGGCATCTCGACTACTTCGTAAATATATCAGAGAAAATCTCCAGGGAGATGGCGGAGGTACTGTGAAACCTTCTCTTTTATTGAAACGTGAAAGAGACAGAGAAATACTGACGTCGGTTAGTGTAAATTAAATTTTCTTCATTATTGGTTTGGAAAAATCTTATATTTTTATTATAGTTCTATATTTATAATAGTTACTTATATATTTATAATAGTTACAAATTTATCATGACGTGGTGATGTTTTCTTCTAAAAATATCAAAATCTAACCTATTTTTATTATTCCTAGTCACCAAATCATAAAAAAATTAGCTCTATCATTGTTCTCGATTTTATATGGGAATAATATTGTTTCGGATTTACCATAAGTCCTTAACTCGAAGAGATTTACCATTAAACACCAAATCACTCTATGAAACTTCTCAACGCACGTTTCGTTAACCATGTTAGCATCATCAGGAGCTAATCAGCTTAAATCATCTCCTGATAACGCTAACATGATTAGCGAAACGTGCGTCGAGACGTTTCAAAAAGTGATTTGGTGTTTAGTGGTAAATCTCTTCGAGTTAAGAACTTATGGTAAATCCGAAACAATATTATTCACGTTTAAACGCGAGAACAATGATAGAGCTGTTGTGGAACAATGTGGCTGAACAATGATAGAGTATTTCAGACCGAAGATTCCAATAGAAGACTTGATCATTTAAGTTCTTAACAGAATCTAAGTTTTCATGTTTTCAATCGAAAATTCCGAAAATATTATCCGAATATATCCGAGCGACACTCTCGAAAACTTCAAATTTGCTTACGAATAGACAATAGGGCCAAAACGGCGACAGAAGATTATCTATTGCCCTTTCTTCTTGGAGTTTATAAAACCTATCTATTAATATTTATCTATTTTATCAGGTTATCTATCAATAAGCTGAAAATGAATTTTGTTTTGAATTTTGAAAATTAAATTTTGTGTCATATATAATGTTGTTAGGGAGAGGTACTCTTAATCAATCTTGTTATTGAAACTGTTTAAAGGCCGGTTATATAATGTAAGAATATACCAGGTATAAGCTATACATGGAATAAAATTTGAAACGTCCGTTCTACAAAACGTTCCATCTACAGAACAGGCATTACAAACTTTATTCCAAGTATAGCTTATGCTTGTTATATTCTTGCATTGTAGAACAGGCTCTATAAACCGAGTAACTCCCTCAGATATGTCAAGGTATACGAAATTGATCTCCTCGGAAACAATGATGATAAGTAAACGGACACCAAGACTTCGCTTTCCTTTAAAATGTGTGATTTTGACTTTTTTTAATAAATTTTGTTAGGTTTATCAAAGAGCAGGAAGGTAGTTGATTTGGTAGATATATAAATTACTTTGCTAACAATTTCCTAAGTTGTATGTTGGAGAATAAATGGCTAAGACAACGGGTGTTATTGATTTTAATGGCTTGTGAATTTTTCGTAAAGGACATAATTTTGCACTTTTGGGTTTGAAATATGTAGATTGTCTTTGGAACCACTGGCTACCGCATTCTCCAAAGCGTTGGGGAATGCTGGTAATGCAAAATTGAGATCTTTATTTAAGAGGTCTGGTGATGGTAATATGGTTGGCATAAGGTGCAGGTGTTTACTCGTAAAGTTGGTGTTTAGTAATAAATCTTTTCGAGTTTAGACTTACATTTGATAGACATAATTTTCAAAAATTAATTCAAACAAAATTAAAAAACAAAATAAAAATGTTACAGTAAAGAAATCTTGTTTAAACACTAATAGATACAAACCATTAATTCGAGAAAAGTCTAATGGCTTTCTCAAATAAGGAAATCGGACTTTTCTCGTGTTTGATTTTGTCAGTCGCGTCCGACATTGCACCAGCGGAATATTAGAATTGCCGCGCGAAACTCGCAAAGCAAGTGCAATTTTTGCGTTTAACTAATTTTTTTCCGTTCGCGATTACGTGGTAGAGAAAGCGCACGGTCGCTGCGGTGCGGTTTTCTTTTTTTTATTATTATTATCGAAACCTTGTCCGTTCGATTTATGCTTTTAATTTATTACTAATAAAGCGGTTTTGATGGTGGCTACTTTAGATTTCGATATCTCTTATATCAGTATTGAAAATAAACCGAAGAAAAATTTGGTGCGAGATTATTTATGTGTAAGAGCTAATTCTCAGCTGTTTAATTCTTAAGTTATCGAGGCTTAGTTCGACTTCGTCAAGAGATGTGAAGCGGGTATCGACCAGGTGATGTTACAAGAATCCGGAGAGATGAAAATCTGGAAGGAACAAGTCTGGTGAATACGTCGAGTGCGATAACATTTCCTAGTCCAATCCGGTGATCGTTTCTAGAATCCTTTTTTATTGTATGTGTCGGTGCGTTGTTCTAAAATAAAATGAGTTTCCTTCTTCCTTTGTCAGTACAAAACAGAGCGTTTCTACACAGGGCAATCTCAGGATAATTTTATGGATGGTCGATAATTGTAAAGTCGATAATTGTTAAAAGACATGTATAAAAGCACATTTTAAAATCATTTTAAGAAGTGCTTCTCATGGCCTCTTCACAATTGTATTTAATGGAGATGAACGGACTCAATGTTTTCTTGCACTGACCCAGAAAAAAGTCTTCCAGTCCTCATATTGTTAGTACTCGTTCGCTTCGAGTGAAGAGTTTAGGTGATATTTGGCGAAAAGTTGTGAGTTTTCACAGAACGAACGAATTGATGCCCGGAATGACTTCAGTATTAAAAGTACCGCCTCAAAGAGTCTTTAATTTTCTTTTTTGTTATAACATGGGAGTACTATGCCTAGTGTTTCATGTCCAATTTGAGCGCGATAGGTCAGCTAGTTTGTTTACATCAGCTGGTTTTGTTAGTCGACGTCAACTGAGTGTTGTGAGTTAACTATGAAGAAAAATGTCCAGCAAAGACAAATTTCGTATTCCGTATTGCTGAAAATCTTACAGAAACTGGTCTACGGTGAGTCGTGCAAATGAAAAACACAGACATATGAACGAGATATGAGCGTTTACGAACGACGAAAACATCGATAAAATTAAGAAGAGAAACTGGTGGTCGAAAATCGTCGTATGAGTCTTCAAGAGGTGAATACATTTTTTAAGTCCGTTCATAACATTATGACTGATATTTTGGGCATAAAACACGTCGTCACTGATATTTTGATTATGAAACGACTGGTTCCGAAAGCGTTTAATTTTGTTCAAGAGTTTTTGGGCAAAAATTCAACGAACATCATCGACCAATCACCGTACTCGCCTGATATGGCACCGTGTGACATTTTCCGGTTTCCGAAACTAAAATTACCTCTTCGAGGAAGGCGCTCAACTTTCATTTCATTCGCATTTCTTCTATGATCTCATGTTACCTGTCTGAAGTCTAGAGTAGAGTATCAAATTTGGCTGTCTCCTCCATTGTTTGACGGTCTATGAAGTATTGATAGGGTTGTTGAACGTTCCCTTCTAAATCTTGGCGAATATTCGCCTGTTCCTTAGGTTGAGGAATGAATTTTTGAGCTCGGCCAAAGATATGTCCTTCAGGATGGAAGTCTTCTGGCTGGAGGTCTGGCCTTTCATCGGGAAAAAAAGGCATAAGTTGCAGCCAGCCAAATTAGGCAAGTATGATGAATATTGATGGTACAAGTACCAACAAGTACCAGCTGTCTTGTGCACAATTCCCTCCGAATCGTAGAAACAAATAAACATTGTTTTAATTTTTGACTTCTCGAGACGGCTTTTCTTCGGATTTGGCTCGCTGGGGTGGTTCCACTCGGCACTTTCACGCTGACTTTCTGGATCATGTAGAAAACACGACGACTCATCACTAGTTACAACGCTGTACTTGAGGTTTTCGTCATTTTTCGATTCTAATCAAGTCCTTACAATATTGGATTCGGAGCAATTTTCGATCGTCAGTCAATTTGTGTGGAACAAAGCGTGCCCAAATATTCCAAAGCCCCAAATGATCGGTCAAAATGCGATAACTGGAATCTTTGGACATCAAAGTTCAATTCCATTTCCGTGTATGGCAACGAAGATTTTGGTGGATTTTTTATAAATTCACTCAAAATTTCAGTGTTACTTTGAGTAACCATGGAATTTTTCGGACCAGGATGTTCGTCGTCCTTGATGTCCTCACGACCTTCTTTGAATCGTTGAAATGACCCGTGGACCCGTTTCGGTTAATGCTTTACCAGGTTCAAAATAAAACTTAATATTCGCTGTTTTGGATAGTTATTTTTCGACCAATGATATAAACACACTGGCACTTTAAGCCCGTTAACTTGGTTTCTAGTGATCCGAATGTCATGAAATTTTGTAAGAAAGTTATTTAGCTAGCTATTTTTATTTTCTGCTTTAGTCAGTTTGTTGGAACTTTATAAGGTTGGAGTGGTATGAATCTGATATATTACTGCCTGTTGTCACTATGCAAGTATCTGCTCACTATTCTAAATGCTGGCTATTAATTGATGAGCGACTTGAGCTAATATATTGAAAATTCCTGAAGCAATAAAGGAAAACAGACGATTTATCCGACACATTTTGTTTTACCAGGATAAATCTCCAGCTCATAAGACTTGGAATTCAATGACTCTGTATTCATCACTACTCTCCAGATTCAGTTCTCATTGATTACCTATTTTTACGGTAGTACAACATTACACAAAGTGTAACTAAGGGTCAATTCTTCTATTGGAACCGTTGGTGTGAAACACTAAACTTGAAGAGATTTACCACTAAACACCAAATCACTTTTTTTTTAACTTCTCGATGCACGTTTCGATAACCATGGCTAGCGAAACGTGCGTCGAGAAGTTATTAAAAAAAGTGATTTTGTGTTTAGTGGTAAATCTCTTCAAGTTTAGTGTAAATAAGGGGTAAAGAAGTTAAACATTTTAGTAATAGATAACAAGAAACTCTATGTGTTTTTCATAAAGATAGAAACATTTCTTAAATAAACGTATTTTCCTCTTCCTGCTGTATCTGAACAAATTAAAAAACAATTAACGACTACTTTACCTACTGGTACCAGTCCAACTTTCTAATACCGAAAATGTCTGTGTTATCTGACGATTTATCATTACAAATGAACCAGCTAGGAAAATAAACCATGACACTGATGACCATGAACGAATCGTAAAATATTTTTAAATATTTACAAACGACCACGTTTAGGAATTTCAGCGATATTTTTTTGTAATTGTTAATCTACCCAACGCTTATGTCAATTTGTTTTAGATTACCAATTTAATGTATTAAAAATATAAGTAACTCATTTTTGAGTATTTCGAATGATGTAATTTTTGCAAAAAAAGTTTAAAATGAGGTTTAAGAGAAATCCAATCTGTGATGTAGATGGTTCAAGAGCAAGAAATATTCATGAGGCTAGAATGAAGTCATATAGTTATAGAAGCAACATAAGTGGCTCCAATCATACGATACAAATTATCGGTATTTCTCTACATAGTCTCCTTTTAGCTCGATGCAGTTTTCTGAGCCATGTTTACTCCCTTTGATTCCCTATTTATAGTGGGAATCGTCGAGCTCTGGAAAATAGAGAGGAAACTCTTCATTGTTGGCAAATCTTTTACCATCGAGCCATATTTTCAAGTTTGCAAACAGAAAATAACCCGAGGAGGCTAAATCTTGCGAATAGAGTGTGTGAGGAAGCAATTAGAACTTTAACTCACTGATTTTGGCCATCGCGATAACGGATGTGTGAACTAGTGCATTGTCTTGATGAAAGAAAATTTTCTTTTTCGCCAAATACAGTCGTTTTTTCTTAATTTCATCATCCAATAAGTTCGCATAATACTCACCGTTGATGAAATTTTCCCACGCGCATTCCAAGAAACGCCACGACTTTGCCTGCAGACGCAACGCAGACGCATGTTGTCTTGACTGTTACTTTGTTTCTGTGAAGTAATGGGTCCAGGTTTCATCCATGGTTATGAATCGATGCAAAAACTCAGCTTTATTCCAGTGAAACTTCGCCAAACACTGCATTGAAATATTTTTATGACGCTGTTTTTGTTCCATTGTGAGTAATCGCGGCATCTATCTTGCGCCCAGCATTTTCATGTCCAAATTTTCACTCAACATGCGATGTACAGCTCTTTTTGAAATGCCTACCATGTCTGCTAGCTCGCGCACTTTCATTCGACGGTCATCCAATACCATGGGGTGAATCCTGGATATTTTGCTTCGCGTTAGAAATATCGAAAAAAAGTTATTAGAAAAAGTTGTTTAGAATAGTATTTTAACCTCCTATTTAACCGAGTTTCGTGACAAAAAATTCTAACTTGAGTTAATTTGATAATTAGTGCGCCATGGAAAGTAATAATTCGACACTAGTGTTAAATGTCAGTCAGATTAAACTTAGTTTATTGCGTTAAGTGATCACAGTTGATACCATTAACTTTAAGAGAAAAAATCGAAATAAACCGGTTGTTGGGTGATTTTGTTCGTATTAGCAGAGAAATTGCTACAGAGTTTAACATGAGACATTTCTGGGAGTGTTATTAAAAACCATCAAAAGCGGATAATCAAGCAAACCCATTCATAAGCCTTCGAGATTAATCGTCTCAACTGAATATTAACAAGGATAAAATCAGATGTTTCGTTCGTCACAAAATCAAGCCCTATAAACCGAAATTCTTACATACATTAAAAGAAGGTTATGATAATAAGGTTAGACTATTGTTATTGGGTCCAGGGTAATTTTTTAACATTCTTTCACCACTAATGGGGTTGTTTCGTATCAAAACTGTAGATACTGTTTGAATATTTTCAATGTCTGAAAGACGGGGAAAAGTCGTAGCTAACAATGGACAAAACTTTGAATAAAACACATTGTACCAATTTACTTGCTTGAGGCCACCTGAAGTGGACCTTTTGAATTTGCCGCGGGGCAATTGCCAGCTCACTGTTTGTTAGGAGCCCAGAGGTTGTCAGGCTCTTAGGCCATATCCAGGCCACCGACTATATACTTATTGTCGAGTTAATGAAGTGCTGGGTGTTCTTCCATTTTCATATTGTAGCGACTGAAGATATATGAGTTATATTGAAACAAAGGAATATGGTAAAGACGTCACAAACATACACGTTTAGACACAAGAAGGGAGGTTAGGTATAGCAAAGCCGAGCATTAAAGAGTAATTTTGTTAGTATTCAATAAATCTATCATTACCCTGATCAGGTCTTGATTTAAGTTCGATATGATTGTATGAATTGAAATAGGGGAGGGTAGATTTAGTTTAACAGCTGTTTGATAAATATCAAAAACTGGATTGTAATTAACAGGACATGCTAGAAAAATATGATTTAGATCCTCTATTGCTCCACATTCGCAATAGGGGTCGTCAATTAATTTGAATTTATACAGAAGTTCTTTAGTTAAACAATGGTCTGTACGCATTCTGATAATCGTCGTTATGTGTCTTCTGTTTTTATATTCAAATTTCGAAAACCATGGCTTACTTGGAACATGGCTTACTGACATCACTTTCCAACAGTCCGATGGCTTTCCATTCGGCTTTGTAGTCCTTGTGAGTTTTTTCTTTAATAATTTTGAAAATTTCTTGAACGTCTATTGACATATTTTTTGGAATACTTAAGATTCTGCCTATGTTGGCCTCCTCATTACCGGAAATACTGGCGTGTCCTGGAATCCATGCTAAGCAGACGTCAAAACCGTTATTATTTGCTGAAATTAGAAGGCGCATTGAGCAGACATTTATTGATCTTTTGGATTACACTCTCCGAGTCAGTGAAGATAATGTTTTTTTTTATGTGTTTGTCAATAATTATTTTTATTGCGTCGTGGATGGCAATGATTTCCGCTTTACAAATAGACAGAGAACCTGGCAACCTGGACGAAAATTTAGAGCCTATGTCGGGAATGCTCAGACCATATCCCGATTTTGAATCTTTTTTTGATCTACCCGTGTAGACAGAAAAGGTAACGGAACTTTTGAATTTTTCTGTTTCTAACAAAAAGGTTTCTTTTAGTCCTATTTCGTTTTTTTTTTAAATAATTTTAATTATTTTGATAGGGTTAATTAGTGAATTATCGTCATATTCGTAACATGATAATTTTGTGTTTTTATATAATTTAATAAAGTGTGGCAGAAAATTCCATGTATGGAATCTGCTCATTCCTGACTAAATGAGATCTATAAAGAAGTCGAAGACGTACTTTACGAATCAGAAATATTAAAGGGTGGTTTTCTATAATAACTATTTTTGACAGGAACTTGCTATCCAGTATTTTCCTTCATTGCTCCAACGGAATCATTGCAGCTTCACCCAGCAATGCAGCTCTAGGAGTAGAATTCATACAACCCAAACACGTTCTAAGACCTTGATAGAATATTACATCCAAGTATTTCGGTAGTTTTTTGTTAGTTGGTTTTATAAAAATAGATCCAAAATCTAAATCAGACCTTACCAAGGCCTGAAATGCTATCAACAAGATGCTGGGGTCACCCCCCACCATACTCTACTGAGTGCTCTTAAAATGTTGAGAGATTTTTTAGCTTGTAGCCATTTTATTTAGATTTGCACCACTACAGAAAACTACCAAATCATCAGCGTAGCCGATTATTTTTGTTTGTCCCAACTGAAGTTTAAAGAGATCAGAAATGAATACAAAAATTTAAAGGGGAGCCCTGAGGAAGACCTTTGGTTACCAAGAACGGGCCCAACATCGCCCCATTATTACCCCTTGTGTAGATTAATCTATTTCTTAATATTTGAAATATGAGATTATTCCAGTATTTTCCTTCTTTGCTCCAACGGAATCATTGCAGCTTTACCCAGCAATGCGGCTCTAGGAGTAGAATTCATACAACCCAAATACGTTCTAAGACCCTGATAGAATATTACATCCATGTATTTCAGTAGTTTTTTGTTAGTTGGTTTTATAAAAATAGATCCAAAATCTAAATCAGACCATACCAAGGCCTGAAATGCTACCAACAAGATGCTGGGGTTACCCCCACCATACTCTACTGAGTGCTCTTAAAATGTTGAGAGATTTTTTAGGTTGTAACCATTTTATTTAGATTTGTACCACTACAGAAACCTACCAAATCATCAGCGTAGCCGATTATTTTTGTTTGTCCCAACTGAAGTTTAAAGAGATCAGAAATGTATACAAAAATTTAAAGGGGAGCCCTGAGGAAGACCTTTGGTTGCCAAGAACGGACCCAACATCGCCCCATTATTACCTCTTGTGTAGATTAATCTATTTTTTAATATTTGAAATATGAGATTATTCCAGTATTTTCCTTCTTTGCTCCAACGGAATCATTGCAGCTTCACCCAGCAATGCAGCTCTAGGAGTAGAATTCGTACAACCCAAACACGTTCTAAGACCTTGATAGAATATTACATCCAAGTATTTCAGTAGTTTTTTGTTAGTTGGTTTTATAAAAATAGATCCAAAATCTAAATCAGACCTTACCAAGGCCTGAAATGCTATCAACAAGATGCTGGGGTCACCCCCCACCATACTCTACTGAGTGCTCTTAAAATGTTGAGAGATTTTTTAGCTTGTAGCCATTTTATTTAGATTTGTACCACTACAGAAAACTACCAAATCATCAGCGTAGCCGATTATTTTTGTTTGTCCCAACTGAAGTTTAAAGAGATCAGAAATGTATACAAAAATTTAAAGGGGAGCCCTGAGGAAGACCTTTGGTTACCAAGAACGGGCCCAACATCGCCCCATTATTACCCCTTGTGTAGATTAATCTATTTTTTAATATTTGAAATATGAGATTATTCCAGTATTTTCCTTCTTTGCTCCAACGGAATCATTGCAGCTTCACCCAGCAATGCAGCTTTAGGAGTAGAATTCATACAACCCAAACACGTTCTAAGACCTTGATAGAATATTACATCCAAGTATTTCAGTAGTTTTTTGTTAGTTGGTTTTATAAAAATAGATCCAAAATCTAAATCAGACCTTACCAAGGCCTGAAATGCTATCAACAAGATGCTGGGGTCACCCCCCACCATACTCTACTGAGTGCTCTTAAAATGTTGAGAGATTTTTTAGCTTGTAGCCATTTTATTTAGATTTGCACCACTACAGAAAACTACCAAATCATCAGCGTAGCCGATTATTTTTGTTTGTCCCAACTGAAGTTTAAAGAGATCAGCAATGTATACATTAAAAGGCATGGTACTTAAAGGGGAGCCCTGAGGAAGACCTTTGGTTACCAAGAACGGACCCAACATCGCCCCATTATTACCCCTTGTGTAGATTAATCTATTTTTTAATATTTGAAATATGAGATTATTCCAGTATTTTCCTTCTTTGCTCCAACGGAATCATTGCAGCTTTACCCAGCAATGCGGCTCTAGGAGTAGAATTCATACAACCCAAATACGTTCTAAGACCCTGATAGAATATTACATCCATGTATTTCAGTAGTTTTTTGTTAGTTGGTTTTATAAAAGTAGATCCAAAATCTAAATGAGACCTTACCAAGGCCTGAAATGCTATCAACAAGATGCTGGGGTCCGCTCCTCACCATACTCTACTGAGTGCTCTTAAAATGTTGAAAGATTTTTTTAGGTTGTAGCAATTTTATTTATATTTGCACCACTACAGAAAACTACCAAATCATCAGCGTAGCCGATTATTTTTGTTTGTCCCAACTGAAGTTTAAAGAGATCAGAAATGTATACAAAAATTTAAAGGGGAGCCCTGAGGAAGACCTTTGGTTACCAAGAACGAACCCAACATCGCCCCATTATTACCCCTCGTGTAGATTAATCTATTTTTTAATATTTGAAATATGAGTATGACAATACAATTGTTTTTGGTGAGTCCAAAACGTAAACATGCAAAACACTGTGTGACGGGTATAGATTTGAACTGGGCGTTCGATATGGTAGAAATTTATTGAGTTGGGAAGAACAACACCATTGAAAGTGAAGAGAACTGTACCCGTAGGTTCATAAGATATAAATTTAACATTTTCATTTATTATCTTACGGTTTAGTCGTCTTACTGAAAGGATTTTAATTTCAAGTTCCGCATATGAACCAGCATAAGAGCAATTAAGAAGTTCGTCTTCTGTTAAGTCAATATCAATTTGTTTACAGAGACCCTTGCATGTCACAAAGTTAAAGGGAATGAAGATTTTGTATCCTTTTTCCATTAAAGACCTATTTTTGACCATATCGTTAGCCGCCTGGGTATTAATGAACTCTACTGCTATCATATTTAGCCCTTTATTACTGATCTTCTTAACATTATTTAATTTTGAATTAAAAATGTCTCTAGCAATCTTAATATTATTAACCTTGCCTACTTTATCAGTATATTCTAGATATACGACAAAGGGTCCAAAGTCAAGAGACCAAAGTTAGAGTCAGAGTAAAGAATCTCCGGTATTTCTGGTTTTTTATTAATATTATCTATGTTTTTGTCGATATGTTTATCTGGGGCGGCGAAGCCTCCCCCCCGGGTCGCTCATTGTAAAGAAGCAGCAAACAAAATATTTTCAGATACTAATCAGGGTAAATTAAATAAAAGCTAGCCAATTATCAAAAGTAATGTCAAAAACGTAAGAAATGAATATAACTTACCGTGTAAAACACAACACAAGTTAGTAGGAATCCCCACTGAAGTGTAGCAGAAAAGATCAAAGCCGAAACGCTGCTGCTTCGACCACGTTCTCCACAGCTCTGTTGTACCAATTTCTCTGAATAAGGTTTCAAAGTTACAAAAAAAACCCTAAAAACTTGTTTGTACACCTCATAAATAACATAAAAAATGTAACCGAAGTATACTAAAAATCAAAAAAAAAAAAACAGGGTCGTGGACTATTGATTATTATTACTAATTGTAAACATATCCGAAATAAACAATATTTTATTAATATTGCAATACTTCTTATCGATTTTATTTTATCTTTATTTTTTTCTGATTGATCTTTTTTTAACTATTTTATTCGCTTTAGTTTTTTTAAATGATTTGTTTGGTTAAGGAATGAAAAGTACTGGTACGACACTGTACGAAGATTATACGAACATAAATTATTTTACCAAAACACGACACGTGCGGACTTACTTGAAAAATTCACACACAGATCTGCTACGTCTTCTGAGATCATCACCAGTCGAGGGAGTACGTTATTGTTGTTGTTATTTCTTTACCTAAATTTCTAGTAATAAAATTAAGGGGCAAGTGGAAGAAGAGGTTATGTTACAAAAATATGCAAATGAAATAATTAGATTTTAGCAAAATTAATTGGCATTTTCAAAAATATACAAATATTAGCTATTGATTAATTTTTTGTTTCACATAACCCCTTCTTCCATTTACTAACAGTAATAATAGGTTCAATAAACGTGCAAATAAAGTCAAGTATTTTAATAATAACTTTTTAACATAGGAATAAACGTTAAGTATAAAATAAGAATGCATTCCTAAGAAAATCATAGAATTAGGTACCCGATTACGAAACTAAATCATTTGATATGTCTTCTTTTTTGTGTTGGGTTTTCACTTTCCACTCCAATAATATTTTCATAAAATCCTATATGTTCTTGGATAAAGGGTAACTGATCTTGAATGTTATCAATGTTTTTTGTGTGTGATATGTTGTAATATGTATTTTGTGATATGTGAATCCTGGTGAACTCAACACCTATCGGGGGCATATAATTTTTTGAAAGTTTTTAAAAGGATTGTATTTATATTATGTTTAATATAGATAACTATCAATCTCTTCTATACGTATCCATTTTATGCCATCTCTAAATGGAACTTTTGCATTCAGTAGGTTCTTTGTTTATTCGCCAATCCCATTTTAGTTGGTCCACATCACGAAAGTACTGTTCCATATCGTTAACCGTCGACTGTTTTGTGTATGCTGTTTTAATGATCTATTTATATTGTTCGACGGTACACTGCACTACCTCTACCGACTACATCTTCAGTCCACATTTGCATTATACTTTGGAGCATTTTCAGTCGTAATCATGTGGATGTCTAAGTTGTAGAACCAAATTTGCCTTAGGTAAAATACCTTTGACGTAGTAATTTTTGGTAAGGGCATGGTCTGCTGTAAGTTAACCGTTATGTAACATTCGTTTTTGTTTTACAAAGATTTTTCTCGATCTTTAGACATAAACTGAAACCCTAATTTTACATTCTGTTTGTGTGTCATATTTGATTTCCCAGTCATCACATTTGCTGCAGATATTACTCTTCGGATTAGTAAATGACTTGGTCGAGAAAATTTTTGCATAATTTTTTTTATTAAAAAAATTGTCTGGTTTATTACTTTGCGTTGGTTGTTTGCGTGCGTTTTATGCGACATATTCAACTATGGGGCCAAATACCTTTTATGTGGATTATTGTTTCTGGAATAATGGGACTCTTCGGAGGGAAATTAATTAATATGATCTGTAATAGCCTGCTCCACAGCATCCTGAGATGGAACCGATTGTCCAGACTTTAGTTTATCTTTAACGATGTCCACTTTTTTACGGCTAATTTAGTAAGAGCACAAAATGTTTTTTTATATACATAAATTTCTTAATTATCCAAAATGAATGAGCATTTGAAAGAATGAGACTTATGTTTAGAAGCGTTTTTACGCTGGCATGCAACTTCCACTGGAGTGAATTTTTTGAATTTATATCTAGGCTATAAAAATTACCAAGTATTAGCCTTCGTTTTCCTTCCTTAAATTTAGCACAGCATTTTAATCAGCAGGTTTCTGTACAGAAGCATCCCGAGCAGATACTTTTAGAAGCAACAACATTCCCAGAATAAGAAATATAACTCTTTTTTCCCTACAAATTCCTGCAGCACGTCTTTTCCAAGTCGCTTGGTTTTTGGTCCGCTTTCTTGAGATTTTTGGTTTTGATTTTGGCCATGTGATATTAAAAATGCAAATATTAAAGTAGATGAAGGGGTTATGGGCACATAGCTCCATTTCCAGAGCATTTTTGATATTCACTACAAGATTCTGCCAGCCTGTATTTGCTTATTTATTATTTATAGAATAGAGCCAAATCCTGATGGGGTAAGTCACATATGCACATAACTCTTTCATCTACGACAAAACAGGACTTTTTCTAAAAATATCACTTAACCCCTTCTTCCACTTGCCCCTTCAATTGTTGAAATATATAAATATGTTTTTTTTATGTTTCTTAAAATGTTTTATTTTAAAGTGGCTGCAAAAAAGAATAGGTGTTTTTCATATACATACACAATATGTCGGAACTTAAATTTAAAGATCACTGCTGGCGCCATCTATTTAAACAATAAATAATCTGAAAGCTGTCAATTGCCAAGTGTACGCGTTCCAAGGACAGTAGCTTTTGTCATCTCGTCAAAAAATTTTATGGTGATGATTGCTTATCCCGTACAAGTGTGTTCGAGTGATATAAGCGATTCCAGGACTGTCGTGATGCTTTAGAAGGCGACCCAAAGCCAGACGGCTAAAAAAAATATAAATAAATGCGTGAAATATACGTGCGTAAGTTACAAATACTGTGTTTATGAATTAAATAAAAAGTACTCATTGGGTAGAAGATCTGGAGAGGAGGTAGGCTGAAATTTAGTTCCACTTTCGATAAGTTGTTTTACAAATATTTACTTGAAAACGCCAAAAGACTAGTCTGGATAAAGCGTCGTGAACACAATTGTCATTTAAGAAGATAGAAATACGAACTGATTAAAAATCAATCCAAATAACTACCGTATCAGTTTCCTCTGTCTTGTGTGGGCTACATATTAAGACGTATCCGGAAGTATGACCAACTTTTGGCCACAATTTACGATAATATGGCCGTCTTATCAAAATGGTGACATCACACAGTAATAGTTATATCTCCACTTGCGGAAAAATGTGAGAGAGGAGCAAATTTATAAAGTACACGTGATAAAAAAATCGAAATGATTTATATATTCTCTTGTACTCGTAATAATATTAATAACCAGCTGTTGGTTATTATTTGCATTACACAAAGTTTCAAACGGAAAGGAAGTTGCAGGTTATATACAGGGTGTGGTAGAAAAATGGGTGATTGTCAAAGCACACACAACTACGCTCCGTTAATAAGATAAAATAACGTTTGAAAAGTAAAAGAAGAAAAAATTAAATCAAAGAAAAGACACGGACGTCCTCTTTGTACAAACTTTTCCTTGTAGGATATTTTAGAGAAAAATATAAGTGGAAATTAGACAACTTTGTTTTATTCATACAATTTATTATGAATTTCCATCAAGAAAATGCCTCAACCATCCTTACTCTTCATTGTGTTTATCCTTGTTCTTCACTTTGGATGGGTCACTGAAGATAATGCTCTTTAAACATTGCCACGAATAACAATCAGACACTGCTAAGGTATAGGAGGCGTTCTCGTTAGATATATAACAGGATGGTGTAAAGATCAATGGTGCAAACTTAAAACCATCTTAGATTTGCAGATGATATTATTCTCATTTCACAAGACCCAGAGAAGCTGCAAAGACGCATACAAGAACTGCAAAGGGCTGGCGAACCATTTGGCTTGAAAATAAACCTGAAAAAGAGTCAGGTTATGTTCAATAACTTCACTCAGGACAGAAGAATTTCAGTTTTAGGAAGGGATTTGGAGATTGTGGACAGCTTTATATATCTTGGGCAGATGATTTCAATGGAGGGGAATACCGCCCGGGAGGTGGAACGGCGTGTTAAATGTGGCTGGCAGGCATTTGGTAGGCTCAACATAGTGTTTAAGAGCAGACTCCCACTTTGCCTGAAAAGAAAAGTCTTCGATCAGTGCGTTCTACCCGTTATGACATACGGGAGTGAAACCTGGACACTCACATCGCAATCAATTCAAAAACTTCGGGTGGCACAGAGGGGAATGGAAAGATGTATACTTGGCATTACAAGACGAGACAGAAAGTCCTGCGCATGGATCAGGGAACAAACAAAAGTCTGTGACATCATTGGAAGGGTGAAGCAATTGAAATGAAGATGGTCATGGCGAGGCTATGGGACGACAGATGGACCAAGGCAATCCTGGAGTGGATACCGCTTGATCGCAAACATCCGCGAAGAAGACCGAAAGCACGATGGATTGATGTAATCGTTGGGTATATTGGACCCGAGTGACAGAGGAAGGCCCAGGACCGTGAAAGTTGGAAACATGCTGAAGATGGAAACATGCCATCAGTGGCGGCTCGTGGATTTTTAAAGTGGGAGGACGTAGAAGAAAATGGTGCTGCTGAAGATTTTTTTCTTTCGCCTTGTTTCCTTTTACTTTTCGTGCTATTGAAATCCTATACAACAGGTGAACGAGGAAAACATTACAATTTTGTATTGTTACTACTTACAAAGACATAGGAGAATGGATTGGTGCTTGTTGCGCAGATAAAGGAATGAATAAGTAGGAACTAACATGTAGCAAATCCCAAATTAAAACAAGTATTCGCGAGGCGAACGATATCAACGCGAGACGAGACATATGAAACGCCCCTTACTCGTCAAATCAGCGTTTAAAACTAATTACCGATACGCTCGGTCGCAGAAAATCTACGTCCAAATCGTTGTTAGAGAGTTTAGTTTAACCCCGATGATGATGTGGCGTACGGTCGCTGGAGGCAAACGTCCGACCAACGATGTAAAAATTGTGGCGAGAGGATGGAATTTTTTCCGCATTATTTGGTGTGATGGGTCGACAGACGTTTTTCTACATTTGGAGATTATAATTTTTAATGATATTTTAAAGTGAGTTAAAGGAAAGAAACTGAACGGAAATAAAATATGGTGTTTTGCTCTGAAAATTGTTAGCTGTGATAGATGCTGGAAAGATGGCGCTCCAACGCCCTCTGTCACGAGCCGCCAATGATGTGTATATATATATATATATATATATATATATATATATATATATATATATATATATATATATATATATATATATATATATATATACATCATTGGCGGCATATTAAATCCTCAAAAATATTTATTTCTTTCCTCATAGATCCACCAAAAAAAAGGCACTAGATTTCTCCTTCTATCACCGACACTGATATCACAAAATAAAAACTGAAATATTCGAGTGTTTACTCGTAATTCCCTGGCTGGTCATCAAAGTTCGAAATAAGATACGTCCTTAAGTAAAAATTCTCGTGTTTCAAACTCAGGACACTGAGGAATCGGTTGGTACACATCGTAGCAACACCTGTCGGTCCAGATTCATTCGAGATGCCAGCAAATAGTTGTCATCACCAATTGGTGCCGCTCTGCAAGTGGGAAAATCAACTTTTACCAAATATCCTCACCGATTAACGCTTGATATACTTACAGGCTGCCGTATTTGGTGTTTCGGTCCAGGTTTCTTTTGTAAGTGCGATGTTGGAGTTCGATATTAAACACCACCTTTTTCAACTGCTCGAGCACGTCGCACATGGAAGGATCGCGATCTTTCAGCACCTGAATGTACGTTTCCAGGTGCTGAATGTGGGCTATAATCAAAGAATGGACTCTTTGAAGATCCCTCTCTGGATCCATAGACATGTGGTAATTGTTACTGTCCATTTGGGATACCTCGCTACAACCAGGTGCCAATTCATTGGGAATTTTACAACTGAAACAAAATATGTATTTTTTATTATATTTATTATATATATATATATATATATATATATATATATATATATATATATATATATATATATATATATATATATATATATATATAATTAACTGTAAGAAATAAAGAAACGTTTTATTTAGTAAAAATTCATTTAATAGAAGAAGTTCTGAGGTTTCTTACTAATGAACTGATCCAGGAATTTTTTCCTGTCTTCCAAAGAAGTTGGAAGCAGTTTTGAGTAGAACAAAACATCCCAAAAGGCCCTCTCTGTTGGCTAATTCATTGGCACAATCAGGTCATAATCAACGATTCCCTTCCAATCCTGTTAAATGCGTCATATAAACTTCTTTGGATGCAAACTGGCTTTTACGCTGGTTGAAGGGGCATCACCGCGCTTACGCCATGGGGCTTTTGAGCTCATCATTCCTTCGTGTTTTTGCGACGAAGTTATAAAAACTACTGCCACTTTAAGTTCTTTAACTTAACAATCCGTTGATGGATCCTAATGATTTCGGTTTCATTTTATAAAGGGGATATACAGATATTAGATTATATACTGTTTCACTAGATGGCGCTAGTACTTTTCTTTAAATTTGAAAAGTTTCGTTATTTTTCCGAAATATTGTGTGAGTATATCAAAAACACGTGTTCTTTTAGGATCCACTTTATAATAAAACTTCTTAAAAAGCTTAAATAAAATCTATTTATACTTAAATAGAAATTAGAATAGAAATCGGGGCAAAGAAATAACAACAACAATAACATTCTCGCACGGTTTGTGATGATCTTAGAAGAGGCAGATGCAGAGCTGGATAATAAACTGGCATTTTAAGCTGGTTGAAGGGACCTCTCCGCACTTACACGATGGGTCGTCTCGTACTTAACGATATTATACACAAATTAATTTTCATCATCTATAACCATCCGCTTTGAAAATGGGTCAGTTTCGTTGCACTTCAATAAATAATCATAAGCAAAAGTTCGGTCTATCAAATTTTTCTTCGTTAACATATGCGATATCGGTATTTTTCAATCTCTCGAATAGTTTTATGGTTACCCTTTTCAATTAGCGCCAATATTTTGCTATCATTAGCCTTGGTTAACCATTTACGATCATCAATAACACCCTCACGCTTCACAGCACATATCTAATTTTGGGTCTGCGAAGCTTGGCTTTTCGGGCATAGAAAAGGCACAATATGTCCAAAAATGCTACCTATTTTATGCCGTTTTGGTGCTTTTCAAAAACACTACCAAATCTAGCAGCACAAACAAGACGAACTTTTTCATCAAGCCAGTACAATAGAAAAATTCTTATTGCTGTTGAATAAATTGATAAAGACAAAATACTTCTAATAGAAACCGTATAACTAACTCTCTGTGCATACCGGGTGCGGTGGTCAATAAATTACGGGAGTTTCGCTCAATCCAACAGTTTGGAAAATTATTATTTAACCAGTTTTTTACGTTAATTGCATGACGAATGAGTGTCACGTCAAATTGTAAGTGTAATTGTACCGATTATTAAGAGTCAACGCATAAATTTTGCCATCAAACTCATTTTATAAAAATCTAAGAAATCTAACTGCATTCATTCATAATGTCCATAAAAAAATAGGGTCCAGTAATAATGTAATTTAAAATACCGCATCAAACGTCAGTCATCAAACAAAAAAGATTTACGGTTAGAGGCGCATCAGCATCTAAGACTATTTAGCGACTGGACCTACAGCTTAACGTGGGTTCCGAAGCACGGTCATCAGCTACTGACAAACCCAGGCCAGCATCCGCCTCAGGCTATAAACCCTTGGTTATGTGCCTACCCATAAGTCTATCCAGAAGCCTACCGACTGGCGAGTGACCAGTAGAACACTTCTCAGAAGGCATCCGGCCTTACCCAGCCTTTAACGGGCGTGACTGAGGGATAATTCAATCACAGACATTTGGGTATGGATATGTGTGGGCGTGTGTTTGTGTATGTGAGTGTATAAATGTGTGTGTGTAGGGTAGGAAGTTAGACGGTCAGAAGAATTAAAGGAAAATACCCATCCGACCGCTGGAATCGAACCAGCTACCTTTGGATTGGTAGGCGACTAACCCACCAGATTACCGCGCCCGGCATCAAATGTTCACCGTAGTAGAATATTGTCTCTTACATTATATCACCCAATGTGGATAATCTTGAGCCCATAATCTAATATTTTGTTATGATTCGATACCATTTGTCGTAAATGTCGCTTCATCAGTGTATAAAATATTTCGGATTATATATATGGAAATATATATAATCCATATGGATTATATACTACATGGAAATATATTTTGCATGTGCATGCCTTGTAACCATAAAAAGTATTCAATTCTTCTTTCAAGGTCACCAACTTCAAGTGTTTGAAGAAATTTTGGTTTAAATGGTTTCCTAAAATTTTTCTTCAAGCATAACCAGATAGCGCTTTTCGGGATATTTAAAATTCTACTAGCGTCCCTAACGCTTAAGTGTGGATTCTCATTAAAACAATCAAAAACTAATTGAGTTGTTCGAAATTCACGAGAACGATGCTGATTACGAAGTTTATTTACAGTTCCGTTTTGATCAAAACATTGATTTATGCAAGAAACTGTAATATGATTGAGGTTCCGTTCTGGAGGTCTTTCACCCAGTAACTTAGAACCATAAAAATTGGTCAAGAATCCCATGTTAGTTTTTCTCTAAAAAAATTTCTAAAAGTACTTCTCGAAAATGCCATGATATTAGCAAAAAACATTTTCATACACTTTCTTAATGCCGTTTTCCAAGATCTATCCAACAAAAGAAAGTTTATGAAAATCGGTCCAGAAATACAAATTTGAAAGAGGTGGTAAGTCCTTATTCTGGACACACTGTATTTGTGGAAACTTACGGTAAGAATGTCCCAATACAAGACGCTTATGGGCGTTAGTTTAGACGATTTAAAAGTGGTGATATCGTCTTCAAAGACAAACTACGCCCAGATCAACCGAAAACAAATTAAGATGCCGAATTGCAGACATTGTTGGATCATCTGCATGTCGTTAGAAAGGTCCAGAGGGCAGAAAAATTGATACTCGAATTGAAAATACGAATATACGAAATGCCTTCTCGCATGAAAGAAATACTGTTTGCTTCAGATCGTGACTGAAGGCAAAAAATGGATATGTCTTGAGAACCCAAAATGCAAAAAATCATAGGTTGACCCCAAACATAAACGTTTCATCTGTTCATCGTTTCACTGTTATTTTTTAAAATGGAAAGTATTAAAAAACGTGCAGTGAATAAATTCTTTGTAAAAAAAGTTTTAAAGGCAATGGAAGTTCAAGTCGATCTGTCAATTCATTCATACAACAGCAGCCTAAAGTAAACGTATCACTGTTATTTTTTAAAATGGAAAATATTAAAAATCGCGCAGTGAATAAATTCTTTGTAAAAAAGTTTTAAAGGCAATGGAAGTTCAAGTCGGTCTGTCAATTCATTCGTACAACAGCAGCCTAAAGTAAACATATCACTGTTATTTTTTAAAATGGAAAATATTAAAAATCGCGCATTGAATAAATTCTTTGTAAAAAAGTTTTAAAAGCAATGGAAGTTCAAGTCGATCTGTCAATTCATTCGTACAACAGCAGCCTAAAGTAAACGTATCACTGTTATTTTTTAAAATGGAAAATATTAAAAATCGCGCAGTGAATAAATTCTTTGTAAAAAAGTTTTAAAGGCAATGGAAGTTCAAGTCGATCTGTCAATTCATTCGTACAACAGCAGCCTAAAGTAAACGTATCACTGTTATTTTTTAAAATGGAAAATATTAAAAATCGCGCAGTGAATAAATTCTTTGTAAAAAAGTTTTAAAGGCAATGGAAGTTCAAGTCGATCTGTCAATTCATTCGTACAACAGCAGCCTAAAGTAAACATATCACTGTTATTTTTTAAAATAGAAAATATTAAAAATCGGGCAGTGAATAAATTCTTTGTGAAAACAGGTTGACCCAGCACAACCATCAACATCAACATCAACATCAAGACCGAATCACTTTGGAAAGAAGACAATGCTGTTCATTTGGTGGAATCAGAAGGGCGTCGTGTACCTTGAGCTTCTGAAATTAATGATGAATCAGCAAATAATGAATTTGAACCATGCAGGATCGATTAACGACCAGAATGGGCTACAAGACATGGAAAAGTGGTTTTGCAGCACGACTATGCCCCATCACACACAACGAAAGCGGTCAGAGAAACCATTTCTGCACTTGGTGGAAAACTCTGCACCCACTGTACTCACCAGACTTGGCTCCTTCCGACTACTACTTATTTTCATTGGTGTCTCGCATGTAGACAAAAGATGTACAGTTTTTCTGGAAGGGCATAAACTGCCAGATATATGAGAAAAATGTGAAGCTAGTGAGGGCGCATACTTTAAAAAAACCATTTCTAACCTGTCCCCAAGCTAAATCTGTTTTCTTTTAAGAAAAAAATTAGAATTATTAACCTCCACATCTGGTATAAAAACGTTTATTTAATTTTAATTCAAAATAATGTGACATTGAATTTGAATATAGTCGTTGCAACAAAAAACAACCTCGAATCATATAAAGTTACTAATATTTCGATTCCCGTTAACGAAAAAGTCGAGACAGTTAAGTGATTAAACAAATCGAATTAAGACGAATAATTGTTTCTTCATGGTTCATAATTCGGTCGATGTTCAAGACCGATAACAATAAATAGACCATGGAAACAGTCAAATTCACCGGCAATTATCGTAGACGATAACGTGAAGAGTTCGCGTCTCGGTGCGTTCGGTGGTGACCCAGTTCCTTTAACTCCAACAACATTTTATAACTTCACGTTATATAAACTTTGTTGTTCTTTTTTCTGTGATGCTACAGCCTGTCAGTGAATCTTGATCTATTTCAACCTTCCCCCCACCCTACCCCCAACCTGCTCGATCACCAGCAACCCCTTGTTAGTTTTTAAGGTACAGTAGCTTTTCAGCACTCTGCCATCGTATTTTTGGTCTATCGTGTTTTCATTAGTATTTGGTTTTTTGACATTCTCGCTACAAGTCCTACACTTTGTATTTTTCATAATTAAATATCAAAGGTAGTTACAAAAAAGCGAAAAACTAAATTGCGGACGTTACACAGGGCTAATCGAAAAGTTCGCGGCGCGACACCTAAAACAATAAAAGAACTATATAATCCACTACATTTTGAAAGTTCATCCTTCATATGAATATATCTGAACATCAAGTCGAACTCTCGATTCATTTGTACAACAGCAGCCTAAAGTAAACGTATCACTGTTATTTTTTAAAATGGAAAATATTAAAAATCGGGCAGTGAATAAATTCCTCGTAAAAAAGTTTTAAAAGCAATGGAAGTTCAAGTCGATCTGTCAATTCATTCGTATAACAGCAGCCTAAGAAGAAGAAGAAAGAGGGGAAATCCCACCATATCCCTCTCCACCGTCAATTCCTGAAGGGAAAGGACGGTGCCCCTCTTGATGATATCTTTTTTAATTAATAAATTAAATTTAAAGTTTCAAAGGAAACGAAAAACAAACAAAACTGATCATCCTGAACGAGGTAGTTTACCCTCCATCTTATTTTGTATCGTTACAACTTTATTTAAAAGAGCTTAACAATTATAAATGAGGCTAACAAAAAGTAAATTTCATGAATCAGTTATGCAGTTTTCGCAAGAGCTGTACAATTAAACTTAGAGAGAATGGGCCCCACAAAAATGGGCAAAGCCCGGGAGGTACCTGATACCCTCCCTGACGAGCAATTCTTGCAAAGAGCCAATAATAAATGAGCCAAAATAAAGAGCTTTGCGAGTGCGAAATCAGCAAAACAGATTAAAAATAAGTTAAAATAAACTGCTAGAAGCGCCAATCTGACTGGTTGAGAACCATCCAACGATCCTCGCAGAATTGTCCAATCGGTACCCCAGCGGCAGCAAAGATCCGTCCAACTGTCCCCAGCTTAACTGAATGATCCTGTGTAATGAACTGAATCGCTAACGTCCTCTCCAAACGCAAGAAGACTGAACCGTAAATTAATCTAGCTTGAAGTGGCGAGCCAATCCGAACGCTCACTCAAGAGACCTGAAGTAAAAATAGAGGCTTCCATACGGAAAATTAAGAAAAACTCTATAACGGCTGGGGTGTCTCCAGCTCGTCCTCGACGAAGCTGTCCAAGCGATCAACACAATTTAAGGAGATCAGCCTCTCCAACAAGTTCTCCGACGCTATCGGCCAGTCGGGACTGCTGACCAATTGAAATATAATTTCTACTTGTCATTGTTGTCCCCGAAATCAATACTAGCCACAAACGCTTCCATACGTCTTTTGTAAATGGTGCATCTGGAATCCCTAGGTCTATGTTTAACGTCAGTAATCTTGGCCTGCAAACAGAGAGTGCACTTGTGTTCCTCTGGTTTATTTTTCATAGGGCATGTTCTAGAGTCGTGCTTCTGCGCACAATAACCGCAAGCAGAGTCACCATTACATTTGCCAGAAGTGTGGCCGAATCCCTGACACTTGTAGCAGGTCGTCAGCTGAACCCTGTCTTCGATGTTACAGGAATGCCATCCCAGATAAATAGTTTTCCTATCCAGGAGTTTCCTCCTAGCAGCAGCATTCACCTCCACAACCCAATGCACATAATGCTTATCGCGTGGACCAAATTTGAATACAGGACTGATATGCAAGTCCGCGTCTGCCCAATCGTCCATGAAATTCTGCTCGAGGATTTCTTGTTCAAGTTCCTCCTTCCCGATGCTAGCCGGAACGTTGAAGACCGTAAGTCTGGGCTTCAACTTGCCAACACGCACTACGGAGAGGTTTAATTTCTTAACTTCCTCGGAATTTACAACCTTGTCAAAATCATTGGACGCAGACTCAATGATGACCTTATTGTTCTTGGTAGAATATATTCTGGTTGGCTTAATGCCAATCTTGCTAGGAGAAATCTTCTGCATGGTCCACCTCTTAAGCTCGTCACCCGGAACCTCTTTGCCGTCCACGGACCTAGACAGAGCAATTTTGAAAGTTTTAGCAACCGGAAGTGGCTTTTTAATGCCACTTACCTTGACCGCGCTCGCAGCTACGCTAGCATAAGAGTGCTCCGGTCTAGCCGTCAACGATTCCTCGAATTTCTTGCTCTGTTCTGACACCATACTATTCTGGCAACCGATCATACGTTTGATTTCCAGTATATCAGCCTTCAGGCTGTATTGCTTAGAGTCTATGACATCGTTGACTTGGATATTGACCTCCTCTAATTTGCTCAAGATGGTCTTTGCATGTTTCGAGAGCTTCTTCTTCTTATTCTTGTCCTCGATGGACTCGATACCCAATTCGAGCTTCCTGATGTTGTCCAGAATGATATTCATCCTTTCAGCAAACAACGTCTTTTCATCTCTAGATGCAGATGAATTGTCTCTGACCTTCTTACCAACATACGAGGTAGGTGTCTCATCACCGGAGTCATCCTCAGGGGATGGAACCCTCGGTCGCTTCTGCTTAACGTAGCTGACCTCCATTACTATGTGTTGACGCTTTTTCAACACCGAAATTCAAACTGGCCCAGCCGGAGCTTCGGCAGAGCCCACCGGCCCGCCCTTTTGAAGGAGGTTCCCCAACCTCCTTCTATACACCTCTTAGCCGAAGATTGGAGCTTATGGCGCACAGCAGGTCACACTGCACGACTAATGGCCAAACTAACGTTGCCCGCTAGGAGCCCTCGCGGAGGGGGGTGCCGCTTTAACCAATAAGTGAATCACACGAGAAAACACTTTAGCGTCTCCCAGCAATAATCGCACCTCGGATAAACCTCATCGGTTACGATAATGCCACTGCGCAAAGCTAACAGCAGCCTAAAGTAAACGTATCACTGTTATTTTTTAAAATGGAAAATATTAAAAATCGTGCAGTCAATAAATTCTTCGTAAAAAAAGTTTTACAGGCAATGGAAGTTCAAGTCGATCTGTCAATTCATTCGTACAACAGCAGCCTAAAGTAAACGTATCACTGTTATTTTTTAAAATGGAAAATATTAAAAATCGTGCAGTGAATAAATTCTATGTAAAAAAAGTTTTAAAGACAATGGAAGTTCAAGTCGATCTGTCAATTCATTCGTACAACAGCAGCCTAAAGTAAACGTATCACTGTTATTTTTTAAAATGAAAAATATTAAAAATCGCGCAGTGAATAAATTCCTCGTAAAAAAGTTTTAAAGGCAATGGAAGTTCAAGTCGATCTGTCAATTCATTCGTATAACAGCAGCCTAAAGTAAACGTATCACTGTTATTTTTTAAAATGGAAAATATTAAAAATCGCGCAGTGAATAAATTCTTTGTAAAAAAGTTTTAAAGGCAATGGAAGTTCAAGTCGATCTGTCAATTCATTCATACAACAGCAGCCTAAAGTAAACGTATCACTGTTATTTTTTAAAATGGAAAATATTAAAAATCGCGCAGTGAATAAATTCTTTGTAAAAAAGTTTTAAAGGCAATGGAAGTTCAAGTCGATCTGTCAATTCATTCGTACAACAGCAGCCTAAAGTAAACGTATCACTGTTATTTTTTAAAATGGAAAATATTAAAAATCGCGCAGTGAATAAATTCTTTGTAAAAAAGTTTTAAAGGCAATGGAAGTTCAAGTCGATCTGTCAATTCATTCGTACAACAGCAGCCTAAAGTAAACATATCACTGTTATTTTTTAAAATGGAAAATATTAAAAATCGCGCAGTGAATAAATTCTTTGTAAAAAAGTTTTAAAGGCAATGGAAGTTCAAGTCGATCTGTCAATTCATTCGTACAACAGCAGCCTAAAGTAAACATATCACTGTTATTTTTTAAAATGGAAAATATTAAAAATCGCTCAGTGAATAAATTCTTTGTAAAAAAGTTTTAAAGGCAATGGAAGTTCAAGTCGATCTGTCAATTCATTCATACAACAGCAGCCTAAAGTAAACGTATCACTGTTATTTTTTAAAATGGAAAATATTAAAAATCGCGCAGTGAATAAATTCTTTGTAAAAAAGTTTTAAAGGCAATGGAAGTTCAAGTCGATCTGTCAATTCATTCATACAACAGCAGCCTAAAGTAAACGTATCACTGTTATTTTTTAAAATGGAAAATATTAAAAATCGCGCAGTGAATAAATTCTTTGTAAAAAAGTTTTAAAGGCAATGGAAGTTCAAGTCGATCTGTCAATTCATTCGTACAACAGCAGCCTAAAGTAAACGTATCACTGTTATTTTTTAAAATGGAAAATATTAAAAATCGCGCAGTGAATAAATTCTTTGTAAAAAAGTTTTAAAGGCAATGGAAGTTCAAGTCGATCTGTCAATTCATTCGTACAACAGCAGCCTAAAGTAAACATATCACTGTTATTTTTTAAAATGGAAAATATTAAAAATCGCGCAGTGAATAAATTCTTTGTAAAAAAGTTTTAAAGGCAATGGAAGTTCAAGTCGATCTGTCAATTCATTCGTACAACAGCAGCCTAAAGTAAACATATCACTGTTATTTTTTAAAATGGAAAATATTAAAAATCGCTCAGTGAATAAATTCTTTGTAAAAAAGTTTTAAAGGCAATGGAAGTTCAAGTCGATCTGTCAATTCATTCATACAACAGCAGCCTAAAGTAAACGTATCACTGTTATTTTTTAAAATGGAAAATATTAAAAATCGCGCAGTGAATAAATTCTTTGTAAAAAAGTTTTAAAGGCAATGGAAGTTCAAGTCGATCTGTCAATATCTGTCAATTCATTCGTATAACAGCAGCCTAAAGTAAACGTATCACTGTTATTTTTTAAAATGGAAAATATTAAAAATCGCGCAGTGAATAAATTCTTTGTAAAAAAGTTTTAAAGGCAATGGAAGTTCAAGTCGATCTGTCAATTCATTCGTACAACAGCAGCCTAAAGTAAACATATCACTGTTATTTTTTAAAATGGAAAATATTAAAAATCGCGCAGTGAATAAATTCTTTGTAAAAAAGTTTTAAAGGCAATGGAAGTTCAAGTCGATCTGTCAATTCATTCGTACAACAGCAGCCTAAAGTAAACGTATCACTGTTATTTTGTAAAATGGAAAATATTAAAAATCGCGCAGTAAATAAATTCTTTGTAAAAAAAGTTTTAAGGGCAATGGAAGTTCAAGTCGATCTGTCAATTCATTCATACAACAGCAGCCTAAAGTAAACGTATCACTGTTATTTTTTAAAATGGAAAATATTAAAAATCGCGCAGTGAATAAACTCTTTGTAAAAAAGTTTTAAAGGCAATGGAAGTTCAAGTCGATCTGTCAATTCATTCGTACAACAGCAGCCTAAAGTAAACATATCACTGTTATTTTTTAAAATAGAAAATATTAAAAATCGGGCAGTGAATAAATTCTTTGTGAAAACAGGTTGACCCAGCACAACCATCAACATCAACATCAAGACCGAATCACTTTGGAAAGAAGACAATGCTGTTCATTTGGTGGAATCAGAAGGGCGTCGTGTACCTTGAGCTTCTGAAATTAATGATGAATCAGCAAATAATGAATTTGAACCATGCAGGATCGATTAACGACCAGAATGGGCTACAAGACATGGAAAAGTGGTTTTGCAGCACGACTATGCCCCATCACACACAACGAAAGCGGTCAGAGAAACCATTTCTGCACTTGGTGGAAAACTCTGCACCCACTGTACTCACCAGACTTGGCTCCTTCCGACTACTACTTATTTTCATTGGTGTCTCGCATGTAGACAAAAGATGTACAGTTTTTCTGGAAGGGCATAAACTGCCAGATATATGAGAAAAATGTGAAGCTAGTGAGGGCGCATACTTTAAAAAAACCATTTCTAACCTGTCCCCAAGCTAAATCTGTTTTCTTTTAAGAAAAAAATTAGAATTATTAACCTCCACATCTGGTATAAAAACGTTTATTTAATTTTAATTCAAAATAATGTGACATTGAATTTGAATATAGTCGTTGCAACAAAAAACAACCTCGAATCATATAAAGTTACTAATATTTCGATTCCCGTTAACGAAAAAGTCGAGACAGTTAAGTGATTAAACAAATCGAATTAAGACGAATAATTGTTTCTTCATGGTTCATAATTCGGTCGATGTTCAAGACCGATAACAATAAATAGACCATGGAAACAGTCAAATTCACCGGCAATTATCGTAGACGATAACGTGAAGAGTTCGCGTCTCGGTGCGTTCGGTGGTGACCCAGTTCCTTTAACTCCGACAACATTTTATAACTTCACGTTATATAAACTTTGTTGTTCTTTTTTTCTGTGATGCTACAGCCTGTCAGTGAGTCTTGATCTATTTCAACCTTCCCCCCACCCTACCCCCAACCTGCTCGATCACCAGCAACCCCTTGTTAGTTTTTAAAGTACAGTAGCTTTTCAGCATTCTGCCATCGTATTTTTGATCTATCGTGTTTTCATTAGTATTTGGTTTTTTGACATTCTCGCTACAAGTCCTACACTTTGTATTTTTCATAATTAAATATCAAAGGTAGTTACAAAAAAGCGAAAAACTAAATTGCGGACGTTACACAGGGCTAATCGAAAAGTTCGCGGCGCGACACCTAAAACAATAAAAGAACTATATAATCCACTACATTTTGAAAGTTCATCCTTCATATGAATATATCTGAACATCAAGTCGAACTCTCAATTCATTTGTACAACAGCAGCCTAAAGTAAACGTATCACTGTTATTTTTTAAAATGGAAAACATTAAAAATCGCGCAGTGAATAAATTCCTTGTAAAAAAGTTTTAAAGGCAATGGAAGTTCAAGTCGATCTGTCAATTCATTCGTATAACAGCAGCCTAAAGTAAACGTATCACTGTTATTTTTTAAAATGGAAAATATTAAAAATCGTGCAGTGAATAAATTCCTTGTAAAAAGTTTTAAAGGCAATGGAAGTTCAAGTCGATCTGTCAATTCATTCGCACAACAACAGCAGCCTAAAGTAAACGTATCACTGTTATTTTTTAAAATGGAAAATATTAAATATCGTTCAGTGAATAAATTCTTTGTAAAAAAAGTTTTAAAGGCAATGGAAGTCGATCTGTCAATTCATTCGTACAACAACAGCAGCCTAAAGTAAACGTTTCACTGTTATTTTTAAAATGGAAAATATTAAAAATCGTGCAGTGAATAAATTCTTTGTAAAAAAAAGTTGTAAAGGCAATGGAAGTTCAACTCGATCTGTCATTTCATTCGTACAACAACAGCAGCCTAAAGTAAACGTATCACTGTTATTTTTTAAAATGGAAAATATTAAAAATCGTGCAGTGAATAAATTCCTTGTAAAAAGTTTTAAAGGCAATGGAAGTTCAAGTCGATCTGTCAATTCATTCGTACAACAACAGCAGCCTAAAGTAAACGTATCACTGTTATTTTTTAAAATGGAAAATATTAAAAATCGTGCAGTGAATAAATTCCTTGTAAAAAGTTTTAAAGGCAATGGAAGTTCAAGTCGATCTGTCAATTCATTCGTACAACAACAGCAGCCTAAAGTAAACGTATCACTGTTATTTTTTAAAATGGAAAATATTAAAAATCGTGCAGTGAATAAATTCCTTGTAAAAAGTTTTAAAGGCAATGGAAGTTCAAGTCGATCTGTCAATTCATTCGTACAACAACAGCAGCCTAAAGTAAACGTATCACTGTTATTTTTTAAAATGGAAAATATTAAAAATCGTGCAGTGAATAAATTCCTTGTAAAAAGTTTTAAAGGCAATGGAAGTTCAAGTCGATCTGTCAATTCATTCGTACAACAACAGCAGCCTAAAGTAAACGTATCACTGTTATTTTTTAAAATGGAAAATATTAAAAATCGTGCAGTGAATAAATTCCTTGTAAAAAGTTTTAAAGGCAATGGAAGTTCAAGTCGATCTGTCAATTCATTCGTACAACAACAGCAGCCTAAAGTAAACGTATCACTGTTATTTTTTAAAATGGAAAATATTAAAAATCGTGCAGTGAATAAATTCTTTGTTACAAAGTTTTAAAGGCAATGGAAATTCATAGTGAAATGGTAAATGTATTAGGGGAGTCTGCTTAGCATGCAAAAGGCATTTTCTTAATTGATTACTTTCAAACCAGTATTACTTAAACCTTTTGGATTAATTGGACGGAAAAATTTGTGGCAAAAGAGCTGCTTTAGCGACGGAAAAATCATTTTTCATCAAGACAATGCACCGGCAAATTGAGAGAGTTACACTACGAATTTTTGGAACATCCACCATATTCACCAGATCTGGTCCCCTCTGACTTTCATCTGTTCTCAAACCTCAAAACATTCCTATGTGGTAAGCGTTGTTCATCAAATGAAGAAATTATAGCAGCCGTAGATGAGTATTTTGGAATATTCGGAAGAATAAAGTCATGTTTTCAACTATAAACTTATTTTATCATCTTCGCTCCGCGAACTTTTTAATTAGCCTAGTAATAACTGCGATGGTATATATAAAAATTACCAAACGAATCTAATAAAATTTATTTTTTACAGCATTGCATTTTTTTGTCTTCCATTTGTAAAATTATTTGTTACAAATCCATGTGTATTAATATAAAACATTACATTATTGTATTGCAAATTATAAACAATGGTTCATTGTATATTATTTGCATGAGAAAGGTTATATAATAAACACAAAAACAGTAAGGACATGTTATAATAATAATAATAAAGAGTATTCAGTAACCTCTGCTTATATAACTTTAAAACCTTGAATATTTCCAATAAGAAAAGCTTCCAAAGGAAATCCAAATTTGATTCTACGCTAATTTACGTAACGTTTTCCAATAATAATGCCAGAACTTTGCCAAGTAATAACGGCAACACTGTCGGAAATGTAAATGTTTCTTGTAGACCGTTGCGTTTAATACATTGTGTGTCAATTTATCATGGAAAAATACCATGATTTAACAGCGCGTAGAATTGATTCGTATCTACCATCAAAATAGACGTTCAGTTCTCCAGACTTTCCGAGTGTTGCCTGACTCAGTTGCAAAATCACCCTGTATATGGTTGTAAAAAAATTCAAACTATTTGCAATAACTATTCCTGAAGTCAAGAAATTTTAATGAAAATTCGACTATAAATTGTTTAACTTTCACTGTGTGGTATATAGTGAATTATTTATATTTTCCAACAAAATCAACATCTATCTTTTACAACAATATATTTAAAACTCTTTATCCTACGTTCAAATAGATGATTTTTTCGACCTTAAATACTTAATATATTACATTTTCGAACCATTCTGAGACCAAAAGATTTTTCATTAATTTTCCTTGTATATAGTTAATAAATTTTATTATTTTAGATCATTTTTCCCCATAATTCTTCTCACATTCAAGATATTCTAATGAAGATATGGATTCTTATGTAATATTTTATAATACATTGGACTGTAAACTAGTTCTTTCGCTATCTCTTACACTGAGGGAGATTAATTATATAGGGGAAGGTGGGGTCGGATGAGACAAAATTTCACTGGGTAAAGATATCGAAAAGTTTATTATATTGTTGGAAACGTAGAGGCCAAACCAGCACTTTGATAAGAAAGGTTTTTCGATTTTTCAAAAGCCCAAATACATCCAATTTTCCAATAACCTACATTTTTAGCAATTTTTTTTGTCAGGTAAGTTGGGCCACCTTAAAAACTCGTTGAAAACGTGAGGAAATGAGGTAAATACACTGACTACTGACAACGGCTTCTATAAAGTTGGATTCCACAAAATCATCTGGATTAAACGGTGAAATTGGATTTTGGCCACATCATGAGAACAGAGAATAATTCCCTGAAAAAACTGGTTGTGCAGGGAAAAAGGCCGCCAGGAAGAACAAGCACGTGTTACTTTGACTAAATCTCAGTATATTACTGCATACAAATGACCGAATTCAGAGTGCGATCAGGTACATGGTGGTTTTATGGAATTCCTTGTTTAATTTTGGTCCAGAATGTGTCGTAAGTATTTATTTACTTTCAGTTACGTTGAAGTTAAGTCTCGTGAAAATCAGCGTGTCACTGTGGTCGAATTGCACAAACAAGGAATGAAGACGGCTGACATTGCTCGGTTACAAGAAGCAAACCGTCTACGATGCCATGAAGCGTTATGAGGAGACCGGCGGGACTGCGGACCGTCCTCGAAGCGGTCGTCCCACCACCGCGACCACTCCGGAGAACGTCCAGAAGGTCCGTTGCCGAATTCAACGAAATCCGGAGCGTTCGATGCGGAAGATGGCGAAAGAGCTAGGCGTTGATGAGAAAAGCATCCGTCACATCGTCAGGAGGAAGCTGGGACTGCGCAACTGCAAGATCGCTCGCGTCCATTTCCTCAACGACGCGATGAAGGCGAAACGACTCGAGAAATCTCGTCGGATGCTTCGTCTGCTCGGTGGTGCTCTCCTGAAAATGCTCTTCACCGACGAGAAAATCTTTACCGTCGAGGCACTCCACAACCGTCAGAATCGCCGCCAACTGCTCAGGAAAGGCCAGCAGAAGACCGCGACTGCAAAAACCATCGGGCGCAGCCATTTTCCGGCCTCCGTCATGGTCTGGGCCGGGATCTGCGCTACCGGAAAGACGCCACTGGTCTTCATCGAGCGGAACGTCAAGATCAATGCTGCCAGCTACCAGCCCCGTGTCCTGCGGGACGTACTGGAGCCGTGAGCGACGCAGCATTTTGGCCCAGCTGGATTCACGCTTCAGCAAGACTGGGCGCCGGCGCATTCCGCCAATTCGACAATTGCCGTCTGCGAAGAGCTGTTTCCCGGCTGCTAGGGCAAAGACGTTTGGCCGCCTAACTCGCCGGATCTTAACCCGATGGACTACTCGATGTGGTCCATCCTAGAGCAAAAAATCTCGGCTACACGCTACGTCACGGTTGACCAGCTGAAAGTGGCTTTGACGCGCGCCTGGGGCGAAATTACAGTGGATCAGTGTGCGAGCATCGTCGGAAACATTCGCAAGCGACTTCGTAAATGTATTGACGCCCAAGGGGGCAATTTTGAGCAATTGTAATTTTTTTTGTTTATTGTTATTTTTACGGGTCTAATAAAGATTTTTGTTTTTAAAATTTGTTGATTTGTCGAATTGTCTGGTAGTTACAGTCAGTTGAAATATGTAAAAAAAGTTCGGAAACTTTTTCCGCACCCTGTACATGCGCTGTCACGATGCTAGGAAGCGAACAGTACGATTAGGAAGAATATATTTTCAAAAAAGTTATTAGGGGGGGATAGGAGGGGTCTTTTGCCATCTCCTCAGCCTCTATAAAACATTATTGCGCCCACAATTTTTTTTATGTTTATTTTTAAATCTTTTTTTTGAAAAATTCTAACAGTCAACATTGAAACTTGAATTAAAAAAAAAAGTTATTGGTATATCCTCCAAATTATATTTTTATTTTCATGTGTAATATTGTAGGGTTCTATGAAAATCAAAATTACATGCAAGCGACATCCAGTTTTTTTTTATGGAATTTTTGGAGGGAGTAAAAATAAATTTAAAGCTCAACTTTAAATTGCACATAAGAAAAACTAAAAGGTATCATGTTCTTTGAACTCATTAAAAAAAACTCTGGTTTATCCTCTTTCTAATGGTATGCATTTATTTCATAAAAACGTTTTACTAACGTCACTAGTTTGCTAACTCATTTGCGTAAATAGAAAATGGTATCTCACTCTTGCGCAGTGAAGTCTGGCTGCTATCATTTTCTTACATAGGGTTTCTTACGTATAGTTTCGCGTAAGCGTTAACGGTTCTTGATAGATTCTTCGAGCTTCCTGTGCTAGACCATTGGCGCTTCCTTATGTCATCAAAATGTCCACGTATTCTTCATTAGAGAATGCAGCCATCATTAACAAAACTAAATAAAAACTAACACAACTCTCAACAAAAACAAATAACACAAGTAACAAAATTAAAAAATAAGCTGCGCTGCGTTGGAACAACAAATGCGTTAATCAGCAAAAACAGTAAAATCTCGACTAAAAAACTGAAACCAGGTCCGGCGTTTTTTTTGAGCTGATTTTCCGTTTACCTAATGAAAGAGAGAGAACAGATGATGCAATTCTACTACCAAATCTAATTTTGAATTTTATAGAACCCTATAACATTACATTAATAAAATAAAAAAATTATTTAGAGGTTATACCAATAACTTTTTTTTTAATTCAAGTTTCAATACTGACTTTTGGAATTTTTCGCGATTTTGTTGAAGAGTAATCGAAAATTTGGTCTCCAGGATGCATTTCACCAAACAGAGACGAGAGGGACATTTGAACGGCATTATATTCAAAATATAATGCCATTATTTTCTTACACATTCTTACTGGACAATCCTTTAGCATCAGTTCTAATCTTTCGTTTTGATTTTAATAAATTATATTAATTACTTGGCTGACAAAATCGTCATCGTTCTAAAAAAGGCTCTCTTGCAGTGGAAAGGAAGGCCGTAAGATGGCCATATTGAATGCCAATGAGGTCAATCTGCACGTCTACATCGCCGTGTCCATTTTTATATCGTTAGCAATTTCCTGTGAGGTGCGTGATAGTACTGTCGTGCAGTCGATGTCAAAACTCTTTTAGAACACATTTAAATTATTTATCATTATCTATTAAAAAAAATAATGTTTCGTTAACGCAAAATTCAGAATAAGCAGTTTTTTTTCAACAAAAATACCCGCTGGCGCATTTCTTTTCAAGTAATGAGGAATATTTAAGCTTTTACGACGTTTCGACGACATCGCACTCGTGATTTTCTAGTGTTCAAGACCCCTAACCGAGAGAACTCTTTACAGCTCTTGTATGTGTTTTTCTAGCTCATCTGGGTTTGGGAACGATATCAACTACGAATCTAAGACGGTTTAAGTATGCACCATTGATCTTTATACAGTCCTGTTCCCAATCCAAATTACTAAATACCTCTTCAAGGCAGGTTGAGACAACAAACGGGTGATATTACGTCACCCTGCTGTACACCCCACCCCGTTCTACATTTTTACTTCAAAATCATCTCAGTAGGTTCACATAAGCCCTGTCAACTTCTTGATGAAACAATATACAGTTGTGGCTAGAGAAATAGAGCCGTTGCAATAAAAGACACTGATTGGTAAATAAAGTTGTAATGGCATATATAACAAAAAAAGGAAACATAATATTCAACAAAAATTTAGAAAAAAGAAGATGAAAATGTGGTCATAAAAATAGAGCCATAAAATTTCTAAAGCAGTAAATATTGGTTCTTCAAGTTTTGCTGTTAATTTATCGAAGCGTTTTGTTTATTTCAAGCATCGGAATTAATATTAATTAAATTAATAAAAAATATTTGAACAAATACTAAACTGTCCTGAGCCCTTAAACAAATTACCAACACTAAACCCTAAACAAACAAACCCAGATTCATTACCACTGAATGAAGATGGAATAATTAGGCAAATCAAGCGGCTTAAAAATGACAAAGCTTCTGGTGAAGATGGAGTCACTGCTGAACTTTTGAAATCCGCTGGTCCAGGTACAATCAGGGAAATAACCAAAATTCTACAAGAAGTTTGGCAAACCGAACGGATTCCGTAAGATTGGAAGGATGCTCTAATCCATCCACCACATAAGGAAGGAGATAGAACGGATGTAAATAACTATAGAGGGATATCTCTTCTCCCAGTTTGTTACAAGATTCTATCTCAATTTCTACTAGACAGAGCACAGGGACAGTTAGAACCTAACATTGGTGAATATCAAGCAGGTTTTCGACCGGGCAGATCCTGCCCTGAACAGATCCTGAATCTGAAGTTGATTCTAAGACATCAAAAACTGTACTATAAAAATCTCGTCTGTACATTTGTGGATTTTAAAACAGCATATGATTCTATTGACGCTGGCAATTATTAAAGCAACGTTAACTAACACAAGGTCAAAAGTTAAATTCATGGGTGACATCTCAGAGTCCTTCGAAATTAAAACTGAGGTGAGACAAGGGGATGGACTCTCGCCACTCTTATTTAACTGTGTTCTAGAAAATGTAATACAGGAGTGGCGTGAAAAAAAGTCGACCCTGAATATTGACCAGCCCATTAAACTGGGGAGAACCAACATCAAAATTGATTGTCTGGCATTTGCTGATGATCTAGCAATTTTAGCTCAAGATGTATTAACGGCACAGAAACAGATTGAAATTCTAAAAGAAACAGCAGAAAATGTAGGACTCCAAATTTCCTTTGAAAAGACACAATACATGACCTGCAACAGACTAAGAACACCATTTCTAAAAACAAAATATGGTAACATCAGACGAGTCTCTCAATTCAAATATTTGGGTGAAATAATCATGGAAAATGGGTTGGAAAAAGCGGCCAATAAGGGTAGATGTCAAAAAATGGAAACGGCATTGAGACTTACACAAAATATTTACAACAAAAAATATCTATCTAAAACCTATCTATCTAAAGCCTATCTAAAAACACAAAACTGAGACATTACAACACAGTTATTAAGCCAGAATGTCTATATTATAGAAAGAGGGACATCGAGAACATTGAAAAGAAGGAAAGAAAAATCATAAGAAAAATCCTAGGCCCCAAACAAATAAATAGCACAACATACCGACTTCGAGAAAACCAAGAAATCAAACAATACACAGATATACATAGCGATATGAGAAAAAGAACACTTAAGTTTTACGGACACATAAAACGGATGAATCCGACTAGACTAACTAGACAAATAGTTGAATTTTATGAAAATAGGAGTAGAGCTAAAGTAGAAAGAAAAAATGGATTGCTGCAATTAAAGAGGACCTAAGATCAGCAAATAATAGCAATAAATTTGGAAGGTTGACCAGGGAGAAATGTAGCGAGACTGGAACAACTTGGTCTGACGAAAGAAAAAAAGCTCTTAGCGAAAGAATGAAATTAGTATGGGCGCAAAGGAAGGCTAACAACAACAAACGCCTCTAATTGTACTTCTCGTGGTCCACCAGGGCCCATACGTGAATAATAATAAAAATAAATGAAAACAAACAATCCGATTTGAAACCTGTACAGTTACTTGCTTGCAGAAACAAACTTGAACTTTGGGAGGTGATTAAAAAAGAATGAGAAGCTGTACCATTAGAAATGTGTCAAGGTCATAAAACTAAATATTAAATGTGATAAAATGTTATTTAGTACTTTTGTTAACTGCGAAATAGTAAATATTGTGCTTGTTTTTTGGGTGGAGTTTGACATTATGTTTCCCTTTTTTGTTAAATATTTATATTATACAGTTATTGTGCTAATTACGTATGCTAAGGCAAGTTTATTTAGCAAACAGGGTCTTGTATGTATCTATTATCGCTTACTTTGAGATTGAGTCAAATGCCTTTCCATAGTCAATAAAAGCCAAGAACAATGGTATGGTGTATTCATTGTGCTTTTCTATGATCTTAGATAACCTGGATAACCTGGATACGATCTTAGATAACCTGGATACGATCCATTGTACTAAATCCACTTCCGAATCTTGCTTTCCCTCGTGATTGTGCGTCTTAATATTCTTTTAGATGATTTAGAAGAATTAAGGAAGCATTTTTCCAAAAGTTGAGTATTTTTTGTTGTTTGAGGACAAGTTTGCCAGTATTTTATGTAAACTTTGCCCCCCAGCTTTGAGCATTTCAAGCATTACACTGTCCTTTTCTGGAGCCTTGCAGTTTTTTTATCGATCATCCAGGATATCTGGTATTTGCGTTAATTGTTTTTTTATCGATCATCCAGGATATCTGGTATTTGCGTTAATTTAAACCATAAATTGTTTATTTCGCTATCTTTTACACCAAGGGAGATAGCGTCACATGATTATTCTACAAGATTCCATTAATATTCCACAAAAGTCGAATGGTGTCTTTGAAATTCCTTGTTTGGACTGTTTCCAGTCCTATATCGGTCAAACTAACTGACGTGTACAAAATCGCTTTTACGAGAAATTTGTCACCGTCCGAAAATCGGATCTCTCCTCAACTCTAGCAGAACATCATATCCAAATTGGTCACAAAATAGATTTCGACAATGCCAAAGTAATCCCGTTTGTACTCCTACAAACGACACATAATTCGTGAAGCAATTTAGATCGAAAACCGCCCAAACTAAACAATAGGCCCAAACTAAACATTAATAGTTCCAAAGACATGGAAATCCCTTATTTTCAAATTACCCATCCGAAACCCTTCCAATCAAAAGTCTTCTCTCACCCCCACCCTTCAACTGAGCGCCCCACCTATAACCTATTAACCTATTAAGGAGAAGTCGGGCCAATCACGTTCTTTTCTAGTTGTGAGCCCTGGCGACTAGGTAGATTGGGACCTGAGAGCAACGCAACTAGATTCTCTTGATAGTGGTTTCAAATTGGAAGTCGAAACGTCGAAATATTTCAAATCTAAAAAGCGGTTCTCCCAGAGAACCTAGTAACTCTAATGTATATATATACACGCCGTATGATGGCGTGAGTTGTGTGCGATCGCGATCACGACTCGTCATTAAAATGGCCAGTTAACCTGGTCTGGCCCCGATCGTCTCTCCGAACTGCTTTCCTTGCGTTCGTCTAGAGCTCGGCTGATGACGGCTGAAAGGCTAGAAACCGGTCCCCGAGAGACACGTGACGTCGCATGGTTGACAGTTCGGCGAAGGCGATCGGTGGCACCACGTGGAGAAAGGGTGAAAGACACAGGGCGGAGACGCAGGTTGTTGTGTGTTCCACATGAGATTGTGGAACCCAGCAGTTGGGTGTTCAACTGCTCAGCTCACTCTCAGCTCATCTCAGCTCAACCCAACACTCAACTACTGTTGTCTCCTTGGACGCTGTCCAAAGAAGTCTTACATTACATATATATATATGTATATATATATATATACATATATACATATATATATATATGTATATATATATACATATATATATATGTATATATATATATATATATATATATATATATATATATATATATATATATATATATATATATATATATATATATATATATATATAAATGCATTTGCTCTTTCGTGGGCAGTGATGTCTTTGAATTATTCTGATCTTTATTTAACATTGTTGAATAAAATATTCTGATAACCTCTAACATTTCCGTGCGCGTCCTGTACACCGCACCATCTTCACACCAATTTTTGCATTAGTTATCAATCATCAAGTAATTAAATTATCCCATAAACAACCGCTAAGCTGCGAAAGAAATACACAAAAATCAATTCTCTTTAAAATACTTTGCTAAGATAATTTTAAAAATCTTTAAATAGTTTCATTATTTTGATGTGCGCATATTGAAAGATAAATAACTCTGTACTACTGCTTTTTCTAAGAATATTATATATATTTTTTGGTTATATTTTAATATGTTTATATTAATCATCATATAGAACAGTATACTGTGACGATATATACAAACTGTTAAAGGCTGATACTTCGTTTCGTATAATTGGACGTAAAAATAAACTGAACTATGACACAATTCATTAAAATTAATGCGACGATCTCGACACACTCACTGTAGTGACTCATTCCGCAGCAAAACTACTGCCAATCAACCTAATTGTAACATTTACAAAACGATTCAAGAAATTTGACTGTTCGTTTACACTTTCAACAACCACGTTACGTTAAATAATAAAATAAGAAATTATTTTTTTTAACTTTTCAAATCAGACAAAAATATATTTTCTAAAGTGTTTCCGAACTTTAAATAGGGGTCGCTGTCAGATCATCATGGTACATCAAATGTACCATGATGTATCATAGAGTAACGCTTGCAAATTGTCCTAATTTATTAGTTAAATCAGTGTTCTGTACTGTTCAAACTTATAAGGACTTTTATGATGCACGTAATCGCCCAACCGAGCGTTGTAATCGCTGGATTATAATTATATAAATAGCAAACCTTACTGAAAACAATTGACAGCAAATGTCAAGAATTGTACATCAAATATGGCTGCCATTAGCTGTCAAAATCCTATCGTCTCTATTGGGAAGCAGCATTTTATATTGTTTCAATAGTTAGCGCTAATAGTTTTTTTTAATTTAAAAAGTTCGGTTATTTTTCCAACATACTGTGTACCTTTTGCCCACATCTTCATCAAAGAGTTAAGTAAATGTAAATAACACCGGGGAACAACAATTTTGTTGACTTGGATCTGTGAATTCAAAAATATTCACAGTTTTTCTCTATCACGTCAAGTTCTTAAGCTACAGCATACCTCTCATTTTACCTTAAAACTGTACACACGACAGGAAATAAGGTGTGATCTGACCAAACAGATTAAAATATTTTATTCATACAGAGGTTAACATATTATTAAAAGTTAAATTGTGTTTATACAAAAAATAAATAAAAAATATTATGGTAAAAATTTCTTCTTATAGCTTTTCCTGGAGTGTTCAGTTTGTGGACATTCTCGCTTGATACTCCAACAGTAGCCAGCCATCTTACTGACATCCCATCTACCTTGATACCGCGCTTCCATAACCTTTAGATCTTGGTGGAATCGCTCGCCCTGTTCATCACTAACAGCACCAATATTTTCTGGGAAGTTAGCAGGATGACTATGTAAGAAATGCAGTTTGATGCTCATATTGCAACCAAGCTTTTTAAAGCTCTCCAAGAGTTGTTGAACAATTTCGATGTAATTCGAGGCTCGTGTATTTCCAAGAAAGTCTTTAACAATATTTTTAAAAGCCAACCAAGCATTCCTTTCAAGTTCGTTCATTGTTTCAGTGAAATTTTCTTCTTTAACGAGTTGCTGAATCTGTGGACCATCAAACACACCAGCCTTTATCTTTTCCTATGGCAGGCTAGGGAATGCCGAAATGATATACTTAAAGCAGTCTCCTTCAATTGACAAAGTTTTATAAGCAAAGGCGGAAATACAATGTTTTTTCTGTCGATAAGTGACTGATTTAAAATGTTTGGATCACCAGGTCACCAGGAGCTCTGCTGTCCCACATGCACAAAAAACAGGGATACTTGGTATACCCGCGTTGCTGGCCAAGAAGGAAACAGACCATTTTAAGGTCAACACAGATGATCCATTGGTGCATTTTATATTGCAACAAGTCAATGACTTTCTTTATGTCGCCATATTCTTCACGCAAAGAAACTGAATGACCTATTGGGACTGAACCGTATAAATTTCCATTATTTAGGAGAATACACTTCAAGCTATCTATAAACAATCGCCATTCAGTTGCGTTATAGTTAGAAATGGCCAATTCTTTCATTAAACCTTCTACGTTCTGGCAATATACAAATCCGTCATTATTTCTGAAGTACTGCCTAAATTCACTTTCTCTGGATCGATAGTAAGTGACTTTAGCTCCTTTGACAAGCAATTTTTTTTCGTGCAATCTTGATACTAATAATTCCGATACTTTTTTGGATAGTCCCAAATCTCGTGCTAAATCGTTTAATTCATGTTGATTGAATTCTTTACGAACAGAATCATTGGAAACATTGAATTCTTCGTCGGTGGAGTCACTTCGATCTTCACTTGATTCACATTCTTGTATTTCTAAAGAAGGTAATTCTTGAAAAACTGGCACTGGAATTTCAGCTGAATGAGGCACAGGGCGTATAGCTGATGGTAAACTAGGGTCCTCCATTTTATGGTTGTTTTTCTTGTTGAATCCTAATGTTTTCACTATGCAAAAGTAGCAATCACTTAAGTGATCTTTGGGCTCTCACCAAACCATTGGTATACCAACGAAAGTTTATTAAGTGTTCTCTTCGTCCACATTCGTAAACTCTCTACACACTGCTTGTACACTTTATGAGGGGCCCATAATTTATCTTGGTCACCTATTTTCACTTTAAAATAAGCAAAATAGGCTTGCCTGACAAATGTACTAATATTAGTCCGTTGAATGCGGATGGTAAAACTGCCACATATATAACAAAATGAATCAGGACTGTTTAAGCACTTACGACGAGAACTACCAGAGGCAGACATAACGAAAATCTGTAGTTGTGTATGTATACTTTGACTTCACTATATCAGAGCGACACAGATCCGCGTACTTTAGCATCTCATGCGTAACTGACCGAACTAGTTTTGGATGACGCAACGTCACTCACGCCCCCCTCCTAGGTCGAAGAAGGTTCGCCGGTAGGAGAGCAGTAGTGACTTCTGTGATTCGCCAAGCTTAGTCGGATGCGCAACAACTGTAGAGAAAAAACTTGACGTGATAGAAAAAAACTAAATAAAGTTTTGGAATTAGCATGTCAATTTACGTATAAAACAGCTTAAATATCGAACTCAACAGAAATTATTTTTCAAATTGTTCCCCAGTGTAAAGACATGTGAAACTTTGTGAATGGAAATGTCAATAAATGACAACTCTACAAATATTTTTGTTCAATTGTCGGGAGAATTAGACAGATTAATTCGTGAATCACCCCCGTATGATGCCATTTTTATTACGCTCAGCCCGAATTAGAACTAGACGAAATTTCTTTTGTATTGCAATATATAAAATGTTGAGCGTTTGTTTGGATATAATAAGTCATACGATGTATGAACAGTATCAATGTTTATTAAATTGCTTAATATAAAAACTTCGATTTTGTGCTGGCGTCGTTTAAATAATATGTTATTAAATAGTTATTAAACAATAATAATAAATTACGTATAGGTAGATCATAAGGTAGATCATATCCCCCTTTATCAGAGGGTTTTAAATATAGACTGGTCAGATTTGTATGATATAAGTGATGTGAATAGGGCATGCGAGTTTCTGTATGGGAAGATATTCTGTATTATTGATGAATGTGTGCCCCGATCTATCATCCGTAAGAGAACATTTCCGGTGTGGTTTACACCCGAGATAATAAAAGCCATAAAGCGCAAGCATAGACTATTCAAAAAAAGGAAAAAGTCAGATTCGCAGCCTTTACGGGAACAATTCAATGTGCAACGAACTTCTGTTAAGAAAATGATAAACACGGCCCACAAAATCTATCTAAATAAAGCTGAGAATTCGATATCTGATGATCCTTCATCATTTTGGACTCACGTCAGGGCAAGGGTTTCGTCGGGTTCCCTTCCTGAATTGCTCACAGACGGAGACTGTGAGTACTCAGACCCTGACGATATTGTCAACGCCTTTGCAAAGTTCTTCAGCGGCGTTTATAGACCTCCGACTGATCGGAACATGACCCCACATAGTGATAATTCCAGCTCACAGGTAACACTCGACTATTTATCTGATGATATGATAATGAGGGCACTGAAAAGATTGAAGAAACGGTTTGTTTGCGGACCTGATGAGGTACCGTGTTTTTTTGTCGGAGATTGTGCTCCTGCGTTATTGAGGCCGTTATCTTTTGTGTTTAATTTGGCAATTTCAACCAGCGTGTTCCCAAAAGTGTGGAAGGAGGCAAGAATCGTTCCGATCTTTAAGAAGGGCGATCGTTGCAGTATCTTAAACTACAGACCTGTGTCGATTTTGTCGCCTTTTGCTAAAGTATTTGAGATGTCCGTTTATGCGTGCATATTCAGTCAAGTTAAGAGTGTGATATCATCGAGGCAGCATGGATTTTTTGCTGGTCGGAGTACGATTAGCAATTTGGCTTGCTTCGCTCAGTTTGTTGGTCGGGCTTTGGATGATGGTGGACAGGTCGATACGGTCTACACTGACTTCTCTAAGGCCTTTGATCGAATGGATCACTCCATCTTGCTGCATAAATTGGCAAATTTTGGATTCAGTGACAAACTTATACTATTATTTGAGTCATATTTGAGCGATCGAGTGCATTACGTTGAGATACGAGGTTATAGATCACCTCAATTTACCGCCACGAGTGGGGCCCCACAGGGCAGTAATCTTGCTCCCCTTATTTTTGCACTATTTATTAATGATATAGTAACAAATGTTTCAAGCAATATTTTAATGTACGCAGATGATCTGAAACTATATAGAAATATAAATAGCAACGCTGACTGCTTTATGTTGCAGAACGATATTGAGGTTGTTGAAGAATGGTGCAACATCAACAACTTGCCGCTGAATTTTGGCAAGTGTTGAATGAATGGTGCAATTATTGAGCCTGAATGGTGCAATTATTGAGAGGGTCGGGATGTTCAGGGACTTGGGAATTGTTTTTGATACTAAAATGTCTTTTTCATCTCACATTAGCCACATTCGGAGTGAGGCAATGAGAATGTTAGGATTCATCTTTCGGAACTCGGCAGATTTCGTGAACATAAATACACTCAAAACTCTGTATCACAGTTATGTGAGATCAAAGTTGGAGTATGGTGCTGTAGTATGGAACCCTTTGTATAACAGATACAAATTGCAACTAGAAGGTGTCCAGAGAAAATTCGCTAAGTTTTTAGCATTCAGACATGATGGAAGATATCCGACGAGACATATAGATCAGAATAGTCTCCTGTTGAAATTTCAAATATCATCGTTAGTTAGTCGCCGAAAATATTTACTTCTTCAGTTCATCTATAAATTGTGTAGATCCCTCATTGACTGCCCTGAACTTCTATCTGTGGTGGGCTTCCACGTGCCTTCGAGGTGTATCAGATCCTGCCCCACCTTTTATTTACCCTATGCTAGAACCAACTTCATGGTCAGGACACCTCTGTTTCAGGCCATGAAGCTCTTCAATGATCTGTGCTGCGATGTTGACATTAATAACGTATCTGCAGATCGGTTCACGAGGTTTGTCGCCTTGAGGCTGTTGCAGTAATCGATAATAAATTGTAGGGATCGTTGTTGTAGCTTTAAGTCTGTAATTTAAGTCTGTTATATACGCATTGATTTTGTCTTGATTTTTTTTTTGTCGCTTTTTTTTTTTATAAATTGTCTCAAATGGATTTATTCTGTCAAACAATAAAGGTTATTATTATTATTATCTAAGTCTGTTATTATATAAGCATTGTTTTTGACTTGATTTTCTTTTTTATCTTTGTTATTTTTTTTGTGGATTGTCTCATAAATGGATTTATTCTGTCAGACAATAAAGATTATTATTATTATTATTATTATAAGAGAAAAGTTTTTATGTTAGAATTAATTATGTAATTGATTGTGTAGAGTTATATGTTTGGATAACCATAAATGGCAATATTAAGTGCAGTTTCTTTGTGGTTTCTATGCAAAATTCCAGATGGGATTTTTACAGAATATTGACTCATTGCAACATATATATTAATATATCCGATAATTGCTCATAGTGCTTCACACAATGGAATTTTAAATAATTGTATACAGGGTGTACAAGTCTCAATGCTCCAAACATCAGCGTGTTAATTTTATTTTCTATTGTAAGATGGCAGTGTCTAGTTACGCGATAAGTGAACTAGTTTGTTTACAGCTGCTTTTGTTACTTGGCGTCAACGAGTTTGCTATAAATTTCGGGTTAATGATGATAATTAAAACATTTGTATTTGTTTTATATGTATTCAAGATATTCTCTGAATATAAGTGCTGTCTAATGGAGGTCGGTTAAATTGATGTGGTTTAATTGATGACACGTCCAATAATCGGGGTATTTCCGAAGTCTAGCTGGGTGTTTGTTAGGTTTTTACCGTGGTATATGACTTTTTTATAATAAGTGCAACTACTGTACCCAATAACTGCAACTACTGAGCAAATAATTAATTCTATACATGGTATGATTATAGATTCTATACATAGATTACGTTTTGTAACTATAGATGAGACTTGGGTTTACTATTATGATCCTGAACTGCGACAACAAGCCGTAGAGTGGACTGATCCCGGTTGTTCAGCTCCGAGGCAGCCGAACCCGTCAAAATCGACCACAAAGATGGTGGCATACATTTTTGCTAATTGATTACCTTCAAACTGGTAAAATAATAACAGAGCAGTATTTTGGATCCATTAGATGCAAAAATCCGTGAGAAAAGACCTGGTTTAACGAAGAAAAAAAAATGTTTTCATCAAGACAATGTACCGGCTCACAGAGGTTCTTGCAATGGCCAAATCGGAGAAGTTACACAATTGTTCAATCAATTGCTCAAATCTCAAAAAATTCCTACTTGGCAAGTGTTTTTATTAAATGAAACAGTTACCTTACATATGATTATTTTGGTGGACTTTCAGAAAATCGTTTCAGAGATTGAATAAATGAATTAGAGAACCGCCTGAAAAAAATTGCGTTGAGCTTAAGGGGGAATAAAGTAATGTTTTCAACTATGAACTTATTTTATTATTGCCGCTCCGCTAACTTTTCAATTAGCCTAATATATATGTCGATTAAAACTAATACTTCATAGAGTCTCCTTTTCTTTTTATGATTTCAGTAAGTCTTCTCTTCATTGAATGAAATAAATTTTGATTATTAGGCTCGATATTATTTTATTCTTGCAGTAGTATTTGTTTAAGTTATTGTATACTTGAAATGTGACGTTTTCCGACCCGTTTGCCCAATCCGCTCCAAAGATTCTCAATGAGGTTAATGTCAGGTGACTGTGATGATGTATTTAGAGAATGTGGTACATGGTGGGCTATCCACTGTTTCTGTACATACGCTGTATGTTTTGGATCAATATCTTCTTGGAAATAGTAATAATCCGTTAGCTTTAAATTTTCAGCACTGTTTTTAAGTTCTCTTTTTGTTTATCAAAATGCTTGAAGATACGTTCTTTTCCATGATGCCATGGATTAATACTAAATTGCCAACTTCCGTGTTTGATGTCCGAATTCTGACACAATTAAAAGAGTAGGAGATAAATACAACATAAGAACGACATTTAAAACAAAAAAATACTCTTATATCTATATTAACAAAAACTAAACCAACTAAATCGTGAATTTTGCAAATAGATAGTTTGCATTTGTTACATTTTATGCACTCCTTTTTTTGATTTCTTGAATACTCCGAGGTTCTCTTGGACAACATTTTTCTTGCACTCTGCGTTGTGGATATAATCGAATAAGTTTTTGTCCTAGGGTCGTCAAAAAAAACCCCTTATTGCGCCGTATACCATTAAAAATTACGTTTACGTTTACACCAGCAATATCCAAAATCCAGGTTTTATAGAATGCACACTTTTGGTCTAGCGAGTCTACCCCACTTTTGGTTTCATTACAAAAGTTTACGATGTCTGGATTCTTATTTATATGCTGCATAGACGATACTAACAAAACTGCACCATTCTTTTTGGTACAAAAAATACAAGAGTCTCGTTATTGGCAATTCGAATAAAGAAGAATTAGAAGGTTTGTCTTTATAAGGTTGAAATTGAGGTGACGCACTTGGTTTGTCTTTTTTTTTAACGATTCCGACGTATGTAATTTTGTTTTTTAGTTCGTTTATTACTTCTAAGGAGAACTAATTTTCTGCAGTAATATTTCTATTAGTTCCAGATATTGGAGGGATAAGAGTCAAGACGTCCAATGTAGGAATTGATAGTTTTCTTGGATTCGTTTTATGAGTATCCTTGCATTGTATACGAAGACATTAAAGTTGTTCTCGCGTCCACCAAGCACTGCTATAAGCATCTCATCTATAGTAAGATATTCGCCGCAGCTGTAGTTGGATTGACAATTAGTAATAAAGAAATAAAACATATTGGATATTACTGCAAGTTTGTCTCCTTTGGCAATACGAACTAGTCTTAGTTTTATTATTACAACACATGTTTAAAGTCATTATAACTTCGGAATATATCGCGTCTGTGGAAATATATACTGACGAGAAAGGTTATGCTTGTTATACTTACCGGCCATAGTAGTGATCCTTTCGTTAGTTTTTTTTAGTATTTCTTGCAATATATCGTCAGTAATAAAACATTCCCAAGCCCGAATAGGGAGCGGAATTTTGCCCATTTGTTTCTATTTTGGTCGTAGAAATAACTTATAGGATTTTTATATATTTATAGGATTATATTTTTATAGGATTTATATACTTATAGGAAATAATACAATTGTTATATGAAGTACGTAGTGTGACAATACTTTTGTCCCCCACTGTATGTATTTTGTGAAACATCGTAAACATTGAATACCTGAAAACGAGCAATGAGAAACGTTTTTTTTTTGTTTAAAATTAACGATATAAAATTGATATGTATTGTTCTAAATTCATTCGCCGAAAATGCCCGAAAAAAAAACACGTTTCCTATCCGCTCCAATTTCACTTTTGTTAAGTAGCAGTTTCTTCCTGCGTCATAGATGCCTAATTTCCTTCAAGCGTTCAATTTACTTGGTAGAAAGTTTTATTTCCTTATTCATATTGATGTACCAGGGCGTTTAAAAACATCAGGTTTTATATATCACAATTATTTATAATGGTAATCTGTCTTAAAATAAAAACAATAAGTAATAGATTATCAATTGCAAAGTATTACAGCAGGTACAACACCACCCAGGTGTGTTTTCCTGTAGAATATATCAGTTGTGGAATTTTTTAAGAAATGCCGCTGGGAACAAGGATCGGTTCACGGTCTAATCTCTTATGTCATTTTGTTACATACCTTTTGAAAACGGCATGGATACTTCAACGAATTAGCGTCATATTTTTTCATGTAGTAAACATGTAAAGTTTCGAGCCAAATAAAGAGCATTTGCGACACTGCTTTTCTTGTTCGATCAAAAGAAAAAAGCGGTTGAAAGCCATCGTATACTTGTGGAAACTTACGTTGACAATGTCTCAGCGCAAGATTCAAAAGGGGTGATGATTTCGACTTCAAAGACAAAGAACGCTCAGGTTAACGGTTGAAGACGCTGAATTGCAAGCATTATTGGAAGAAGGCGATATGCAAACTTAACAAATGGCAGAGGGGTTAGATGTTGGTCGCCGAACCATTTGTGATCGTTTGTATACGATGAGAAAGATTCAGAAGGCAGGAAAATTGCTACTATATCAGCTGTATGACAGACAGATGGAAAAGCAAAAAACGGTAGGCGAAGTTTTGCTTTCTCGTGATGAAAGAAATACTTCTTTCCATCGGATCGTGACTGAGGACGAAAAATGGATATATTTTGAGGACCCACAATGCAGACAATCATGGATTGGACCAAGAGAACCATCAACATCGACCTCAACACCAAACCGGTTTGGAAAGAAGATAATGTTGTGCGTTTGGTGGGATCAGAACGGTGTCGTGTACCATGAACAGCTGAAATCAGGTGAAAGAGTTGATAATGTTCGCTACCGTAAACAAATTATCAATTTGAACCTTGCACTAATCGAAAAGCGACCAGAATGGGCCACAAGACACGGAAAAGTGATGTTTCAGCATGATAACGCCCCATCACTCAGCGAAAGCGGTTAGATACACCATTTCTGCACTTGGCTGGGAATTCTTGCCTGACCCGCCGTACTCACCAGACTTGACCCCTTCTGACTACCACTTGTTTTCAGCGATGTCTCACGCAGGTATAAAGGTATAAAATTAAGTTTATCTTTTTACATGTTATTTTATTAGGCCCGATCCTGTTTACGTTTATTGCAACTTTGCCGGGTTTGGTTACGATAGGGGTTGTTAACAGTTTATTGGCGTCAATCGATCAAAGATATACATTGAAACGCACTATATATTATAACTGGATTTACTAAACAAAAATAATATCTTTCAGTTTGCTTACAATATCAATTAATACTTACGAAATGTTTATAGATATTAATTATACGGTAATACAAACACTTATTGACAAGACACTTACTGTTTATTTTGTAAACACAGTCCGTTTATCTTTCTCCGACCTTCAATTTTATGAGGGTGGTGTGAAAAGTTTCCAGCCTTTTATTATACCTTCGTATTTGCATAAATTTCAGAAATAAGACCGAGGCCACAGTACAGCTAAACCGCCGTGGTTTTTAACCGCGAGTGATTTTAAAACCGTGAAATATGACTCGCGATAATAATCGCGCCACAATTTGTAACCAATAGAACTTAGTTAGTAATTTGTGTTGACGTCTTCCTGTTCTATTTATTAGTATTAGCGCAACAATACATATTGCTCTCTTGAAATCCACGTACAAACTGTGAAAATCTCGGGCAGTTTCTCGGTTTTTAATCGCAGTGTGTGAATCTCGAGCGGTTTCGCTGTTAAAGCAGTTGAAGAAAAAACCGTAGTGCAGCCTCGGCTTAGCACTACTTATCAATATCAATTCATCAGGTACATGATGAATTCGGTAAGTAAATCAAAGTTACTAAATACAAAAAAGCATGAATAATACTTAACAAAACTCGCAAAAATATAGTCCTCTATTTTGGTCCCAGAACTTATTTTTCCGTCGAAATCATACATCGTGACCTTCATATGGAAAATGTGCGGCCAGAAACTAAGAACTTGATTGTGAAATATAAAGAACGTTTAAAATACTACAAGAATTAACTTACAAATGTTTTATTTAACACACACGATGTAAAAAGAGTTAAAACGTGTGGCTCATTAGATCTAGATTAAGGTGTTGTGGGGTGGTTTCAATTGAAGATCAACGCGACCACAGTCTCTGCGAAGAAAGCCCAGGATTCTTGCAAAACCACCTGGCTAAAAGAAGAAACAAGAAAATGGTTCAGTATTAGAGACAACTTACTCTTACATATTAAGGTACTGCACTATGAATTATCATATAAACTCCATCCAATTGAATTTGATATTCTAGACGATAAAACCAGACAAACAATTTCACAAATTATTCATAAAAAATATATCAGACAATCACATAAGCTATTAAGTCTATCTAAATTACAGTTAAATGACAAACAACCAGAATCTTCACTCAAATATAACGTCTATAAAAGATCCATTAACTTATCAAATACGGTTTTCACGAATAAAGAGATTAATTAGATTGAAAATGGCCCAAAATATAGCCCAAATATTAAACAATGTAAAGTTTTGTTTAAAGTTTACAAAAGAAAAAAGACCATATTATCAAATCCATTAATTCTAAAATCAAAAATAACAATTTAATCATGACTAAAGCAGATAAAGGAAATTCAACTGTTATTCTAGAAAAAGAAACTTACAAAACAAAAATTAAAAATTTTCTAGATAATGAAGACCACGTGAAAATAAAAAATGATTCTACCACAGCAATTCAAAATAAGTTAAAATCAACAATAAAAAATATTAACACCATTTTGTCAAACGAAGATAAATATAAAATAATCAATATGAATCCTACTCCTCCAAAACTGTACGGTTTAATTAAAATTCATAAAGAAAACTGTCCAATAAGACCGGTAGTCTCATACATAAATAGCCCTTTAAGAAATCTAGCTTTTTACTTAAATAAAATCTTCAAAAACAACGAATATCTCCCCAGTTCCCGAATATTCCGAACAAAGATTGTCTACGATTAATAGATAATTTACTCATAAAAAATAACATCAATCCAATTATTAAGCAAGATATTTTAGAACTCTTTAACTTATGCATTAATGAAAATTATTTTCAATTTAATAACGTTTTTTACAAACAAAAGGATGGTCTAGCAATGGGTTCCCCACTAAGCCCTTTATTACCAGAACTGTTTATGTCAAACTTGGAACATAATTTTTTTAAAACGTATAAAGCAAAAAATATATTATTTTGGTTTAGATATGTAGAGGACATTTTGGTTTATTATACTGGAAATGACAGACAAATAGAAGGAACATTAAAACATTTAAATAGTATCCATCCAAAAATAAAATGTACACTCGAAAAAGAACAAAATCAAACCATAAATTTTCTGGACCTTTCAATATCCAAACAAAATACTAAACTAGAATTTAATATCTATAAAACCCACATACTCAGATATAACAACAAATGATATACATATAACATAAAAGACAACATAAAGATATAACATAAAATGATCATGAAAGGAGCTGTGTTGATCGAGTCTAAAAACCCCGATGAGGGTAATTGAAGTAACAAAAATCTATGTTAGCATTGGTTGAACGTGCACACAAGTGCATTGACGCGGAAGGGACATATTTTGAATAAAAAGCAACTATTTCGGCAAAATAACTACTGGTTTAAAAAGTTCCGTTATTTTAAAAATGTTTGAATTGAAAAAAGTTTGAATTAAAAAAAAACATAAAACTTTTCAATATTACTTAACGTGTCTTTATACTTTTTGATTTGAGTAATACTGTTTATTTAGTTTATAAATCCATAAAACAAAATGTTAAACCAGTACCTGATTACTGAATTAATAAAATGTTATCTATTTACACCTATATGCGCCTGACTTATCTGTGCTAGAATTTTTTTGTCTTAGATGATAAGACTGGTGGCACCAGCTTTTATGTCGGACTACATTTATTAGTTATTTTTATATTTCATTTTATTCACCACAAGTATCCTGGAAAATATATGTTTTAAACAAATGTTTTCTATTGTTTATTTTTTCTAGTGATTATGATCAACAGATTTAAATGGAAATATCAAGTACCAAACTTAATTTCCATGAATTTTTTAGGTGAAAATACATTTATTTTAGCCACAATTCACCAAAAAAAAAATCCTTGTCTTTCTGTGTGGTTTTTCAATACTTTTTGGAAAATCTCATTTCCACGGTGCACAAGGATACTGTGAAAAATCTGATACTTTTCCGAAAATTAGGGTGTGAAACACTAAACTCGAACAATTTTATCATTAAACACCAAATCACTTTTTGAAACATTTCAACGTGCGTTTCGATAACCATGTCATCATCATCAGGAGATGATTCAATATAATTTTAAAACGAAACTATATTTTATTTATATGATAAACGTATAAAAATATCCACCCTTTTCAAATAGTTGTATTTTTTAGAGTTTAAGGCAGTGTAAAGTAAAGTTTTGGGATTAGAGGCACATCAGCAACTGAGAAGGCTATTTAGCGACTGGACCTACAGCTTAACGTGGGTTCCGAACCACGATCATCAGCTACCGAAAACCCCGGTCAGCACCCCCCTTGGGCTATCAACCCTTGGTTTGATAGAAAACCTCTCAGAAGGCATCCAGCCTTACCCAGCCTCGAACTGGCGTGACTGAGGGATGATTCCTTGTCAGATTTTACACTCTTACCTAGAAACATTCACAAGAATTTTAGAAAAACTTTTTTTGCCCAGTACGGGATTCGATCCTGGTCCACATTAACTGCCGTAACGTAAGGCCGACGCCTTAGACACCACAGCTAATGTGGCTCCTTAAGTCAGTGTACGAGAGCATAATTAAAATGAAACTGTTCCAGGCCATGAACGACTTTGCAATTCCCAGGAAAGTTATAAGTCTGACAAAAATGATCCTGTAAAAAACGGTCAATGTTGTTAAGGTTCAAAATACTCTATCAAGAGAATTTAAGAAATAGGTCTAAGGGACGGTGAAGAACTGCCCTGTCTTCTGTTTAATATGGCACTTGAGGCAATAGTAAGGACATCACATAAAGAGTCTCAAATGCAGCCATTTTTTTTTTAATTCCTGAATAATACATAGAATTTGCATTTGATAAATGAAGCATAGTGTATGGGGCATAATATTAAAATAAATTATATTGAAGCATTATATTGAAGGTTAGGTATATATAAGTTCCCATTCAGCGGACGCATCTAAGAAATCGATCTTGACCTTCTCCTATGCTGCCAAAACTGTTCTCAACATTTATAAAAACAAGACTTCTATCTCGAAAACAGCGAATGTGATGAAATCAAACGACGTCTTTTACTGGCAAATAGAGATTCTTTCTGCTTGCGTAAACACTTGAGAAGTCGCAACTGAACCCACAGTACGAAAATCCGACTATTCAAAACATTGCTTTACCGGTTCTCACATACGTCCCAGAAACATGAGTGCTAACTAAAGCCGACGCAAATCTACTTTCAAAATTCGAGAGAAACCTACTAAAAGTAACATTTAGGGGGTGTTTGAGAAGATCGATCGTGAAGACTTCGCTACAACCACGGCGGGGGTGTTGTGTCTAGTCTCAAACTCAAATGGCTGAAATGGGCAGAATACTGTCTACGATCCAGATTGTGGAAGAAAATTGGAAAGATCTACCATGTGATCAATATTCACTGGGACTGAGTCATTTAAACCGCGCGCAGTTTTTGAATCGGTATTTTTTTTTGGTTGGTACAACCCAAGCACCCAGGTTGGTACAACCTAGTGGCGGCTCGTGGGGTTTTAAAGTGGGAAGGCGTAGAAGAAAATAGCGCTACTGAGGAATTTTTTGTTGTGTTCCCCTTCCTTCTTTTTAGTTGTCGTGCTATTGAAACCCTATACATAAGGTGAACCAGGAAAACACTAAAATTTTGTATTATTACTACTTACAAGGACATTGGAGGATGGGTTGGTGCTTGTTGCGCAGATAAAGGAATGAATAAGTAGCTACTTATCGTTTCCCGAAGAGTAAACAATTCCAACAGTTGATTGTAACTGCAAATCAATAGAGAAAATTTGAAAAAGTTCGAAAAAAACTTAAATTAGTCAAAGGAGCGTTTAAAACTATTTACCGATACGCTCGGTCTCAGGAAATCTACGTCTAAGTCGCATGTTTTACAAACCACTTAAACCCTTCGCGAATTCTGGCAACCAAGAAAACATGTAACGCCAACGACGAGAAAAGATGACGTGGCGTACGGTCGCTGGATGTAAACTTCCAACCAACGATGTCAAAATTGTGGTGAGAGGATGGAATTATTATCCGCATTATTTAGTGTGATGGGTCGACAGAAGTTCTTCTACATTCGGAGATTTTAATTTTTAATATCTTAAAATGAGTTAAAGGAAATAATACGAACGGAAATAAAATACGGTGTTTTGCTCTGAAAAATTGTTTACTGTGATAAATGCCGGAGGGGCGACGCCCCAACGCCTTCCCTCACGAACCGCCACTGGTACAACCGTACGTGACATACATGTGAAGTTTGAGCGCGATATATCAATTATTATGTGAGAGAGAGAGAGAATTTTCAAGTTTAGGTCGCATCGATATCAAGATCATTTAGCGACCAGGAACTTTAACTTATGAATATGGAACTCACTTAAAAGACAGACATTGAATGGATTAATAAATATCACAGGTTATTAGTATCACAGATCAGTTCTATCACAGATGGCTTCTATCACAGATGGGTTTCGTCGCAGGATAAGCTATCACAGATGTGTTGATAAGTTTGATTTTGCTGCAAATAACTCACACTAGAATGAAATGTCGCTAGCAGTGACTAGATTTTAGTGAGATAGTTAATTTCTTTCAGATAAGCTAAGGTGTTAGATATGTTGTCTGAGCAAAGGTTTCGAGAAAGGTCCTGATTGAGGTCAAAAAAGGATCTGAGAGGGTATAATGCCGTGCATTCGGTAAGAATGTGCTTGACGGATAGGGGATCGTTGCAAAATTCGCAGAGCGGGGGACCTTCTCGTTTTAGTAGATATTCATGTGTAAATCTGCAGTGACCAATCATGAGTCTCATCCATTTTACTGTAATTTTCCTACTTACCAGATGTTCTGGTGGAGGTTGGGAGAATAATGGTTTAATATATCTCAGCTTATTGACTTTCTGTGGATCATCCCAGTAGGATTGCATTAAAGATTGCGAGAAGGATTTCACCGATGAGAGATGGTCTTTTGGATAGAAGCAGCGCATATAAGGTTGACCATGCTGAATGGAGTATTTTGCAAGTAAATCTGCTTCCTCATTACCTTTGATGGCCTTGTGACCGGGACACCAAACGAAGAGAAGAGAAGAATCATGTGCTATAATATCTTCTATAAGATCCATAATTAGCACTATAACTGGATGGGAGATGATGCGATTTTGGATCATGGATAGTGCATTCTTAGAATCTGAGAATATGATCCAGCAATTTGCGGGATTTAACTTGATATAGCTGAGGGATCTTTCAATGGCCACTAGCTCAGCGGTTAGTACACTTGTTGTGGCGGGCAACTTAAAGCCTGAGGAGGATCTGTCATGAACAAAGCCACAACCGACTCCATGGTCTGACTTAGATCCATCTGTATAAATTGTTTGGCATGGAGATTTGGACTGGATAATGTTGTTTATACTGGATTTGTAGACAGAAGAGCACGTAGATTCTTTATCATATTTTAGTAAGGAAAAATCAACCTGGATGGGATGTAATAACCACGGAGGAGTAGAAGTAGTGCTAATTGGGAGAGGAACTTGCAATTGGGTGTTGGACTCTTCAGATAGTTGCTGGAAGGTGCGTCTGAGGTCTAGGGTTAGGTTATGAGTGGAGGCTATTGGGGGTATTGGGGGAGGATGGAAGAATGACTGATGTCCAGGAATGAATGGTCTCTGCCAGAGATCCGTAGCATACTTTAAGAGTAGATACTTCCTCCTGATGGATAGGGGCTCTAAACTCATGATGCTATGTAAACTGGGAGTTGGGCTGGTGATAAAAGCTCCAGTTATAAGTCTTAGTGATGTATTCTGGATGACATCCAGTGAGCGCAGATAAGATTTGGGAGCCGTAGCAAAAATTATGCTGCCATAGTCCAGTTTGGATCTAATAATTGCTTTATATAATTTAAGAAGGCAGAGATGATCCGAACCCCAGTTGTGGTTTGAAAGCATCTTTAATATTCCCAAGTCGCGAGTACATTTAGCCTTCAGAGATTGGATGTGATCTTTCCATGATAGTCTGTAATCGAAGGTGAGTCCGAGAAACTTGTGAGACGAAACTGTTGGTAAAGTTTTGTTTTGAAGAGTTATTGAATGCAGACGGGAACATTTTTGTCTTCTGCAAAAATGCACAATAGCGGATTTTGTGGACGACAAAGAGAGACCTGTGGCTTTGGTCCATTTTTCCAGTGAGTTCAAGTTAGATTGGAGGATTCTTTCGCAGACTCTTGGATTGGGAGACTGGTAATATAGTAGGATGTCATCTGCGTATAATCTGTGAGTGATCGTAGGGCTAAGGTATCTTTGAATGTTGTTCATGGCTATATTAAAAAGGGTAGGGCTCAGCACTGAACCCTGAGGGACTCCATTTAGTAAGGGGAGTGGATCAGATAGATGACCATCAATCCTGACATTAAAAAGTCTATCAGAGAGGAAGTTTGATATGAATTTAGGTAACCGGCCTCTGAGGCCCCACTGATGTAAAGTGTTCAGGATGGTGGGCCGCCATACCATATCAAAAGCATTGGAAATGTCTAAGAAAGCAGCAACTAAATGGTTTTTCCTTTGGAATGAAGTACAAACATCATTATGGAAGCCCGTGAGATGATCAATGGTAGATCTCGATTGCCTGAATCCCAGTTGATAAGGATCTAATAGATTGTGAGATTCAATGTACCAGGCAAGGCGAGTATTTACCATTCTTTCAAAGATCTTGCCCAGATGGTCAGTCAGCGAGATTGGACGGTAACTACCAGGTGAGGAACGAGGTTTGCCATGTTTATGTATTGGAATCATGATAGATTTCTTCCAGGCAGATGGGTACGTGCCTGTTCTCCAGTAGCCGTTATAAAGATCCAGCAAATTGTCTAGAGCCGCTTGAGGGAGATTGCGGATCATGGGAATTAGGATTAAGTCAGGCCCCGGGGCACTATTTCTGCTTCTAGAGAGAGAATTTAAGAGTTCATCAAAGCTAAAAGGGAGGTTGTAGTGCTGGAGGGGAGAATCGTCAACGTCGAAGTTTACTGATTGGGAAGATCTCTGATTTAGCTGGGAAGTGCTAAGGTTATTGTCGCCAGATACATTGGAGAAAAAATTCGCAAAACAGTTCGCAATATCAACCCTATTGGAGATCCATTGATCATCACCAATTAGGCCCTGTATTGACTGAAGAGGACTACCTCGAAACCTTTTGATTTTTTGCCAAAATTCCCCACTGCTGAGAGACGAATTTATAGATTTGATGTATTCAGCCCAGGAAGATCGCTTTGCGTTTAAAATCGTCCTACGAGCTTTTGCTCGGCATCTTTTGAAGATGATAATATTTTCCAAAGTAGGACAGTGTTTGAAGCGATTCAGTGCCGATTTTCTTTCCCTGATCACCATTCTACAGTCATCGTTCCACCAGGGGACTGGGGGTTTGTGGTGTTGGATATTACAGTGAGGAATGCTGGAATCTGCTGCAGCAATGATTGAATGGACAAAGGTATCAAGGGCTGAGTCCTCATCGGCAAACGTTAAGTTTGGAAGGATGTACGAGTCTCGAAATTTGGTCCAATCTGCTTTGGATAGATTAAAAGTTTTTCTAGGCAATTTAGGTTGATGCCAGCCTATAGAGGAGATTCTGATTGGGAAGTGATCACTTCCGTGTAGATCTTCCATGATATCCCACTGTAGGGTAGTGAAAAGGTCAGGAGAACAGAGGGAAAGGTCTAAGGATGAAAAGGTTAAAGAAGCTAGGCATGCATGGGTATGGACTGGAGGATTTAGGAGGGAAATGTTGTTTGAGATTAGGAAGTCCTGAAGGATTAATCCTCTGCTATCTGTTCTAGAGGAACCCCACATTACATTATGGGAGTTAAAGTCTCCGCACATTATGAAGGGGGGAGGGAGTTTTGAAAGGATATTGTTGAGATCCTGTAGAGAAAATGGCGTGGAAGGAGGGATATAAACGTTGCAGATGGATACTTTCTTGACAAAGTGAGTGGAAATTGCTATGACTTCTACACCGGAATCAATTTGGATAGTGGAATAGTCTAGGGACTCGTGTACCAGAATAGCTACACCTCCTGAAGATCGCAGGGCTTGTTCCCTGTCTTTTCTTATAATGTTATAGTTCTTAAAACTAGGGCAGGAAGAATCGTTAAAATTTGTTTCTTGTAAAAGAATAATGGCAGGCTTATAACTTGAGGCGATTAACTTCAATTCTTCGAACTTTTTGTTGAAGCCATTAATATTCCATTGAATTATGGTTGGATTGAATGTGAATTTTAGGAGGTTAGATAAGCCTGGTGACACCTATAAAAGGAGTAAGTACTACCTTCTAATGTTAGGTCGTCGAGAAGTTGGTTTGCTCTCTTTTGTCTTTGGTTTTGACGAGCAGTCTAGATCCATGTCCTCAGTGGAAGAGGATTTGTTAGAGGACTGGGATAGAGATCTCGGGTTTTTGTGAGCTGTTTTATTTGAGGGTATTTTTGGATGATGGGTGGGAAGGGAATTTGAGGGAGTTTGTGTAGTGGAGAGAGAAAGGGAAGAAGGAGGAGGAGGGAGGGTGGGCTTGGGGACGACGAGTGGGGGAGCTTTGGATGCAGTAGGAGGAGTGGGCGAGGGGAGATTGACAGGGAGGGAGGATGGAGGAATAGAGGGGGAGGAAGGAGGAAGGGGGTCACGAGGTGTAGTGAGTGGCGCCTTATCAAGTGCTTTAGAAGGGCACTGGTTAATGTTGATTTCACATTGCGTAGCAGTAGACACCATGGTTTTACTACGACTTACGACAGTTGCAAAACTGGAGGTACTGGAGGGGAAGGTGCTTTTGACCTTAGCCTTCGCGACAAAATAAGGGATTTTTTCCGATACTTTTATTCTCTGGATTTGGTATTCTTCTTTGAATACGATGCAACCTCTGTACCTAGGGGAATGATCGCCATTACAGTTGGGGCAAATTGGGGCAAGTGAGCACTGAGAACCATCATGTACGGCACCGCCACAGGAAGGGCATACTGGGGAAAATGAACAATCCGATGATATGTGACCGAATCTTTGGCACTGGAAACATCTCATAGGGTTAGGAACGTACTGTCTGACTCTTAATGATAGGTAGCCAGCCTTAATTCTGTCAGGTAAAGCAGGTTTTCTAAATGTTAATATTAAACTGCTGGTTGGAGAGATTGTACCTTCTTTTTTTGTGGTGATTCTTTTGACAGCCTCAACTCCATGCTGCTTCAAATTTTCCAGAATTTCCGACTCTTCGCAATTTAGGAGGTCAGTGCTCGAGATTACTCCTTTACAATAATTCAAGGATTTGTGCGGCTCAACCACAACATCAAATGTGTGCACTTTTTTGAGATCCAGTATACTCTTGGCCTGTTTAGCATTTGAAACAACTGCTAGTAACGTACCGTCTCTTAGTTTTTTAATAGATTCTATGTCACCTACATTTCCCAAAATGACTTTATGAATGATAAATGGTGAAACATTTTTTAGCGATCCTTCGCAGCTTTTAATTATAAAGTATTTGTCAAAATCAGAACATTTATTATTATTCTCTACTGGAGACGCAATCCGGGGTCTTTTCGACCCTGATAATAGGGGGTAAGATGAATTGTTAAAGGACATATAGTTCCCACGAGATTGGAAGAAAGGAGGTCGACTGCAACAGTGCTCCTTATTGCAGAAACCCTAAATACTCCAAAGGGACGGGAGGTACTTTGGAGGCCCCGTTCACAACAGCTGATACCCTCAGCTGCCATTCAGCCCTCACCACGGGTCGCGCTACAGTTTGGCTTAAGGGGAAATCAAACGATCAGGGACATTTACAGGACAATCACAACATGACTAGGGTACCTCGGGGACGTCAAACCCGTATTCAGAGGAAGAACCAGGACTTCCACTCTGAACCCCTGAGGGGCAATTATTATGTGTTTGGCAGATGTTTGTTTGTGTTACGAAAAGTCACTCAAAGAATGTGTGTGACATTTTGTGTTTCTAATGGAATTTCTGTAACGGATGCGTTGAAGATATCCCAGATAGCCTATGGAAATTATGCTGTCACAAGAACCAGAGTATCTGAGTGAGATAGAAGAATATTGAAGGCCGTGACATCGTTGAAAACCTGCCCCATGAAGCTCTGTTAACGACAGTAACATCGAGAAAACTAAAAAGATCGTGCTTGAAAGTCGTCATGTTGACATTAGAGAGATAGCACAAGATCTTGGCATCTCTTATGGATTATCTCAACACATTTTGCTTGATATTGTGGGTATGAAACGCGCCATCTCATACGGCTCTAATTGTACGCGATTTATTGGCCAAATATGTTGCGAAAATTATGGATCAAACACCGTATTCGCCGGATATGACTCCGTGCGACTTTTTTCTCTTCTCCAAACTCAAATACCCACTCCGTTTTGACTCGATTGAGAACATTAAAAAGAATTCTCTGAAGGAACTGAAGGTCATTCCGGCCGAGAGGCAAGTGCATGTATGATTGGATCAAACATTGGTATGCATGCATTAAATCAAATGGACCCTATTTTAAATTGTAAAAAACGTGTTTTTTTTACCAGTACCGGTCAATTTTGATGACATGGTATATAGGCCCAGATGGAAAAGAAAATTGCGACGACCGGGGTTTACAGAGAGTCGCTGAGCTAAAAATTAATAAATAAACAAGTTTGAAAATCATTAGAGAAAAAGTATCGCGATAAAAGGTGACTACTTACGAGAAATAAATCAATTTTCGATTAAAAAAAAACAAATATGTCATTTAAAAAGTTTTTAACTTTTCACTACAAGAATGCTAATTGTTCCTATTTAACTATACATTAAAATAAAAAAAAATCGACTATTTTTTTTTTGAAAGGGATACCGAAAATATTTGTGATAAAAAAAAAATAGTGAATGTTAGAGCCCTTAAGAGAAGCCTTAAGAGGCCCTTTGTTAAGAAGTGAATCATCACGACTTTCGGTTTTTTAATACCAATCGCATCTTTCACCCAAAACTCCTAAACCATCAATTTGAAAAATTTGAACAATACACATTCTTGAATGGAATTGAATTCTCTATAAAAAAGGTATTATTATAAATTTACATCAAATAAGCCGTTTCCATGTAATCGTGCGTTGAACATTGATCTGTTTTTACAATTTTATTTTCCAAATTTGAAATTTTGTATGTAATGAACGAATCAATATTTGAAAAAATATGACATATTTTTAAAGGAAATTGAATGCGGCACAAAAATGGTATCTTAACATTTTTCGTTAAATTCACTCCTCCCAAAGTTATTCAAGGTTAAAGTTGAATTTAGAAGTAATTTTTCGCTTTTTTTGTGTTAGATCTCATTTTTCGAATCGAATTTGATTTGCCATGCGATTTTATCGATGAAGATATACACTATTGGTCCGACATTGACAGTTTTCAAGAATGTAAGCAATTTTTCGAAAAATTGGCTGCCGTCAATGATGTAGTATAGTATTGATTGAAGATTAGAATATGTATCTCACCAAAGACGAAGAACAACTCCAGTACTTATTATTAGTCGTTTGTGAATATCGAAAAAAATTGTAATAAAGTTAATTTGAATAAGTGTTTTTGAAATTAGTTCGCAAATATTTGTTAATAATTAGAGATTTAGGATCTTTTCTTTTGTAAAATATGAATATATAAACAGGCAATGATTTTTCTGTGTACTCCATTAATACTATTCATTTCTAAGTCATAATTCGATTTTTATATACATATAAAAGTATATATCAAAGATAAATGCTTTATACAGAAAAAATCCGCATATTTTTTATTCTTAGAGGTACTTAAATACAGTAAAATTAATTTTCGTAGGCAAACAACTCTTTAAGCAAAATCAAATTTAAATAAATTATGAATTTTAAAAAAATTTAGTGATTGAACTCAAAAAAGTATTTTCAATATTAAGCTTTACATTATTTAATCAATTAAAAAAAATTAAGTGTAACGCAATAAATGAGATAAATTACTTTTAAATTGAATTTTAGCCTTGAATAACTTTGAGAAGAGTGAATTTACAGAAAAATGTTAAGATACCTTTTTTGTAGTACATTCAATTTCCTTTAAGAATATGTATCGTATTTTTTCAAATATTGATTCATTTATTAGTTACAAAATTTCAAATTTGAAAAGTCAAATTGTAAAAACAAACCAATTTTCAAAGCACGATTACACGGAAACGGTTTGTTTGACGTAAATTCATAATGAGACCTTTCTGTAGAGAATTCAATTCCCTTCGAGAGTTTGTATTGGTCAAATTTTTTAAATTGTGATGCTTTATACAGAAATGATGATTTAGGAGTTCTGAATGAAAGATGCGATTGGTATTAAAAAACACGAAAGGCGCGATGATACACTTCTTAATAAGGGCCTCTTAAGGCTTCTCTTAAGGGCAATATTTTTTTTTGTCATCACAAATATTTTCGGTATCCCTTTAAAAAAAAATAGTCGATTTTTTTTTATTTTAATGTATACTTAAATAGGAACAATTAGCATTCTTGTAGTGAAAAGTTAAAGACTTAATAACATATTTGTTTTTTTTTAATCGAAAATTGATTTATTTCTAGTAAGGAGTCACCTTTTATCGCAATACTTTTTCTCTAATAATTTTCAAACGTGTTTATTTATTAATTTTTAGCTCAGCGACTCTCTGTAAACCCCTCTCTGTAATTGTAAAAAAAACAGATTTTTTTACAATTTTAAAATAGGGTCCATTTGATTTAGTGCATGCATACCAATGTTTGATCCAATCATACATGCACTGGCCTCTCAGCCGGAATGACCTTCAGTTCCTTCAGAGAATTCTTTTTAATGTTCTCAATCGAGTCAAAACGGAGTGGGTATTTGAGTTTGGAGAAGATAAAAAAAGTCGCACGGAATCATATCCGGCGAATTACAGTGTTTGATCCATAATTTTCGCAATATATTTGGCCAATAAATCGCGTACAATTAGAGCCGTATGAGATGGCGCGTTTCATGCCCCAAAATATCAACCAAAATGTGTTGAGATAATCCATAAGAGATGCCAAGATCCTGTGCTATCTCTCTAATGTCAACATGACGATTTTCAAGTACGATTCTTTTTCATTTTCTTGATGTTATTGTCGTTAACCAGAGCTTCATGGGGCAAGTTTTCAACGATGTCACGACCTTCATTATTCTTCTATGCCACTCAAATACTCTGGTTCTTGTGACAGCATAATTTCCGTAGGCTTTCTGGGATATCTTCAACGCATCCGTTATAGAAATTCCATTAGAAAGACAAAATTTCACACAAATTCTTTAAGTGACTTTTCGTAACACAAACAAACATCTGCCAAACACATAATAATTGACATATCGCGCTCAAACTTCCACATGTATGTTACGTACGGTTGTACCAGTGTGCGGTTCGTGAGGGAGGGCGTTGGGCGTCGCCCCTCCGGCATTTATCTCATGTAAACAATTTTTCAGAGCAAAGCACCAGATTTTATTTCCGTTCAGATTTATTTCCTTTAATATTTAAAATTAAAATCTCCGAATGTAGAAGAACGTCTGTCGACCCATCACACCTAATAATGCGGATAATAATTCCATCCTCTCGCCACAATTTTGACATCGTTGGTCGGAAATTTACATCCAGCGGCCGTACGCCACGTCATCTTTTCGCGTCGTTGGCGTTACATGTTTTCTTGGTTGCCAGAAATTGCGGGGGCTTTAAGTGGTTTGTAAAACATGCGACTTAGACGTAGATTTCCTGAGACCGAGCGTATCGGTAAATAGTTTTAAACGCTCCTTTGACTAATTTAAGTTTTTTTCGAACTTTTTCGAATTTTCTCTATTGTTCTGCAGTTACAATCAACTGTTGGAATTGTTTACTCTTCGGGAAACGATAAGTAGCTACTTATTCATTCCTTTATCTGCGCAACAAGCACCAACCCATCCTCCAATATCCTTGTAAGTAGTAATAATACAAAATTTTAGTGTTTTCCTGGTTCACCTTATGTATAGGGTTTCAATAGCACGACAACTAAAAAGAAGGAAGGGGAAAACAACAAAAAATTCTTCAGCAGCGCTATTGTCTTCTACGCCCTCCCACTTTAAAAACCCACGAGCCGCCACTGGATTGTACCAACCTGGGTATTTTTTAAATTGATGACTTAGGAGTTTTGGGCGAAAGATGCGATTGGTATTAAAAAACCGAAAGTCGCGTTGATACACTTCTTAATATAAGTACTAAGGGCTCTAACTTTCACAATAGTTTTTTTTGTTATTACAAATAATATTTTTGGTGTTCGTTAAAAAAAATAGTCGATTTTTTGGCCCAGTCTACTGTTTATAACCATTTAAGAAGTGCATTAATGCAAACGACAACACATAATTTTTGATAAAACTGACAACTGTGAAAAACCACAAAGAAAAAAATGTATCCGACAACAGATAAGATAAAACTGCTAAGTTGTTATCAGGTCGGAAGGATGTGGACAGATTAAAACAGTAACAGATGGTTTTTGTTTCGTGTATAGTGAGGAAACTATAGGAAATTTCCATTATCATTTATATTAGAAAATGGAAAATACTTCCAACTATGCAGCGCAATACCCATTTTCAATTTACCACTATGCATTATTGAACAATCCAAGAAGATAATGGGCTTGGGATAACGGGGTAATGATTTAGTTAATGTAGGGTGATTTTTTTGAGTGCGGCCGAAGTTTCAATTCATGTATAACAACAACGAAATTAGATACCTTGAAACTATTTATTATTTATTATTATTCACGTATGGGCCCTGGTGGACCACGCGAAGTACAATTAGAGGCATTTGTTGTTGTTAGCCTTCCTTTGCGCCCATACTAAGTTCATTCTTTCGCTATGAGCTTTTTTCCTTTCGTCAGACCAAGTTGTTCCAGTCTTCCTACATTTTTCTCTCTGGCCAACCTTCCAAACGTTAACCGTGTGTCTGAAACAGTCTCTATTCTGAATTTCACTTTTGTGTAATATTTACTGATCTTAGGTCCTCTTTAATTGCAGCAATCCATTTAATTATTTCTACTTTAGCTCTACTCCTATTTTCATAAAATTCGACTATTTGTCTAGTTAGTCTACTCGGATTCATCCGTTTGATGTGTCCGTAAAACTTAAGTCTTCTTTTTCTCATATCCCTATGTATATCTGTGTATTGTTTGATTTCTTGGTTTTCTCGAAGTCGGTATGTTGTGCTATTTATTTGTTTGGGGCCTAGGATTTTTCTTATGATTTTTTCTTGCCTTCTTTTCAATGTCCTCGATGTCCCGGTTTCTATTCAAAATGAGCGTTTCTGCAGCATATAGACATTCTGGCTTAATAACTGTGTTGTAATGTCTCAGTTTTGTGTTTTTAGATAGACATTTTTTGTTGTAAATATTTTGTGTAAGTTTCAATGCCGTTTCCATTTTTTGACATCTACCCTTATTGGCCGCTCTTTCCAACCTATTTTCCATGATTATTTCACCCAAATATTTGAATTGAGAGACTCGTCTGATGTTACCATATTTTGTTTTTAGAAATGTCTGTTTTGAGGTCATGTATTGTGTCTTTTCAAAGGAAATTTGAAGTCCTACCTTTTCTGCTGTTTCTTTTAGGATTTCAATCTGTTTCTGTGCCGTTAATACATCTTGAGCTAAAATTGCTAGATCATCAGCAAATGCCAGACAATCAATTTTGATGTTGGTTCTCCCCAGTTTAATGGGCTGTTTAATATTTAGTGCCGACTTTTTTTCACGCCACTACTGTATTACTTTTTCTAGAACACAGTTAAATAAGAGTGGCGAGAGTCCATCCCCTTGTCTCACTCCAGTTTAACATGACTTTAACTTTTGACCTTGTGTTAGTTAACGTTGCTTTAATAATTGCCAGCGTTTTCAGATCTAGTCCTTGTTCTTTCAAGATTCGGAATAAAGAATCGCGGTCAATAGAATCATATGCTTTTTTGAAATCCACAAATGTACAGACGAGATTTTTATTGTACAGTTTTTGATGTCTTAGAATCAACTTTAGATTCAGGATCTGTTCAGGGCAGGATCTGCCCGGTCGAAAACCTGCTTGATATTCACCAATGTTAGGTTCTAACTGTCCCTGTGCTCTGTCTAGTAGACATTGAGATAGAATCTTGTAACAAACTGGAAGAAGAGATATCCCTCTGTGGTTGTTTACATCCGTTCTATCTCCTTTCTTATGTAGTGGATGTATTAGAGCATCTTTCCAGTCTTCCGGAATCCGTTCGGTTCGCCAAACTTCTTCTTGAAACTATTTATTTATTGTGAAATAACACTCAATGACATTAATTGTTGGGTTCGAAGGCGTCAATTATTAACGAACTGAAAAATTTGGATCTTCATCAACACCGCCAGCAAGAGCGGCGATATTTTTTTCAGAACGCACAGTTTTTTGTGTTGTTTTTGTTTTAATATCCAGCAGCCAGAAATGCGTTCGAAATATGTCGATAATTGGACAAATACATCACTCGGTTGGACGATTATGTGTATCATAAGATTCAAAGTATGGCGCATAGTACACCGATTTTGATATAAATTTCAACAATTTACAAGCCTTGCTCTGGTGTTAAACGTCCCATGATGATCTGCCATGTTGACATTTGCAGTGATGATTTGAAAGCGACCCGTATCAGAAGTTCGAGCACACTATAAAAAACACCGTTTATATGAGGGATATTGAAAAAATAGAGTATCAAGTCAGATTGGGGTGTATATTTACTTATATGGCTTATTAAGCACCCTTAGAAAATGTCAACAATCAATCTATCGATTATTAGTTATATTTGGAAACGATCACTGCGAAATAATAATGGATAATTTACAAACTTTTATTACAAAAATTTGTTCACAATACACGAAAACGCAATTTTTTTTATATTCTGGACGTACGTTTCGCTAACCATGTTAGCATCATCAGCAAATGATTAAAACTAAATTTTTATTCTAAAAACTTCTTACTGTATATAATGCTCGCTTAGTATTGTGGGCGGGACGACAATGCTAATCAAGCGACCAATAGCAAGTGAGGACCTAGAGCAGTAGGAACAGAGAACTCGAAGGAATAGGAACGTTGTACCTGTTCATACTACTGGTACATTTACTGATTTTTATACTCTCATAAGCGTCTAATTGTCTATTGTTTGTTACATGTTGTATTAATCTTAAATTATTGATATCTATGCAATGATCATTCTCAAAAATATGTTGAGCAACACAAGATTTATCGGGCCTATTGTATCTTAATTGAACTATGTGTTCTTTGAACCTTGTTCCGATTGATCTTCTCGTTTGCCCAACATACCTTTGATCGCAATCCTTGCAGGAAATTTCATAAATACCCGACCTTTATCCTTAGAATACCCGAGTTTTATCTTTAGAATTACCTAATAAATGTCGTAAGTTTAAACCAGCACTGTATACCAGTTTTAGATTGACATTCTTAAAAACATTTTTTAAGGCACGGGTTAAATTATGATGAAAAGGTAATGAAACAAATCTTGAGGTGTCTCTTTCCAATTGAAAAGTCGAGTTTTCAGGAACTAAAACTTTATATCTATGTTTTTTAATTATTTTATCAACTAATGAGGGAGCAAATCCATTACACTCGGCTACATTCCTAATATAATTCATCTCTATTTCATATATTTCGTTATTAAGCGGAAAATTGAGTAGTCTATGTATTAAGAAATTGAAACTAGCCATTTTATGACCAATACAATGATAAGAATCGTTAGGAATATATCTAAGTGTAGTGGTATTTTTTCTATACTCAGACTCAGATACAAGATCGTTGTCGAGGCTATTTTTCACAAGTAACTCCCTCAAGTAACCCAAGGTATGTGGAATAGGTACGCTCGGGAACAATGACGATACATCAAAGGAAACTAAAACTTCACCATCATGTAATTTAATATTTTTGATTTTATCGATAAATTCCAAACTATTTTTGATAGAAAAAGAAAGTTCACGATGAGGTAAATTTTCAAATTCCTTTGATAACCATTTTGCCAAATCATAAGTCGGAGAACCTATTGCCGAAACAATTGGACGCATAGATTTCTCAGGCTTATGAATTTTTGGCCGTGCATACAGTTTAGGAACGGAAGGATTCGATACCTGTAATTTCCTTTTCAGAGCAAGGTTGACAAGATTGTCAACCCAATGTTGTTGACAAAGGGTTCTTATTTCATTTTGTGTAAGGATCATTGTCGATCAAGTTGTTCACTTTTTCGTAATAGTCCTTCTTGTCTAATATAACAACCTTATTTCCCCTTATCTGCTTTTAAATAAAAACAATCTTTCTTTCGCAAACGTTGAACAACCTTCATATTGTTTCTTGACTTTACCGGTTTTTTACAAACAATATTTTTTGAAATGTGGTTTCTACATGTCTCCCTTGTAAATGCCTTGGAGACCTCGGGCAGATGTTGAATGGCTGAATGGATAATTTAATTTAAAAAAAACAATCATATTCATCATAAAGTAAAAAAAAATGTACCCGCTGCTCCATACGGTATAGTGCGGTTCAAGATATACCGTTGCCGAATCCCCTATCGTAACGAAACCCGGCAAAGTTCCAAAAAAATTAAACGCGGCCGGGCCTAATAAAATAACAAATAAAAAGATAAAATTAATTTTATATCTGGTTTAGTAGTTTTGAAATATTTTAGTTTAGTTCGCATTATTTTATTAAACAGTGCAGTTCTATAATTTCGATTGTATTTTTATTATTCCAAAAAAATGCTAAAAATGTTGCGTTCTTATCAAGATAATAATCATTGTGCCTCCGGTTATTTTCTCCGCTAATTTTAAAAGAAAACATTAATCGTCCTATGCTAAGTAAATTGTTAAAAATGTGTATGTTTCATTATTGAATGGGGGCTTAATGTAAATGCAGCCGCAGCAGAAACGTCTTCATTAACGAAAACGCAGTTGTCTACAGTTAAAGATATTGTGACGAAGCCAAAATACATAAACCAATTAATAATGTTTTATTCATAAAAAAAAATAATAATAATTGCATCATAATTTAACAATATTTTATTTTTCCCAAAATTATACAGAAGTTAAAACCACTCCGGCTCTGGCGCCTTTTAAGAAATTAGGAATATTTTTATTAAGATTTATTGGCAAGCAGTCGAAGTCAAGTTTGTCGAAGGGCAAGGAAAAATCTCGAAGCGGACTATACAAGAACATATATATATATATATATATATATATATATATATATATATATATATATATATATATATATATATATATATATATATATATATATATATATACCAGGTGTCCCATTAAGGATGGATCACGGCCGTATCTTGAAAACTATTTATCCCACAGCTTTGGGGGACCCACAGTATGTTTTTAAGCTTCTAAAACGACCGCAAGAGGGCGTGACGAGCTAAACATTTTTAAAAATCTTTTTTTTATGTATTTTCAAGTGTTAACCGAGTAAGAAAAATTCTCAGTTATAATTAGCAAACTGTCTCCTACAACTTTGTTTTATGACATTTTGTCGTAATTTCACGAATAGAGGGGGGGGGGAGAGTTTTACCTATTGAGATAAAAAGTCGTCTAACGTCCGTTTGCCTTAACTGATTTTCCTCAATTTGGATTCATTTAAGGCAATTGCTGGGACAATCAGATAATCTGGGAGATAAATTATTTAGTTTATAAATGAAACCGCGAGGTGGCGTTACATTCAACAATAGTTTTTTTGAAGTTTTGTTCAGTTTTTTCAAATGGAATGGTACAGCTTTTATTACATGGCTAGAAAGGTAATTTAAAGAGAAATCATCCAGTGAAAACCCGAAATCGATATCTCTGACATGTCAAGAGATATTTCGATTTTTCTGAAAAAATCAGTTATTATTTCACTACTACCTGCATTAAGTTAAAAAAATATTAACCTAATGTTTGCCTTCCTTCACACTTTACCCAGGCTTAGGACTGGTCTAAATTCTTCGTGCCATATTAATTCGGAGCGTGTTTAAAGGCCAACGGGCCAACAACGAAGATAATAATAATAACAACAGTCAAATAAAATTAACAGCACAACAGTCTAATAATTAACAGAATCTGAACTTTAATGCCTTTCTAAATGTTCAAAATGCCTTCCATCCAAAAAATAAACACTAAAAAATAAATACTAACAAGATAATTTCATATAAAATAAAGAACCTTCTTTTGTCCCACTCTGTATGTTACCGATGATGAATTAAAACATGATCCTTTGTTTCTAATAGAAAGTAATATCTCCATATTGAAAAGGAACAATGCATAGCTCTAAAGTTTGAAGAGATTCATTTTAGCAGTTGGTTTTTCCGTATTGTTTCAGTCTCTTTTGTCGAACAGTAATTGCGGCAAGGAGGCGACACACGCTATCAAAAAGGGCCTTTTGTGGCAACAGAGAGACAAACTATTCAGCAGATGGAAGGAGAGATATTTCATTTTGACGCGGGATTATCTACATTGTTTCAGAAGAGCCTCAGGGGCCGATAGGTAAGTAATTGTGCATAGAGAAACGCTGCTACCAGGGTCATTCGAAATGACGTTAAAAGTCGAATGTACCAGGGCGCGTTTAATAACACTAGTTTACAAATTTTCACTTTTTTTATATACCCCGAAAGAAATGTATATAAATATCTTAACCTACCTTCCGTAAACTTAAAAATCAATAAATGCAGAATATTCTCATTTTTCGTTTACAGGATATCAGAGATGGGACAGTTTCTCTTTAAAGTGAAACTGATCGATGTCGATAGAGTGGAGTGGGAGAACAAGAAGACTTACAGTACTGTGGCTTTGGTCATAGGAAGAGATGGAAAAATTTATCTAAGGTAAGAAAATTATGTCTGTTATCTACTGTTAGTGATAAAAAACTGATCTTTTAGGGCTGCAGATGGACTAGAAGACTGGTTCGAACTCCTGGAGGAGTGCATGTTAACCAGCAAGGAACGGAGACGAGCTCTCAGACATTCCCATGATGGAAAACCGAAGGATAACAACAACATAACCACGTGTTTGGATGATTGGTTGGCTGCTCGTCAGAAATTTCGTAAGTACTCGCAGAATTGAACATCTCTCATTTACTTGTCCTGCAGAGGGGAAGTAATGCCAAGTGTTTGGCCCAACTCGGCGGCAGTGAAGCAGCGAAATCACCAGAAAGAAAAGATAATGGTTTTAAAGTGATACCGGTCACCGAAACCTTATCCCACATATCTAATAGAAATGTAGCTCCGTTCTTTTAGAGGGAGTTGTTTGTAAAAATTTGGTAGGAGTGGTCGGTCTTAAACGATAGTCGGTTCAGGGAAATGTAGTCACCATTCAGGGCTACACGGGAGAGAAGCACTCGTTCTGTTGCTAGAGTATTACCGCAACTACTACGCGCCGTAGATTTCGACAACATTCCAATTTGTACGATGTTCAGCAATGTCCAAGCATTATTTTTTTTTTTTTTTTAAGAATCTAGATATTTAAGAAACAGTTCAATATAAGAATAGGGAAACCTGATGGAACTCATCAGGAAATGTTCTCAGGAATCCAAAAATTAAATAATATACTGGGTATTCCATTTAAAATAAGGAAGTTACTGGCGGTTTCGGATATAACCGGAAGTGTTATGACCTTGAAAATCCTAAAAATCCTAAAAAAGTCCAAAAATTCAGAATTCTGAACGATATAATTCAGATGTCAAGGGGAGTTCTGCCAACTTATAAAACAAGAGGTTGTATCGTTACGTACCCCGCACGAATTTTTGAAACAAAAGTCCAATTAATTTTTGCTCATTTAAGGTAGGAGAGTTGATGTTGGTTGTTGTGATTGTAACAGAAGAAAATCTACAATTCAACGTGAAACTCCGGGGCAGAAAATTGAAAAAGATCTATGGACTGGACCAGCCTCCATATTCGCCTTATTTTAAGCTTTGCACAAGGATATGAAAAGTACCCATAAATAAAGCCCAGTGTTTACATATTCTTTATACGCACTATGTTTTGTAGTACGCCCTCATATGTAGTACAGTTCTCGTATGGATTTTTAACTAGTAAAGACCTTACTTAGTTAATAAACTGTTTGCCGTGTTTTTCCTGCATTTCTATCGTGGCACTGACGCGTTGCTGTTGCAATATCGATAGTTCTTACTTCGGCCGTCTACTCGGTGCGAATAATTTTCCGCGATTTGTTTGCCTGAGTCAACTTGGAGGACTTCAAATCGATATCGGTCGCGAACGAAAGCAAATATCTCGAAAACTAAACGAATATATTCGGGTTTCTCTCGAAAATGGGCCTTTTCAAATATATCGATGGTTCATTTTTTTAGATTAAATAGTATATACACAGTATGTCGAAAAAATGACGGAACTTTTTAAATAAAATGAAAAACAATTAATTATTTTACCCTGGCCTCCTCTTTCGATTTCCTTCGAGATGTTTCTAACTTGTACCCCTCCTTCATTTTGCTCGATAGTTTAATAATCACGAACAATTCTTCCAATTTTTGATACACCAGATATGTAAATATCTTGATACACCTGATACACCAGATATGTAAATATGAAACCGGAATCGTAGTCTTTTCAGGACATGATCTACGATTACACAAAGGGACGAAAATCGTGAGTTAATCCTGGTAGGCCATCAAGCAGTATCGCAGAACGAAATATCATGTCCGAAAAAATGTTGCTTTGCATATGTTGGGTTCAGCTAGGTGTCGTGCATTACGAGTTACTCCAATCTGATCAAAAGGTCACTACTATCACTACTATCGCTAACCATCTCCTGATGATGCTAACATAGTTAGCGAAACGTTCGTCGAGCAGTAAAAAAATTTGGTGTTTAGTGGTAAATCTCTTCAAGTTTAATATCTATTTGTATTTTGAATTGTCTTTTAATTGGGCAATAGCCTGTTAGACAATAAAGCATCATTCATTCATAAAGGTAGCAAAAATGGGGGAGATAATTTTATTTCATCAATAAATATTACGGTAGTGAAAAAAAAATAAAAATTGAGGAAATAATAATTCACCCTTAGTAGCGAAGATACAACTTAAATTATTTTAAAAGCTTTGGTGGCTATAAAAACACGCTTGTCTATAGCACACATAAAGACATTAACGTTTTTTTTTTCATTTCTTGTAAATACAGGCTGCTCCCTTAACACGTCCATAAATCTACCTTTCAGAACGCAGTCTGGCTAAATTAATCAACAGTTTCTCTCTCATGCAACTTTTGCCATTTTTCCACGAACGAAAAGAAGGTATAATTTATTTTATTTTTTTGCATTTTTTTTTCTAGCGATGGGACGACTGCTCAACGAAAGTGTATCCGCTTCCAAACAAGAAGTGACTTTAAGACGAAAGGAATGGACTCGAGATAATGACTGGGACAATTCTACACTTGATAATCGACTGTCTCGTAAGTATCTATGGACGTTACAACTAAAAGAAACTGGTGAATCTGAAGGGGTATCTAGATGAATATATATAGACGTTTATTTATTGTTAGGCAATCTCAAAGTGACTAGAAAGAGTGGGCGTGGAAAAAAACGCAGATGGTTTAATTTCGGAGGTAAAATGGCCAGTAAGTTATGCTACACAACCTAAAATAAAATGTTGTTGGGTTTATAAATGTTGTTGAGAAACGGTTTCTTATACTGCAGTGTAACAAAAGTACTTTTTCCTTGGATTACTCATTATTCACTTCTCAGAAGATTAATCCAACTTCAATGTATTACTCGGACAAATAAAGATTCCTGTGAAATATTCAGTCTGTGAAATATTCAGCCTAGAGAAACAAATCGAATTGTTAAATAACAATTTAGCTATCTTAAAGTCTAACAATGATTCTCATCAAGCCCTGATTCCAAGCTCCGAAGAATTGCTAAATAAACTATCCGACCGCGAAAGACGCAAATCAGACTTTATCGTTTTTGGTATAGACGACTCAAACGTTTAAGCCATATCTGAGAGCGATCAGCCAATTGGATAGCACCATTCAAGCCATGTACGATCTTGTGATTGATTCCCGCAATTTTTTTTTTTTTACCGTTTTTAAAACCCACCCGTTTTTAAAACGAATAAAAAAAAAGTAATTTCTATATATAAAGCAAATATATTTTTACTACTATACAACATATTTACATTGACAATAATAGTTTTAATGGCAGTGACATACTACCAAAAAATATATATACAGCTCATTCAGGGAAATAATGGCTGCACGTCATCAAAATCTATGACGCACTCACGTTACAATGTTGCCACATCAACACCAAAATACCCAGACTTTGGCATTTGTATAATCGATAAAACTGTAAATGAAAAAGTAACACGAAAAGTTTTTTTCTTTAAAAGTTTTAATCAAAAATCTGTTTCGAAACTTCTGCTTGTCAACATAGGGGCTTTTCATTTAGTTCACGCAAAGTTTAATTATTCAGTGTCACTAAAACAACTTTCAGCAGCGATGTTCAAGTAAATTATTAAAGGATCACTGTCTCAATTCACAGCATGTTAGAAAAGTAACAGAACTTTTTAAATTGTAAAAAGTACAGTTATTTTACCAAAACTATTTCTTTTCCACCAGTACTAGCAGCATGGACTTACGTAACAGTGTTAAAAAATGTTACTTTCGAATAGGAAATAGTCACACGGGGATATATCAGGCGAATCCGGAGGAATTGAAGTCCACAACTTGTTTTTTCTGAGACTATGCATTATCGTGCAACAAAAACCAACTTCCCAGCGCTCAATCCATCTCATAGTCGATTTCGCATAGTAGGCGAATATTTCACCCACCAATTTATAGCTATTTTTGGCCGACCTGACTTTGTCGTCTTCCAACCTGACAAAAGCACTGAAACGTGGCAATCCGAATGATGAAGGTCTCGTTTTATAGAGAAGATATAACACATCGCCCAATAAGTCCCCAATTTGACTTTTGCAAAATTCGATTGTATTCGTCAATATTTTCTCCTCGAAAATAGTTCAATGATGACAATGCTTTTTTAACATTCCTACGGCTTTTTTTATAGAACGATTTCGTTTTGCCTTGAAAATATCCTTCAATTTCGGCAATTACCTGGTCATTGAAGCGACATTTCTGCCCAGCGAACATTTTTTTAAGATCCGAGAACAGGAAATAGTCGTTGGAGAGTCAGATCTGGATAATGGGGGAGGGTGGACGAGGAAACAATTCGAAGTGCAATTCATTCAAGCCATCATTTGCACGATCATTTGGAGCCTTTATTTGCGATGTCTTCCTTCAAACGCATCAATAACACTATGTAATATTTGCTATCGATTTTTTTCTCGATATAATCGATGAACAATATCCAAAATACAGAGACCATAATCCCAAAATGCAATAATCTCCAAAATACAGAGACCAACTATCGACAGTTGTATTTTTGGTCGGTTTGAAAGGGTTTCACCGGTTGCTGTCCACTCAGCTGACTGTCTATTTGACTCCGGAGTGTAGTTATGGATCCATGTTTCATCCGTTGTCACATACCGCATGAAAAAATCCTTTTTATGTATTAAACAACTCCAAACATTATTCAGAATCATCAATAAGTTGTTGTTTTTGGTCCACTACGAGCAAATCTTTTGAGGTCTTACGAGCAAATTTTTCTGATGTCTGGTGTAAGCACTTTGGACGTCCGGAGTCCGAAAAACAACAAAAGCAGCTTCACTTAAGTCAGAAACCAGTAGACAGATTGTCATGAAAATTTGACACATGACGTTTGAAGGTGACGCCATCTATATGTCAGACCAGGAACATGTTGACCGATGTGTTACAGCTTTCAGATTATGTATTGTTTCAATAGATAGCGCTAGTAACTATCATTGAATCTAAAAACTTTCGTTATTTACCGACACACTGTGCATTGGAAAGACTTCAAACTAACACTGCTCGTGACATTTGTGAAGTAAAAACAGTTTAGTAGTAAGTCTTTTCGAATTTAGTGTTTCACATTGGAGGTTCCAATAGAAGAATTTGCAAGTGCTTTTGTTACACCAAAGTATTAGGGAAAAAAAGACTAGCGAAACTTTTAGAATTTCTTTCACCTTTTTATTGTTTTGTCTTATTCTGTATATGTGGAGGTGGTATTATCACTTTATTGTGTCTTTTTAATGAGATGTTGTACTCAAGAAAAATTTCCTCGAACTGCTGGGTCACTTATTTGAACGATTCAGAAGTTGATGCATTTTTTTGTTCACCAAAACTAATTTAATACTGTTTTTATTGTCTCCGAACTTTAAATTCAAATAAAACAACCAAATTAGATAATTTGAAACTATTTATTTTAGATGAAGTAACATTCAATGTTATATATACGATGTTAACCAAAAGTCCCCCCCATCCCCCTTACCTTTTGAACGATTATACTTAATTAATCTAAGGAAATTTGGAATGCGAAAGTGACTGGACGTAAACTCCTTTTCTAGTGATAACTGATGACGTAATCATCATAGATGACGTCACAGTGCCATTGTGACCAATAATTTTCAATGAGATCCTATGGCAAGTGATATCTCGTTTGAAAGGTATTTAAAATACCTATTCAACAATACTAATTTTTTTTGGGTTCAAGTTAGTTTTGACCCGTACAATAGATAAATACTAAAATTTCAGTTTAGCGTATAATTAATACAGATTTAAAACCCCGTCGTTACAGTAAATGTTCAAAATGTGCTCCACCTACTTCCTGACAGTAAAACATCCTATTGTTAAACTCCTGTCGCATTCGTTCAAATGTTTCAGCGGAAATTGCTTTACACTCTTTAACAATTCGTTATCTTAAAACGTCAATACTGTCAGGTGTTGTAGCATATACTTTAGATTTAAGGTACGTTCGGATTATGTGGACATGTTTATCCTTATTTGCAGTTGAAGGCCCTCCGCTGGAGGTTCATCTTCAATCGAGTCTCGGCCTGCTGAGAGTATTTTAAACCACTTGGAAACTTACGGCCTTGACAAAATACTGTGTTGTTAATAGGCCTGATGAAGTTTTGTAAAAATTTCCGTTCCACTATGGCCAAGTCACTCCTCTCTCCCCTCCAAAGAGACATATATAGAGTCATCGATCAAAATTTGAGCCACAAAGTATCGAGCAAAAATATTCACGCTCTCATGTCTGAATTTGTCAACAAAGTAATGTATTGTCTAAATGATTGTGGCGTGTTCATATTTTTTTTCTTGTTATTGTTTGAATAAAGAATCACTAGGTAAAAAACGAACGTTTCGGGAGGTCTTCTCCTCCCGTTTTCAAAACGAATCTAAAAAATGTATATTAATTTTTATATAAAACTGTAAAGATAGCAAGTAAATTTATTTTTTGTATGTCAGTCATACTTACATCGACAATATTTTTTACTGACAGTGACATACTACCAAAAAAGGTGAGGTTTATCGTATCATTATTGTGTATTGAAATACTTACACGTAATAATTAATAATAAAACGTAATTAATATAATATAAAATAATAATAATATAATATTATATAAACGTAATTAAACGTAATAATAATTAATCCTTTGATAAGTAATAATCTTTATGGAGGAACTTGAGAATGACTTATTTAGTAAATCTCATAAAAAGTCAATAATATAGCTTAGTTATGTTGATGATATTTTTACTGTAAAGCATTGATTATTTAAATATTTTTTACGAGATATAAATTCTCGACAGCCTACAATTAGGTTTATTTTTGAGATGGAAAGGGAGAATAAATTGCTATTTTAATAAGAAATAATTACCCAAAAAATTTCATAGATAAGTCTTTTAAAACTTTTGATATCAGTCAAAACAGACAACTTACTAATAACAATAATAATAGGTTTGTTCTAGCAAAGGTTTCAAACGGTTTCAAATCGTCCGGAGTTTGCGCAGACGAATGTACGCGTTCTGGCAAATTAAAACCGGAATTCCGACTACCAGTAAGATGTTCTAGCAACAACCAATATCCAGTTTGCAAACTAGTTTCAAACCGTTCAATTTAGTTTGTGACAAGCGCAATAGCTGGAAATGTTCGTTGATTTGTTTTGACTTTGGATTGTTTGGTTACAGATTGTTGGCTACAGGCCTCCATAAAACTAGTTCGGAATATATACATATAGCAGTCTTAGATCTTCATAAATTCATTTCGAAATAATAAAATAAAATTTAAAATATAAGTACACTATAAACATAAAATACTTCCAAATAATAAAAAAAAAAATTAAAGGAAAATCATCAATATGGTAGGCCAGCGTGGACGATTTTAATGCCCCCACATTATCATTTTTATGATAATTTTTTTCCCCTCTACTATTTTCAAATGAAAATATAAACAAACGCAATTCAACGACGCAGAGAAATGTCAATCAAAATAAGCGTTCTAGCAGAAAAAAAATCTCAAACCGTTTGCAACCAAGTTTAGGGACGAACATGCGCAGTTAATTAATCCATCAAACTGGTTTCAAACCGTTTGAAACCTTTGCTAGAACAAACCTAATAACTCTCAAACAATTAACCTCACAATTCCTTCTCAACATTAACCTTACAATTTCTTCCGCGGTAATTCTAACACAATTAAAAGATTAGGAAATATATACAACACAAGAACGATATTTAAAACAAAAATTCTCATAGATCTATATTGATAAAAACAAAACCAAACAACACACAACAGAATATCAAAAATGTGGTGTATAAAATTCCCTGCAAATGTGTCAAAATTTATATAGGTGAGATATCTAGACCGTTAGATGTTAGAATAAAAGAGATTCTTAGAAAGGGTGATTTTTAATAAATCTAGAATTTTCCAACACCCATCGGAATCGGGTCATAAAATCAATTGGAATAATTCCAAAACGGTATTAAAAGAATCAGTAACAAAATACAGAAGATTAAAAGAAACCGCTATAATTAATTTAAATAAAAATAACGTATTACTATGCCTTTGGTAGATTTAAATTCAATATGGTTCCTGATTCTAAAAAATACAATTAAAAACATTTAAATATTTCAATACCCAATAATCACAGAATAAACCTAACCTATATAATTTTTTTAGTAGTATGTCACTGTCAACAGTGACATAAAAAATATGATTGTCAATGTAAGTATCACTGACACAAAAGAATATAATTTTGAAATTTTTGTTCTTTAAGCAAATGTATTACAGAAAAAGAATCACTGACAAATTTGTCTCCGTTTTGTTTTTTTTTTACCCAGTAATTATTTAAATAACAACAGGTATATTTGATATTTTTTTGAGTTTTAGATCGTGGCGAAAAACCCAAAAAAAAAAAATAAAAGAAAGTAATGTGCCTCACCTGAAACTTTCAAACCAATTAACCAGGTTTGCTGAAATAAGATTTCAGCGTTGAGCTTTAGTTTCCAACAAATTACAGAATACTTTTAGTAATAAAGAACCTTTTAGAAGCTACAAAACAGTAATGAATGCTATCCTTTCATTGAAAGCACCATACCTAAAAAAAAATTGCACCAACTTACGTCTCATTTTTTAAACAGAGCCTTCTTTTAATCCTGAAACCAACATGATCTATAAATATGGATAACTGACTTGACAAGTTGGTACTGATTTATATATTTTGTTTAAATAACTTCTCTGTGACTTATATACACAGTTTAAAACTAATATCGAAGATAAACGTAACATTTAACCAGTCCTGAATCATTTTGAACCCTAAATGAAATAATAGAATAAAATAAATCAATCGGAGAAGCCTGAATAATATGGTTGATAAATTACAAACAACCAAAATTATTTCCTTTAGAAACTATTGAAACTCGGGAACAGATCTAGGGGAACTTTTAGTAACATTTAAATAATTTAACATGAGAAATTATATTTTCCAAGTTTAAATAAGTGACTGTTCACCTGAGTTACAGGATCAAATGAAGGTTTTTCCATACATGTTTGTAGTTTTTGTCTTATACTGTATCTGTAATGGGCGTACCATCACTTTGTCTTCGTCTTTGCTGATGCATTTGAGTATGTTTTCAAGAATATTAATCCAAGATTTTTTCTTAAACCACCAGGTCACCAACACGATCTCTAAGGTGTTCTAATTGAAAATCTTCCTCGGTTAGTATGCTCAGTCAAAAAGAAAATTCATACTACGTGTTTAAATTAAATTCCACCTAAAAGCAAAATCCAACGTTCTCAATATAGCAGGATTTGAAATTTAAATTCGATACCCTCGACCCGTACATTTTTCCTGCAACGTCTGATGCATTTTTAATCCCGCCTTAATCGCCGTCCTGCTATCTTAATTGCCGCGAATTTTTAGTTTTGTTCGAATCTCTCGCCATTCCGAAAAGTTCGTTACAGTTTAAAGATAGAAAAGTATTTCCTGACCTTTTCCTCTATTTTTTTTTGTCAAGTATGGGGGATTTTTTGTTCGTTTTCGTTTAGTACGTGATTCAACTGGTTACAAGTTGCTTAAAGTTTTCGTGAAAACTTGGGAATTGCTTAATTATAATGAACTATGAGGTTAGTCAGGAAAGTTTTCGATATAAAAGATTAAGTTACTAGGTGTATCCATTAGTAAAGTCGTTTTTTGATATTTTATAAAATTTTAGTTTATTTAAAAGTTAATACACTTACCAGGTGTGACGGTTAATAATTCTTAATTTTTTAAGAGATGGCGCTGGACTATTCACAGTCTAATCCTTTATGTCATTTTGTCACTAGGACAGTGCTTTTCAAAACGCTATTGATGTTCAAACGATTTCGAGTTAGCGTCATATTTTTTCGTGTAATAAATATGTCGGGTTTCGAGCCAAATAAAGAACATTTGTTTCAGATCCATCTATGTTGTCTTATTCATCTTCGACATCATAATCCATGGGTTCGGGATTTTGGTGTTTATTCACATCGTCGTCACTCCATTCGTTAAAAAAAAGTTTATGTATTTCTTTAATGTCCTTTTCCCTTTCCAGATTGCAAAACTTTTTGTTTGTAGTCATTTTGCCTGAAGAAAAAAATATCGCTGACACAAAAGACACAATACCTTTTTAATTGTTATTAACAAATTAAAAAAATATAAACATATCAAAAAAAGAAAAAATCAAAAATATAAATTGTATAATACTACTAGAGTAACTCGCAAAGTATCCGTCAAATACACTGTAGACTTAACGACAACATACACTAACACTGACAACGCAAATGCATACACTAAAGCTGACAGCAAAACGTTCTAACCCTATTCGTTATTACAAATTAAGAAGATATTCGAAGAGACCGCCGCCGGAAACGAATGGTCCCGAAATTTATCGAATTCGACTGAGGCTTGTATCTCTTAGATAGGGTACGCAGTGTTAACTAAAATATAGGTTATGTTATATTAAGTTAAATTATTGTAGATAGCATTTTTCAAAATTAGAAAAAGAATGACATTACTTATGGATATATCTAATGCTATATTTCGAGCTAAAGCTGTGGTATTAAAAGAACATAAACAGGGGAATATATGTTTTATGTGCTGCTACAAACCCAACACAAAGACTAAGTTATTTATGATATATGACAATCAATTTTTTTAGTGTTAACTGATATCGACATTAACACATACGACGACAGTACCCTTGGAGCTCCATCAGTCACTTCATATAGAATGAATCGTGACGTGATCTGTGTCCAACCTCAATCCTTGAGAACTACCGGCTCGTTCCGTTCCTCCAGAGACTCTAGTCAACCACCGAAAAGAACTGCTAATATCCCGGACGGTCAATGTCAGTACATCAAATTCAGAGGTAAATTTAATATAGTTTTAATTGTATTATGTAAATTTTAATAGTTCTATATTTCTTGGTATTTATTGAATAAAAATTTCCAGAACGTTCCTATAGTGATATTCAACGTATCGAGAGGAAACCTTGGAGGGAAATGGCACTGGCAAATCACCAATAAATGGACGGATGAGAAAAAATTGTGTTCAACGTGACTAGCTAGTCTTTTTTTATAGAAATTTCAACTGAGAAAGCACTATATGGCTGTAGGCTGTATTTTTTTTTAATTTTTAACTATCTTCTACCTAGAATAAGACTATGACTTTTATACAGTTTTGACATGGTGAATTTTTTACTTTTCTTCACTATTAGAAATATAATCACCTAATCATATCATAACTTCCAAATACTATTATCCCAAAGATAGATTTATTAATGTACTAACTGTAGATTAATCTGTAGTGTATCTAATAGAGGGTTTAAGAATGCTAGTCAGTGAAAAGGAAAAAAAATGGGTAGAGTTTTGTTTTCAAACTCGTTAGTTTGATTTTTAAAAACGTTTTATTTAACACTTTTTTTTACAATATTAAATAAGATTTTTGTTTTCGAATGACAGAGATGCACTACTGTTAAACGTTCTACAACAATTAACTGAAATATCCTTGAAGGATATATTTATACAAATAAAATGCTGAGTTAACAAATGTATTCGTTCTAGAACGTTTTGATCGTGAGAACAACACTACGTGACTAAATATGTTGACGGTGCTGTTCCTGGGTGCAGGTGGTTGTATTCTGATATGTTTGTTGTTGCTGAGTTGGCGAATCGTCCATGCAGGTGGCTGTAATTGATATGGTGATTCGGCCGACGTTGCATTACGTGGGATATAACTCCTCCCACCTTAGATGAAACATATCCTATGGTTCTTGTTTCATCCGTCTAGAAGTCGATTTCTTCTACGGGGGCTGCTTGATTGTTGCGGCTTTTTGATCTTAACTTCTGTATACAATATCTATATATAAAATAGAGTATAATGATTAATAAACATATATAGATTAATATGGTCCAGAAGCTAGTTCGATTTATATAGATGGTATCGGAGAGCTCAATGAGGTCTTCCTTCTGTCTTTTTAATTGGGTTTGTATTTCATCGTTGGCCTTCAAATTGATTGAATTTAAATTGATCGATGGTGGATTGAATATCGATACTTGTTCTTTGGCCAACGTCCAGTTTAGTTTTGGTAGGTTGATTTCTTGATATGACAGGTAACTTGGTTTATAGGTTTCCAATGTTATTGAACCTATATGGATTTTGCAGTTGGGTTGCATTTCTATAAGGTACGAACCATATAGAGGGTAGTTGTTTTCTGTGTTTTCACACGTCACTTTGGATAGCTTTTCTTCAGGAAGGGTGACTATCCATTGATTGTCCATGATTCTTGTTACTTGTATGTCATATATATTGACGTTAAAGGGGTGGCAGAAAGTAATATTTTTCTGATGTTTTAACAATTGCACAGCACAAGGGTTAATTGTTTCTAGTGGCTTACTTAAGGCATTTTTACACAAGAACTGTTTATTCAAAGTTTCTTCACATTGTTTATCCTGGTAGGAATATTTCTTACTGCTGAGTGCGAGGTAAGGTTTTAAAGGGATGTTAACCAGGAAGGTTCCATTGTTGGGAATTGGTAAAGGATAGAGGTGATAATATTGGTATATTTCAGGCTCTACCAATGGAAGTTCTAGTATGAACGTTATTTCGTATTCTTTCGAGAAACTTTTAATTTCAATTATTTTTTCGAGTTCGAGGACATTTTGCAATTCACTAGTTAAGGGTAGTTTATCTGTATTTAAATGTTTTTCAAGATTTTTTATTTCTGAAAGTAATTCATTAGGATTTACAATTGAATTATGTAATACATTAATTTTAGAAAATGTAATTGCTGTTTCGATATTACTAAGCAAATTATATATTGATTGATACAACATTGTGATTTGAGTGATTGTTGTGTGAATTAGCATATATTGATGATCGTTTGTTTCATGAATAGTGATTGTTTGTATAGTTTCCTCGATATGTGATATGCGAGTTCTTAATATCTGTTGATTATGTGTTAAGTTAGCCATTATGTTTTTGATATTTTCAGAAGTTTTACCTAATAAGGTTATATGATCAATTAAACTTAATTTTAATTTGTTTTGATTGCCTTGTAGTGCTCTGATTTTGTTATCAATTAATTCTGCGTCATTCTGGTCAAGGTTTCCGGTGATGCACTTAATTAGTGATCCCAAGGGGTTTAATAATCCTCTTTTAATTCTTTTTGTTGTTTTATAGGGGATTATTTGGTTAATTAGGTTTTCTATTCTTTCTTCAAGAGTGCGGGTTGAAACAAGTGTATTATGATATTCCGAGTTATAGTCGCTATTGTTGTATAATGCGTTGAGAAGAATTCTTGAATTGAATTTAAGTGATTCGAATTCTGTTATTACTGGATTTAAGTTGACGTTTTGTATAAATGTCCAATAATTTGATACGATTTTTGCGGTACCTTTTTGGATGGGTAGTATTCCTGGATAGTTATTAAGGTTGTTTATTTTTATTCCAATTCCGAGTGTGAGGACGGTACAGGTCCATCTGTAACAACGGGTTTTATCTTAGTCTCGTTGATATGCACGGTTTCCTTCTTTTTTGTTTTTGGATTTTCAATTTCAATTTTATTGTTTTCAAGTACTTTGGTTAGAATATAAGGGCCTAAGTACTTGTTTTTTGTTTTTATTGACCTTTGATCATTTTTCTTATAGATTAAAGAGCCTAGTTGTATTTTTGCTTGGTCCTTTTTTTCATTAATTTTATTAATGATGGTTTCTTTGCGCTTTTTTGATTCTTCAGCGACTTGGTCGTATAAAATTCTCGTTTTTTCTTTATGACTTTGTAAATATTCCGTATATGCATGGGTTGGAACTAAATTCATAGGATCTCTTGAATTTGTATGACCTAATACAAGTTCTTGGGGTGTGTAATTTGTACTTGAATGGATGGTGTTATTGTATGCAATAATAGCATATGGCATTAAGCTTATTATCTCTGAATTTAGGTCTGTTTGTCTTAAGATTCTTAGGTGTTCGATTAGGGTAGAATGTAGACGTTCTACTGGTGAATTTGATTCATGATGGTGAGGTGTAGTAAAATGAATATTTATATTGTGTGTCTTTAAAAGGTTTTTTACTACTTCATTTTTAAATTCAAGTCCATTGTCAGATATTATACAATTAGGTGTACCTATGAACGAAAAGTATTTAACTAGTTGTTCACAACATGATATGGCGTTTCCGAAATATGGAAGGGCTTGTCCAAATTTTGAGAATTTATCTAAGAGTGTTAGAAATTTTTCTTTTCCGATTGAAAGGGTGTCAATGTGTACAATTTCAAACGGTCTGCTTGGAGTTTCTGTTAGAATAAGAGGTTGATTTGGAGGTTTTCGATTATATTTTGATCTTTGACAAATTTCACAATTATTGATATAATTTATTACGTCAGTTTTTAATGTTTTCCAATAATAATTAGCTTTTAGAAACTTTGTTGTTTCATCTATTCCACGATGATTAGTTTTTCCTTCATGTTTATATTGAATTAAAGGAATTCTTTCGTCTTCTTCGACGTTATTAATTAATTTAGTACATTCAATTAATTTATAGTTTCTAAAATGGTTGATCATTATCTGGTTGAATATTGTTCGTAATTCTTTCGAAAGGAAGTATACAAAGGTTTTCTTTTCCGTTAGATATTCTTTCAAAAATTTTGTTATCTTCTCAATATTAGTTGGTAATGTCGCATATATTATTTTGTGTTCTTCGAAATTCTTGTTTTCGATTTTTATATATGGATCGTAAGGAGATTTTTTCACGATTATTTGTTTGTTTTTATTATTAATAATTTCATCTAATAGCGTTATTCCGGTATAATTTTCATTTGCATTTGTGGTATGTATTGTTTGATCCGTTTTTGTTTTAAAAGGAGGTTGAATCTGTATGTCTGAAATTATTCTTATTTTCGGCTGGTCTTTTAGTTGACAGTTCTCTAATTCTTGTATGGTTTTGTTTACTTCGTCCGTGTTGATAGCGTTTGGATCATAATTTCCAAAAAATTCGTCGATTTCCATGTTGATGTCTCCTGGACAATTCATTGTTGACTCTGTTTCTACTGCATTGATTTGGATGCGAGACAGGGCGTCAGCATTAGTGTTTTGGATGCCTTTTTTATAAATGATTTCATAATCATATTCTTCTAGTCTCAGTCTCCATCTTACGAGTTTACTGTTTGGTTCCTTTAGATTAAAAAGCCAAACAAGAGGGCGATGATCTGTATAGATTTTGAATTTTCTTCCATACAAATATGGTCTGAAATACTTGCATGCCCAGACAATGCTTAAAAGTTCTTTTTCTATGGTGGAGTACTTTTGTTCTGAGTCATTTAATGTTCTTGATGCATAACCAATAGGTTGATCATTTGGTGGATTTCCTTGTGAAAGTACGGCTCCAAGTGCGATATTAGAGGCGTCGGTTGTTAATACAAAAGGTTTATCGAAATCTGGATATTTTAAGATTGGTGCATTAATCAAAAGATTTTTAAGGTGATTGAATGCTTCGATAAAAGATTTAGAATGATTAACTTTTGCATTTTTCTTTAAGCAAATTGTTAAAGGTTTTGCTATTTTCGCGAAGTTATTAATGAAACGGCGATAGTATCCTGTGAGTCCTAAGAATGATTTTATTTCTTTCTGAGTTTTTGGTAATGGAAAGTTTTTTACAGCGTTTATCTTATCTGGATTAGGTTTGATACCTTCGTTGGTTACTTTATGACCTAGATAAGCTACTTCTTTATGTAGAAATTCGCTTTTGTCTAATTGAATTTTAAAATTCGATTTTCTTAATCTTTCGAATACTTCTTGTAGTCTTTCGATATGTTCTTGGAGGGATGTTGAAAATATTATAATATCGTCTAGGTAGACTAAACAAGTTTCATTTTGTATTCCTCTTAATACGTTGTTCATTACCTTTTGAAATGTCGTAGGGGCGTTTTTTAGTCCAAATGGCATACGTTTAAATTCGTAATGGCCAGTGTCTGTCGAAAAGGCTGTTTTCTGTATATCTGCTGGATTCATTTCTACTTGGTGAAATCCATTTGCTAAATCGAGGGTAGTGAAATACTGAGATTTGCCCAATTTATCTAATATGTCGCTTATTTGTGGAAGTGGGAATTTTTGATCTATCGTTTTATCATTTAATTTTCGATAGTCGATTACTATTCTCCATTTACGTTTTCCAGAGGCGTCCATTTTCTTTGGTACTATCCATATGGGACTGCTCCATGGTGAGTTGGATTCTTGTATGATTCCGTTATCTAACATTTTGTTTATTTGTGATTTTACTTCTGATTTATGTACATATGGATATCTATATGTCTTGGTGAAAATAGGGGTTTCGTCCGTTAGTTTTATCTCGTGTTTTATCTGATTTGTGAACGTTAACGGGGTATTTTCACAATAAAATATATCTCTATATTTGTAACAAAGCGCTCTTATGGCTTTATATTCTTCTGTGTTACAATGTTTTAATCTTAGATTCTTTAAGTTTGCCTTTTGGAGATTATTTATCTGTTGAGTATAATCGACATCTGTCTCCATGTTTTCGAAGAAGTTCATTTCGGCTTCTTTAATTAATTCGACTGAAATTGGTTTCGTAAATTTAATTTTTACTGGGGTTTCTCTTGTGTTTGTAATTATGGTGGTCGCGTAAAAATTTGATATGTTGACTAGAGATTCGGGTATTTCAGTTTTTTCGAAATTTGTATAATGTAATATTCCGATTCCTTTTTCTTTGTCAACAGGTACTTTTATTACTTGACATGTTCGTGGAGGTATAATCAATTCAGTGTATTTAGGGTATGAATGTATAGGTTTATTATTTTGATAATATAATGGGATGATTGAAGTTTCTGATTCTAATGTGAAATCTTTTAAGTTTATGTTTGCGCCAATGTGTGTTAGAAAGTCCATTCCTAAAAGTCCGTCAAATTGCTGGGAAAAATCAAAAAGATAAAGTTTATGATTTCCGGGAAAATTGAATGAAGGGAAAATTGGTATGATCATAACTTCGTTATGCATTGAAGTTGCGTGAGCTGTTTTTACAGTGAAGAATTCGTCCGTTATTAAGTCGGGGAAAAAGTGGTATGCTAATTGAGGATTTATAAAGCTTTTACCGCTACCAGTATCGACTAGAAATGTTGCGTCCATTTCGGGTAAATAGATGATGGGTAAATTTAAGATTGCTGAATTATTTAGGAATATCAACTCTTTTGGTTTGTACTTTGGGTGATTGGAAAATTTTCTGAGGGTTCGATATAATTTTCATCGGGTGGTTCTTCGTAATATTCATCATATTCGTAGTTTTCTTCGTTATCAATGGGGTTATAACTTTGCTCTGTGTATTCTTGTTCGGATGTATAGTTTTCTTGTATAGTATTAATATTTTCAATTTCGTTATCCATTGTTTGATTAAATAATTGGTTTGAGGGTTGTCTGATGTTTCCGCTCGATGTATCCATCGGTTCTGGTTTATTTCCGCGTACTATCGATGATGTCGCTTGACGTTTTATACCGTGAGGGGTGTTGAAATTGCTAAATTGCTGTCTGAAGAAGTTATTAGGGTTTTGTCTGGTAAACATTTTTCTAGGGGCTCCAAATTGGTTTGGTTGTACATTAGCTGTATAACGTGCAGGGATGTTCTGTTGGTGTGCGTTAGCTGAATAACGTACAGGTTGTTGATTTTGATATTGGTGTACATTAGCTGAATAACGTACAGGTTGTTGATTTTGATGTTGATGTACATTAGCAGAATAACGTACAGGTTGTTGATTTTGATGTTGATGTACATTAGCAGAATAACGTACAGGTTGTTGATTAGGGTTGGTTCCTGATGTAGTTGGTTTTGTATTATTGTTACTGCGATTTTTATAATAAAGAAAGTTTTCTTCTTCTTCGGCGTAGCTCATGGCTTGTTCTAACGATGTCGGATTTTTTAATCTTACAACGAGTTGCATATGGTAGTTTAAACCATTTATGAATGTTCTTAATACAATATTTTCATATTCTTTAATTTTTAAAATTTTTAGATCTCGTGGGTCATTTGACATGTTAATTTTTGAAAATAAGAGACTTCTAGCGTCTTGTAATTTAATTCCGAATTGTTGAGGGGTTTCGTTTTTTTCTGACTTGGTTGTGATAATATCTTGTACTATACAGTCTATTGATCTTCGATCAGAGAAAGTATTTATGATGGCATTTTTTATTAGCTCCCAATTATGTAGTTCAACTCTAGATGCTACTAAATCTGCTGCTCTACCAATCAACTTGCTCAATATGGTATCGAATAAGCAAATATTTATTGGTGCGTTAATATTTTGACGATCTTGATGGTTATTAAGAAAATTGTCACATGCATTAATAAATCGATTAATTTGTTTAGAATTACCATTGAATTGCGGAATGTTCTCTGCTTGGTATCTAATTAAAGCGTAATTTGGTGTTGCCATTTTGATTTTATTTTTTATTTTTGAAAATATTTTGAAAAATTGTTATCAGTGTTATTAGTAGTGTCAAGAAATATACTTAATATTAAAATATGACTAGAATAATGAATGGGGAAAAAATGAAAAGATAAAAATGGAAAAAGATTGGATGCACTTACAGTATGTTGATGATGATTTTCATTCCTTTGTGGATTTGGTTGCTTTGCTTTGCTGCTTTGCTGCTTTTGTTGCTTTGTTTGTTTCTTTCTTAGCCTAAGTTCCAATAGGAGTAGCGATTTTTGTCTCTTCCCTGGAGGTTGAATTGCTGCGGAGTTGAGCGATGCTTGTCTCTTCTCTCGGACGTTTAACGGTGCTAAAGTTGAGCGATGCTTGTCTCTTCTTTTGCTGTACTGCTTCTTGTTACTCGCGGTTCGTTTTCACCATTAATCGTTGGAACGAAACAGACTTGTTCGATACAATTCTGTTGGTCAAATCTGTACTCAGTTTTGTTCAAATTAAGCCCGTTGGCAAAATCCTACCGACTGCGCCAGTTTTGTTTTCAAACTCGTTAGTTTGATTTTTAAAAACGTTTTATTTAACACTTTTTTTTACAATATTAAATAAGATTTTTGTTTTCGAATGACAGAGATGCACTACTGTTAAACGTTCTACAACAATTAACTGAAAAATCCTTGAAGGATATATTTATACAAATAAAATGCTGAGTTAACAAATGTATTCGTTCTAGAACGTTTTGATCGTGAGAACAACACTACGTGACTAAATATGTTGACGGTGCTGTTCCTGGGTGCAGGTGGTTGTATTCTGATATGTTTGTTGTTGCTGAGTTGGCGAATCGTCCATGCAGGTGGCTGTAATTGATATGGTGATTCGGCCGACGTTGCATTACGTGGGATATAACTGTAGTTCGGTACGTGGGTTTTGATATGGAAGATTTTTTTAGGGTCAGTTTTATCAATGGAGTTTAACCTGAAGGTTAAACCATTATCTGATTAATTGTGCTGATATTTTTAACTGTAAGAATTTTCGTTTTTTACATGTAAGAATTTTTTTAAATAAATGTTCTTTTTATAAATGACAGAATTTTTTATTTTTCTATAAATCATTTATTATTAGGTCCTCACCTTTCCTCATCTACTGAACCTATTTGAATTTGATTTTTGGTGCCCTATAGTTATTTTAAAGCGCCATCTTTCAGCTTCCAAACGTGGTATTATATTACAGGGTGTTTAGTGCATTATTGTGCCCATAGGTTTCTTTAAGTTAATGATTTAATTCTTTATTTGAAAAATTCCAAAAGTCAGCATTGAAACTTGAATTAAAAAAAAAGTTATTGGTATAGCCTCCAAATTATTTTTTTTATTTTAATGTGTAATGTTGGAGGATTCTATGAAAACCACAATTAGATGCAAGTGACATTAACTTTTTTTTATAGACTCGCAAAGTTTTTGGACGAAGTAAAAATTAATTTCAAGCTCAATTTTGAATTGCATACAAAAAAAAACTAAAAGCGATCATGGTATTCGATTTTTTTTTAAATCTCTGGTTTATCCTTTTTCTAATCGTGTACATTCATGCCATAAAAATGTTTTAGTCATTTCTTCTTCTTCTTTTCGGTTTATGGCTCTGCTGTTAAGCAACTTGCCAGCTCATTTGAGGGAACCACCAGATGATCGAGCTGTGCTCCTGGCGATTCGGAATATTTATAATGGTAAGGTTAAGTATAACCTTGAATGAAACCTTGTGCAGCTTTCCGGGTGTGGGTTAGTATACAATACGAACAGAGGTATAGACATGTACTGGATCGACGGGTTTGAGACGCCACTTAAACTACACAAAAAGGACAGCTTGTTATGTTTAGTTAAAATTTTGTTTGTTATCAGAGGGTATATACGTGTATATAATCACATACAAATACATAGACGTAGATTTTTTTTTTTTTTTTAGGGGGAACTTGTGTGGCACACTTATTGAGGTACTGATTTGCTTTAACCTTATTGCTTATTTAACCGTTTATTTTTTGGTATTATTTATATTGGTTGCTTATTATTGTTTTTCCTCCATCAGAGCTCCATTCTATTTAATGTTAAAAATTTTGAATGAAGGTCCATTCGGAAGGGACAATATGCTGGCGATATGTATGGGGGTTTGCACGTTAATTTTTATAAGTTCGCTGTATAGATGAAAATTGCCTATGATGTGGATAGGGCATTCGAAGAATATATGGTTGAGGTCGTCGATTTTGCCACAGTCACATAATGGGTCACTTCTTAATCCTAACCTATGTAGATGTTGTCGTGTTAAGCAGTGCCCCGTTCTCATTCTAATGATGTTAGTCAGATGCCGACGATCGATATAGGATATCTTTCTGAACCATGGATGCTCCGAAAATGTGTCTTGGACCATTCTGTAGGAATTCGCTTTGTTCTGTGGATTTTGATTCCATTTGTCTTTGAAATGCGATATAATTTTTTCTTTTATAATGTTATAAATATCTTTAGGGCTTATGAATATTCTCTGTGGAATAGTTAGGATTGTACCTATTTTGGCTAGGGAATCGGCTTTCTCGTTTCCTGGAATACCTTTGTGGCCTGGAATCCAAGATAAAATGCATGAGTGATCTTTTAGATTGTTGTCGTATAATGAGGCTTCTTGTTTGGAGGGAAACCATGTCTCTGTTTGTCGAAATTTGCGTGTTCTGAAGACTTTTTATCGCGCTCAAGGAATCTGTGAAAATTATGCAGTGCTTGATTTTTTTCCTGGTGACTGTTGTGACTGCATGATGGATGGCAGCCATTTCCGCGTTCATTATGCACAATTCTTTGGGTAATTTTGACGAGAAATTGTAATTAAGACCCGGAATGTGTACTCCGAACCCTAATCTTCCCTTGATCTTAGATGCGTCGGTATAGATGAAGGTGTGACTGTGCCTGAAGGTTTTCACGGAGTCTAGAAATAGTTGTTTGACATGAATATCTCTTTTATTTATGTTAGAATGAATTAGTCATTTCACTATTGGCGCTTCTATATGTCATCAAAATGTCTTCTTCTTCTTCTTCTTAAGTAACTTGGCTTCTGCTCCAGACAGCGGGCAATTAGCCAGCACATTATGAGTGGCGAAGATTAGTCTGGCTCGAAGCCATAACTTCGTCACTCAAATATACTATAGCAGTTTATTATATAATGTAAATACCACTGGAAGCATCCGGCCTGGTTACCGGCGTGACAATGGGTCAAATACTGATCGATAAAAATTAAATGCACAATCACAGTCACTAATATATACTTCTCAAAAAATGAAATCTGAAGACGGGTTATCAAAATACTACTTCGATGGCTTTCACCACTACTTTCTCTCGATAAAATTCCGTTCTAACAAAATAAAACTCTTAAGATGATTCAAATGCACATGGATAATAATCGGCAATGACACCCGCCTCGCTTCACACGATGTGAACACCATGCAAAGCGATGCGGAAGTGGATCAAAATGTCCGCGTATTCTTCATTAGGTGCTTAGGTTAGGTTAGGTTAGGTTCAATGCAACCATCAAATCAACAAAATATCACAAAAACACTAACACAAATCAACAAAAACAAATAACACAAGTAACAAAATTAAAAGATTAGTAGCGTTGGGTTGGAACAACAAATACGTTGCAAGATAGCAAGCAAAGATAGTCAAATTTCGATTAAAAAAACTGAAACCACGGCGCCCGTTTTTTGAGCTGGTTTCCAACCTAATGAAAGAGACAGACATATGATGCAATTCTACTGTGTATGAGGGAGATGACAGTTTTTTGCGTTCCGATACACAAACTTAGTGAAGTTAAAATTAGTGTCATTTTTCAAAAAAAGATTTAAAAATTATCATAAAAAACTAGTGGTCTTTTGCTATCGTCCATTTTAATTTGGCAAACAATGCACCAAACACCCTGTACACAAGTGTGCTCTGAATATAACCCGAACAATCAGATGTAGACACGATGTCATTCAACAAGAAACGGTTCGAACAATTCCAAATCGAAACTTTTGACTTAAATGACACAGATGCATGTCCGGGGCAGCTAATAAAAGTGGTAGATGAGGAATTAGAAATACCATTGGAAGAAAATCCTGATCTGAAAAGACTCATCTGAATGAAAAAGTGGCCAAATAGAAATTGTCACAAATATCAGGAGAAAAAGTGACGCCAAAACTAAATGGATCCACATTCTTTATTTCTCTCTTTAGTCTTCATTCTAGTATCCTTTCATATATTTTTCTGTATACTAATAAAGGTATATGCTCACTTGTTCTTTTACCTTTGGCAAAACTTGCCTGCTCCACCGGAAGCTGATTCTTAGAGAAAAGATTGAAGAAGTCATATGTTCCAGTCTTTTGTTCATATACATTCATCCCATATTTTGTTGCAGATTAAATATAATATGTCAATCCTTTCCTTGCCCATTTGATTTTTAAGCCGAATGATCGCTCTTTCTATTTCACTCCTCAATATTGGTGGTTTTTTTTGTATGAACTGAATGTTGTTATAATAGTCACCATCTGAACAAAAAGTCTCAAAGTATTCCTTCCATTATTTCGAAAATACAAATCACCAGCGTAAAAGCCACCCCTTGTCCGGCCACTCTCCGTCTCCCACGACCCAAGCTTATCCTCAAAAATATCGTTTCGTTTCGACTCTACACGCTGTATCAGGTAAAACATCTCGGTTTGAGGGTGACTGGAAGAAGAAAGGGGTTGTACCTCCGGAAGACCGATCTGTCCTTAAAGTTAGTCACTCTATTTGATTTTTATTGCTTAAGGGATAGAACTAGAATGCTATTTTATATACTACTATTTTACTACCTAAGACACGTATTTGTACTTACTCGTTAAATAGGAAGGCGTTTGGAAATTTACCAGAAAACAAATTGGGTAATGGAAATTGAAAAAGACTGATTGTCGATTTGTAAAACTTCTAAACTATGTTAAAATAAAGGAAATTGAGAAAAGTTTGTTAGTTTATTTTTTCACTCATTGTATACAGAGATGACCAAAACATAAGAGTGGTAGAAAAACTTTCTAAAACCCATATTGTCAGTAGTTTCTCCATAGCAGTGCGTCCCAGTACAATACGCCTTATTATTTCTATTCCAAACTCACAAGTTTTATTTACTATTGAGCCCAGCTACATGAATTGGCTAACTCTTTGGATATTTAACTGCAAGTTCAATTGTTCATCTTGCCTACTATTGATGACCATTAATTTTATCTTTTCCCAATTAATTTCCAGACCCAGTTTTTGACTTTCATCCTGCAGACGTTTTGTTATTTCAGTAATCTCCAGTACACTACTTGCCATTAGTGTGGCGTCGTCTGTAAGACGAAGGTTAGTGCGTGAGTAGTTTATTCCCCTTCCCAGTTATGTAGAGCCCGTCTCATGATATATTCGCCATAAATGTTAAACAACTCAGATGACGGGATACAGCTTTGTCTGGCAACCTTACCCTGTTTAAAAGATGATGATTACTCGTCAACCACTTTCATTTTAGTCAGGTTGTTTCTGTAAAGGCTTTTTCTGACCGAGACGAGATCAGATGCTACTCCCATTTCTTCCAGAACAAGCCACAATTTTGACAACAAAATACAATCAAAGATTTTGTTGTAATTTATGAAGCACAAAAACAGAAGAGTGTTGAGCTCATGTGTTTTCTCCATTAGCTGATGTAAAGGATCTGCTCCCTTGTTCTCTACCTTTAACAAAACCAGCCTGTTTCGGAAGCTGATTCTTAGTGAAAAGTATGAAGCGTGAGATGCTTCAGTCTTTTGGCTATATACCTTGATCCCATACTTTGTTGCAGATTTTGTAATATGTTAGTTAGTTCGTTGCCTAGTCCCTTCACCATTTCACCAGATATTCCGTCACCATCTGATGCTTTATGATTTTTAAGCCGAATGATCGCCCTTTCTATTCCACTCCTCAATATTGGTGGTTCGTTTTCTACGAGCTGGATTTTATTGGTCTCAATTTTTCAAAACTTGACCAACAAACAAAAATAAAAAACAAACTAAGACTTCTCAAAGATTTTTATTAAAACTTTTTGTACAATAAAAATTTGCACAATTCTTAACGTGAAATAATTTAAAACTGTTAATAAGTTAAAAAAAAAGAACAATTGTTAAAGACGCATTAAATGCACAAAAAAGTCAGTACTTAAAAAAATATACAAAAAATAACTCCGATAGTTCTCTCTCTCTCTACCAAAGTGAATAATTTAAAGCTCGATACACAAAGCTGAACGAAAAAAAAAACAATAAGAAAATATTCTTTCTTCGTTTTTCTTTTGCTTTTTTTTGTCTCGTCGACAACTGAACGCTACATATATATATATAAAACTAGAGATATACATGTTGGTTTTACATAACGATTATAGATAATGAACGTTGGAAGAACGAAATATATATATATACCAAAACATTTGGATCTATTTACTTTCTTTTTTAAAGAAAAAAAAAAATATCTTCAGTACTGGTCGATCGTCAAAGAATTAAAAAAATGCCCCTATTAATGGCCATTTCGAACGATTAAACAAAATATATACAGTATATACAACTTAAAAACACAAATATATTAAAAAAATAATTATAATTCCACCATTCTGTACTTTGGGAAGTTATCGAGGAGAAAAACCAATAAAAAAAAAAGAGAGCATGATTTTTGTGTCGAATTCGAAGTTGTTCCTCCTCGCGCATTTCGAAAGTACCGATCACCACCGTAAAATCTGCCCCCTGTCCTGCCGCTTTTCGTCTCTCACGATCCGAGCTGATCCTCAAAAATATCGTTTCGTTTCGACTCTACACCCTGTATCAGGTAAAACAGCTCGGTTTGAGGGTGACTGGAAGAAGAGAGGGGTGTTCCTCCGGAAGACCGATCTGTCCTTAAAATTAGTCACTCTATTTCATTTTTATTGCTTAAGGGATAGAACTAGAATGCTATTTTATATGCAACATTATCTAAGACACACATTTGTACTTACTCGTTAAATAGCAAGACGTTCTAATAGAAAATTGTTAAATCAAAACGAAATCCGCCAGTTTGGAAATTTACCAGAAAAAATTGGACAATGGACATCGATAAAGACTGATTGTCGATTTTGTAAAATACACATAATTAACAAGGTGCAAAACACCCTGTATACTTTAAATTTTTTAGAATATTAGGATGGTGTTCTTGCTTATGTTTTATATATAGAGCTATATATAATATTAGAGCAGTCTTCAAAAATTGAGAATCTATAAACTTGGGTCATATAATAATATAAACACCGTTAAAACAATTTTGATGACTCGCCAGAGAGTGTTTACGGAATTCATTTTCAAAAACATTTAAATCCTCAAAAATATTTATTTCTTTCCTCATAGATCCACCAAAAAAAAGGCACTAGGTTTCTCCTTCTATCACCGACACTGATATCACAAAATAAAAACTGAAATATTCGAGTGTTTACTCGTAATTCCCTGGCTGGTCATCAAAGTTCGAAATAAGATACGTCCTTAAGTAAAAATTCTCGTGTTTCAAACTCAGGACACTGAGGAATCGGTTGGTACACATCGTAGCAACACCTGTCGGTCCAGATTCATTCGAGATGCCAGCAAATAGTTGTCATCACCAATTGGTGCCGCTCTGCAAGTGGGAAAATCAACTTTTACCAAATATCCTCACCGATTAACGCTTGATATACTTACAGGCTGCCGTATTTGGTGTTTCGGTCCAGGTTTCTTTTGTAAGTGCGATGTTGGAGTTCGATATTAAACACCACCTTTTTCAACTGCTCGAGCACGTCGCACATGGAAGGATCGCGATCTTTCAGCACCTGAATGTACGTTTCCAGGTGCTGAATGTGGGCTATAATCAAAGAATGGACTCTTTGAAGATCCCTCTCTGGATCCATAGACATGTGGTAATTGTTACTGTCCATTTGGGATACCTCGCTACAACCAGGTGCCAATTCATTGGGAATTTTACAACTGAAACAAAATATGTATTTTTTATTATATTTATTTATTTATATATATATATACATATATATATATATATATATATATATATATATATATATATATATATATATATATATATATATATATATATATATATATATATATATATATATATATATATATATATATATATATATATATATATATATATATATATATATATATATATATATATATATATATATATATATATATATATATAGACACACACACACACACACACACACACACACACACACACACACACACTTTTTACAGAGATGGAACTTTTTGTTCACTTGTAACAACTGTACCCTATATACAAAGTATATTTTTTATTATACAAATTAACTCACCACATCCACTCTCCATTGATGAACGCGCAGGGGTGGTACTTCTTCAATCTGTTACCATTGGTGTGGCAGATTTTTGTCAACAAGTCGACCCATTCTTTCTCTTCCACACAGTTGGCTGCCTGAACGTATAGTGCCCTCTCCGGTTGCACTATCTGAAACATGTTCTTCATCTTGAAGGATGTTTCAGCGAGCCGCTCAACAGCCAATATGTTTGAAAGAGGAATTTCACACAAAGCTTCCTTCCCTGTAAGAAAAACAAAAAAAAATACATGAAAAAATAATATTTTTGATGTGATAACCTCACCTCTACTTTTTGAGTAACTCAAATTGTGAGTGGTCAGTTTGAAGTAGCGCCGTTTAAAATTCTTCCTTCCAAATCTTTTCCTCCCTTGAGCTCGTTTGATCATCAATCTGGAAAAAGAATCATGAATGAGAAAAGGATTTTACAGAACTGTAATTTACCTTTTCACTTCTCTTTTTTTTTGCAGCAAGAAGAAAGTTATATAAAGTAAACATAATAACACAAAAATATTGTGATTACAAAAATAAACTTACCCTTCTTTCAATGTGACTGGTTTATCATTCACTATAGTTTGCGGACTTGAAGTATTTGCAGAGATAATTTCCAGGAATTTCCTCATGGCAGTCCTGTGTGTCTCCGTGCAAAAAGCTTTGTACAGACAATCCATATATTCCTCTTTACACATCGGTTGCGTTGACCTACTGCTTACCTGTAACAACAACGATCAAATTTGCTTCAAGGCCATATAAAAACTCCAAGTGAAAACGTACCAAGTTTCCCAAAGACTGGATGGTCTTGGAAATTAAGGTTAAGGTTCTCTTGGTCTGGTAATCGATGGCTTGAGTCGTCAAGTCGAATAGGCGAGGACCGAGTATCGCAGGAGCAAAAAATCGCAGAAATATGAAGCCAGATATCACTGAATATCTGCAAAAAAAAACAACTATTGGGTTGTCGGAAAAAATGCGATTTTTTTTAAGAGAGAGAGACGCAAATAGTTTGTGTAAATATTTATCTAGTTCATTATGTAATTTCCATTATTGCAAAGGTAAATTGAAAAGTTTCAAGTTTCAACATGAAGATGGCGTTAGTCGTCAAAAATATTCTGGTACTAAATTTCCAGATACATTTTGTTAAATATTGTCCGTTTAGGTACCTTTCAAATTATTTACCCACTACTTTTTGTCCTGATAGATTACCATCGTTATAATATTATGTGCAATATTATTTGTGCCGCGAAAAGAGACTTCACCGACTACCACTAGCGCTATGAAACGTTTATTTAATCTTCTCCAGAGTGTTTTGTTAGTCTATAGTCCAGAGCATGCGAAATAACAAATGGTTTTTGTCGATGTTGAGGTTAATTTCAGAAAGTTGTGATAGTGCGTTTTTTTTTACTACAAGGTATACATATTATATACTTTGACTTTCGATATCTAATATTTATCCTCTTCACAGTAATTTTAGATACAAGATTATCATGGACGCCTGTGAAAAAAAAGTCTGGCAACTCAGAGCTTTTTATGAGAGTGTATTAACTGATAACGTGAACTCTGTGGTTGATGGCAGCATATTGTCTGATGAACAGGATAATGACTCAGATGGCAGCGTACCAGAGAGATGAAGAGATATTTAGTGAACATCAAAGATGGTCTGAGCAGGAAAGTTCGTCCTCCGAATTTTGACATAATGAAAGCCTTGATGAGGGTGATCGGATTTTGTTTTATTATGGTAAAGATGGGACGAAATGGAAAAAAATAACACCACCTAAGAATATTCGCACTAGAAGAGAAAATATAGTTGCTCATCTCCCAGTAAAACACAAAACTTGAAGAGATTCACCACTAAACAACAAATCACTTTTTTTGAACTGCCCGACACACGTTTCGCTAACCATGTAAGCATCATCAGGAGACGATTTAATCTCAGATTAAATTAAATCAGTTAAATCTGATATTAAAACATCTCCTGATGATGCTAACATGGTTAGCGAATCGTGCGTCGAGCAGTTAAAAAAAAAGCGATTAAGTGTTTACTGGTAAATCTCTTCAAGTTTAGTATCCGCGAAGGGAAAATATATGTGTCTTAATATATCAAATGTCGCTATCACAACAAAGAGCCTTTTCTTTAAATTAAGTATATGAGGTTTCCAAGAAAGAAGCTCATCCAAAGTAACACCAAGATACTTGACTGCAACAGACTGTTTCACCTCTATACAAGCACCTGATGAATCTCTACAGTTTATATGATGCCATTTAATAGGCTCATCGAAGTGCCAGTCTTACCCATGTTAACGAGCATTTTATTTCCAACAAAGTAACTTTTCAATATTTTCAAATCGCTTTGTATATTTTCCAGCACTTTTAATTTTGTATGCTCCAAATATTTGTAGTAAACTACACAAATATCTATCTATTATCCTTTTGTCCCATTTCATATAATGTGAATGCTTTGTGGGTCGTAGATGAGTATTTTTTTTGTATTAGCGTAAGATCTGGATATACAGGCTGTATGGTATTGTATTGAAAATTAATTTATTGTATATTGCAAAGATCTTTAAATTAAAATAACATATTCCTAAATATAACGGACATATCAAAACGTTACAAGGATAAACGTGATGCAAAAAATGACTACTGTCTCAGAAATGAGAATATTGATTGGTTTACTCTATTTAGCTGGACTGGATCATGGATCCAAAAAAATTAAAAGACTTCTGGTTCCAAGATGGTTTAGGAAGTGAACTGTTTATTGCAACCATGGCCCAAAGATGGTTTACTTATTTATTGAGGGTCAAAAGCTTTGATGGCAAAAGAAATAGAGCTGAAAGATCTAAAATCGATAAGTTAGCACCTGTAAGAGACATTTTTGAAAAGTTAAATGAGAATTTTAAGAAACATTATACTGTATGTGACCCTCGATGAAATGCTTTTTGCATTTCGAGGTAGCTGCAGTTTCTGAATGAACATTTCGAACAAGCCCAAACAGTTTGGAATTAAAGTCTTAGCCACTGTGGATTCTAGAACTTTTTACACAAGCCATATGGAAATATATGATGGCGTACAACCGGATGGACCATATAAGTTAAATTAGTGTTGTTAGTAAACTTGTTAAGAACACAGGCTTACTGTATCAATTCTTCTATTGGAACCTTTGGTGTGAAACACTAAACTTGAAGAGATTCTTTAATCTTAGATTAAATCATCTCCTGATGATGCTAACATGGTTAGCGAAACGTGCGTAGAGCAGTTCAAAAAAGTGTTTTGGTGTTTAGTGATAAATCTCTTCAAGTTTAGGCTTACTGTAGTTGGAACAATCAAATCCAATAAGCGAGAAATGCCAAGAATTTTGACTGATGTAAAGGTCAGACCTATTGATTCTTCCATTTTTGCTTTAGGAGAGAACGTGATAGCCTGAAAATGATAGAGAGATGATAATCTCGTATGTACAACGAAAAGCAATAAACGTTTTATTGTTGTCTTACTTGTACCACACTGATACAGTAGACGACGTAACAAACCATTAATTTATTTTACAACACAATGAAATGTGGAGTGGACATTGTGGACAAAATGGTAGCAACCTACAATGTTGCCAGAAATATAAAACGTTGACCCTTAGTAACTGGAATGGAATTATGAAATGGAATGGAATGCTAAATATTGCATCTATGAACGCTTTTATAATTGTAAGACACAATCATCCCACTTCTGATATAAGTAATCATTAATACTCCACAATTCTTATATTTCTGCAATCTTCTGATTGAAGCTTAACATTTACCAACGTCAACAACTTAAACATGTTTGCATTTGAATTTTTTAATTTAGTTTGGACTTTTACGATGTTTTTATCTTCCATTTATTCGTCAACACTGTTCCAATTTCAACAACGCATTAATCATAAGACGCCCCAATATTTCTCCAGGAATTTGGGTTAGCTCTTGTTGAATTCCGAACATCAGCTCCGCAATATTTTGTGGGGGGTCAGATTAGAACTTGTTCTTCAAATATCTCCACAAATAAAATTTACATGCCGTTAAATCTGGCGATCTGGCTCGACAAGGAATGTCTCCATATCTGGAGATGGCACGAGTGGGAAACAACTTATCCATATATTAGCGGTGTGAGTAGTGCTGAAGCCATGTGGCATCGTTAACAAAAGGAAACTTGGTAATAAAATTGTCTCGAGCATTAAAATAATTGACAAGTAGACAAGTGATTTGGTCCACACTAAATTTTCCAATAAAATAAATGATCCCAACCAAGTAGCTCAAAACCTAAACGAAAAAAATAAGGTACTCACCTAACTTCCTTGTTATTTGGGAAGTAAGTCATAGCGCATTCCTTAAGATTATGAAAAACTTGACACATCAAAGCTGGACAGTGTACAGCGCTCTGAGTGATATCGTCGAAAATCTTCTGGATGTAGAACTTTAAATTGGCCAGGTTCGTCTGGATGGTGTTGGGGTCCTTCACCCGAGTCGGATCGATCTCGCACGGCTTCTTCTCGTTGAAGATCAATTCCAACGTGGGCTGGAGGGTTTTGTGTAGATATTGGAGGCCGATGAGTCGCATCGCCTCGTCCATCATCTTAGACACCAACGTGTTGCCTCGAAAGATTGTGGTCGGATCGCTGTAACGCAAACAGACCAGTAGGTGAGTCACAGGAAGTCTGCGGTATAGACGGGGATTTTTAAATGTTGATGCATTCTAATGTAATGTGGCTTTAATCGGGTCGAATAAAAAAGTATTGTGATTTAACTAACAGTTATATACAGGTGATGCAGGTAAAAAAAATCCAATATAATCAAAATTCCCTGCTAATTTCATGGTTTATAGATGCCATATTTAATTTTCTTTGAATTGTATCCATTTTTACTTTATCTACAGAGGTTGCTATTTATGTATCTGGAATTGAATAATGTTGCTAGACGCCATCTGACATTGTTGACTGTATACGTATTTCATCTCAGTCAAAAAATTGAATTAACTCGTGAAGGTTTTCGTGTGATGATTTACGACGACTTTCGACGTGGATTATTTCAACAACAGCGCATCGATTCATTCATTTCGACAACCAGCAACGTATTTTTAATGATAAATATTTGTTTTTATTTATTATTCCGGATACATAAATAACAACCCTCGTATTTCTACTGTTCTCTTTATTGTACAAAACGCTCTCACTTTAAGGGCTATAACTTCACAATCCATTGATCGATTCTAATGACGGTAGTCTCGTTTTATAGAGAAAATGTGCAGCTTTCAGATTATATATTGTTTCAATAGATGGCGCTAGTAGTTTTCTTTAAATTTAAAAAGTTGGTTATTTATCCGACAGACTGTATAGTTGACATATTACTGGGGAATATTATTTGGATTATACTAAACTCAAAGAGATTTACCACTAAACACCGAAACTTTTTTTTAAAGTTCTAGACGTACGTTTCGCTAGCCATGTTAGCATTATCAGATGATTTAATCTGATTCAGTTTAAAAAAGTTATTGGTGTTTAGGGGTAAATCTCTTCGAGTTTATAGTCAAGTCAAGTATAAGATGGACGCTGTGGTACAATCCTGCATCGAAAAACAGATTCGCGAATCGTCAATTTCGTAAAACTTATGACATCCAACAATACACCTTATTCGCCAAATTTGGTACTTAGCGACTAATTTCTGTTCCCGAAAGTTAAACTTTTAGAGAAGAGAAAAATAATGCAGAAATGATGCTACAACCCCCATACCTATTCCCTCCGCAAAAAGCACCTTAAAAATTGCTAAAACTGAACATTTAACTGATGTGGGGGTTAATAATTCTTAATTGTTTCTTAAAAAAAAAGCACGTTTAATTTGAGAAAAAGGCAAAAAATGATTTATTCAACTTATGTGTCATCGCTAGCGCGTATTTCCCAGGATATGTAATTGAAAAGAACAATAAAAATCACGATTATATTGTGCTTTTTGATGCGGTATTGCGAAATCGCAGGGAAGCAAATCAGGCGAATGTGGGGGATGGTCAAATCTGGTAGAAATACAATGATCGTTTCAAAAAATATCAGCTTGTTTTTTTCCTTTGAACCAATATTTGTTGGTTGGTATATTTACTTCATCATCCATATTCACCGGACTTGACGTCCTCAGATCATCACTTATTCCAAATGGTTATTAAAATTTAATCGAACGAGACCACTAAACAGGTTCAAGATGTGGCCCGTAACACCCGTTCTCTTCTGGCAATTTATGGATTCCCTTTCAGAAAAACCGTACAGCTTTTGAGGTGGTCCAGTCATCAAGCCATTTTTCGACATCTCTGAAATGATTGAAGTGTTTTATGGAGACATCGATGAAAACAACTGGTAGTCGGAAGAGGTCAAGTCAAGAAAGAGTTCCCAGCCAAGTTCAGAAATACATGGAAAATGGGTCGGTTAAAATTTAGAAAAAAGAATAAGTCACAAGGACTTAAATTTGGCAAATAAGGGGGCTGCAACACTGATGTTTTTGAAATCGCTTTGGTAAGGCTCTTTTTTGGTGTATTTTAAGAATTCGATTCCTTGGCTATCAAAAAGGCAAATTAGCATCCTTGACTTTTGAATTGCTCATTCTGGTTTTTATTTGGCTGTGGTGAAATTGGAATGTGCCAGTTGGAATGTGGAAGCTTCGTTTCCAGATAGTGTTCAAAAATCCAAGGACTAAATCCAAAAACTATTGTCACGGACTAGAAAGTGATTCTAGGTACTTTAATCTCGTACTGAACACGCATTAGATGTTTGTCTGAAGGGGAAGTTACAAGTCTCATTTATTTACGAATACAAAACACGATTGAAGAAAAAAAAGTGTGTGTTGATAATGAAATCTCACAGGACAGTGCAGACGTCCCGCAATTTGTCAATACAAACTATTTGTCTTTATTCATAGATGACGATATTGGTCCATACCCTTCGTTTCACAACTTCCGGAACGATCCCCAGGTTTGATACTGAAGCATGACAGATAATTCACAAAATTAGATGAACTATTACATCGAGCTGACACCATTAAAAATTACAACACAAGAAATTGTTGTTTTCAACAAAAATATTTTTAGATTTTCAAAAAAAAAAAATTACTTTAAAACCTATTTGTAGGTTTCGAAAAGAAGTAAGGAATGTGTATATATTGGAAGACCCCCCCGAAGAGTTCAAATCCCGAAACATCGCCGCGCATTTGGTGTTTGTACAAGGTCCGAAAATAGACCCGACTTTGTTACGGGTCACATCTTGAACCTGTCTAGTTGTCTCGTTCTTTTTTTTTCTAGTCGGAAACCATCATGTAAAATTAAATTTTCAGAATTACTTGGAATAAGTGATGACCGAGAGACGTCAAGTCCCACCACCCATAACCACCATTATGGAGGATAAATTAAATATACCAACCAACAAATATTGGCTTAAAGGAAAAAAAAAGCAAGCTAAAATCCTTCGAAACGATCACTGTATTTTTGCCAGGCTTGACAATCCCCCACATTCACCTGATTCGGTTTCGTCCGATTTCTCAATATCGCATAAAAAGCACAATATAATCGTGATATTTTTTTTCAATGACAAATCTGAATGAACGAAAAAATATGAATAGGGAGCTTAGTAGAATCTGATAAACTTTATCTTGAGATAACGTTAATCAACATTACAATATATAGTTTTATTATAATGGAATCTCTGATAAGGCGTTACTAAATTTAGTTTTGTAATTATCGTAAATAATCCGATGTCGTAGGTTTCTTTTTAAATATCTTAATTGATGAGTTAGGAATGTTTTTGATTGCAGCAGAAACCGAACTACTGATTTAATAGTCATATAGATCCCTGGATGGAGGGATCTATATGACGTCCATATATAGTAAAGCGTGCGCCGAGAAGTTTAAAAAAGCGATTTAGTGTTCATACCGAACTTCCAATAAAATAAGAAATCTAAGGGTGCCAGAAAAAAAGAAGCAAAAAAGTCAGAAAAAAAAGTAAGACAAAATGAAATTAGAAGGTCGGAAAGAAGAAACAATTTTCCCTCCTAACTGTCTTATATCTTTATCCTTGACTGTCAAGGAAAAAAAAACAAGACAGAGGGCAGAATAAATCAGAAAGCCAGAGAAAAGAAGCAAGAAATTGAGATAAAAATAATCCAGTAAATCTGATACAAAGATGTCAAGATAAAGAAGCAAAAAAGTAAGATAAAATGAAGCAAGAAAGTCGAAAAAAGAAGTAGGACAGCCAAGAGAAAATAAATAAGATAGTTAGGAGAGAAAGTCACAAAAGCCTAGAGAAAGGAAGCAAGAAAGTCAAATAAAAGAAAAATTCAGAAAACAAGCGAAAAAAATCAGATAAAAAGAAACAAGTAAATCAGAAAATAAGAAACAAATCAGAAAAAAAGAAACAAGGATGTAAGGATAAAGAAGCAAGAAAGTAGGATAAAATAAAGCAAGACGGTCAAGGGAAAAGAAGCAAGACAGGCGAAAAGAACCAATATAGTGGAGAGAAAAGAAGCAAAACGGTCAAGGAAAAAAGAAGCAAGAAGCCAAAGATTCATATAAAAAAGAACAAGTAAATCAGAAAATAAGAAAAAAATTAGAAATAAAGAAATAATTAAGTTAGGATAAAGAAACAATAAAGTAGGGTAAAAAGATAGGAAAGTAGGAATAAAATCAAGAAAGAAAATAGGATAAAATGAAGCAAGACAGTCGATAAAAAAGTAAGACAGTCAATGGAAAAGAGGCAAAATAGTTAGGGGAGAAAATCCAGAAAGTCAAATAAAAGAAGCAAAGAAGTCAGAAAAAAGAAGCGAAAGATTCAGATAAAAATATGTCCGGATAAAGAAGGAAAGTAAGATAAAATGAAGCAACAAAGTTGAAAAAAGAAGGAGAACATTCAAAGAACAAAAAGCAAGACAGTTAGGGCAGAACATCCAAAAAGCCAGAAGAAAAGAAGCTAGAAAGTCAAATAATAGAAGCAAGAAATCAATTCTTCTATTGGGATTTTCGGTGTGAAACACTAAACTCAGCGCGATTTACCACTAAACACCAAATCACTTTTTTAAACTTCCCGACGCACGTTTCGCTAACCATGTTAGCATCATCAGAAAATTATTAAAAAAGTTATTTGGTATTTAGGTAAATCTCTTCCAGTTTAGAAGCAAGAAAGTTAGAAAAAAGAAGTGAGAGATTCCAATGAAAAAAAAAGAAAATCAGAGAAAAGAAGCAAGGATGTCAAGATAAAGAAGAAATAACAAAACTTAGCAAGAAAGTCGAAAAAAGAAGCAAAACAGTCAAGGGAAAAGAAGCAGGACAGTTATGGGAGAAAATAAAAAAAGTCAAGAGAAAGGAAGAAAGAAAGTCAAATAACAGAAGCAAGAAAGTCAGAAAAAGGAAGCGAGAGCCAGAGGGAATCGGGAAAAATCGAAAATGTATTTCTAATAATTGTATTTAAATAAAATGGCATCGTATATTATGGAATGTCTTCTTTGAACGGATAGAAATCAATGAAAACAAACGGAAAACTGAAAGGTGGCGTAATTTCCTTCGTAATTAATTGGCCATGCGGGAAACGTTCGGTAGCCGGGCAGATATTTCAGCTTTTTTTCTCGGAACCGAAAAATGTAGGCGAGGTTTCCTGCCGATTCGGATTTGGATCAAAACTGTTCTCTGACCGGTGGAGGCGGCAGGCGCGTTGAGGTGTCGGTTGTCGTTGTCCATTCAGCTCACGTCCGCGGCACCGGACATCGCCAGACTTTTTTCGGTTCAGCTTTATTCATGTTTTCAATGTTAATTGTTGTGAAATATTGAGGTGTTACGAAAGATGAATAATCAAACGTCCAATTTCGATCGACTCTCATTGTCGTCTTAACTCGAAAAACTACACAGAAATATTTTAAAATAAATAAGAAGAAATCAAAACACACATTGTTTTTGGATTTGTTTAATTTTTTTCTGACTTTTTGCTAACTTTTTTATTTCTGATTTTCTTGCGTCTTTTCTCCTAATTGCTTTGCTTCTTTTTTTAACTTTCTTACTTATTTTTTTGCCATCTTTCAAACAACCTTTTGATTACACTTCTCATATTTGTTATATATGTATATATATGTTTATAAATCATTCCGGGTGTCGATCCGTTGATTCTTTGAAGAGTCACGACGTTTCGTCAAAATCTCATTTGGCATTTTCAAATGTTGTCCGTTTCGACTGAAGAGTCGAACTCAACAAGCTGGACTCTTCAGTCCACGTTGCCACGTTTCCGCGAAATTGGATTTGATAAGAATAATTAAAGATTTCCAACTGTAGGATACAGACATACTGGCAAGTCTGGACATTGTCTCACTATATCCAAGTATCCCCATAGATGAGGCGATAAATATATATATATATATATATATATATATATATATATATATATATATATATATATATAAAATGGCCAGTTGATCTGGTCTGGCCCCGTTTGCCTCTCCGAACTGCTTTCCTTGCGTTCGTAGAGCTCGGCTGATGACGGCTGAAAGGCTAGAAACCGGTCCCGAGAGACACGTGACATCGCATGGTTGACAGTTTGGCGAAGGCGATCGGTGGCACCACGTGGAGAAAGGGTGAAAGATTTCTGTAATATATATATATATATATATATATATATATATATATATATATATATATATATATATATATATATATATATGTGTGTGTGTGTGTGTGTGTGTGTGAGTCGAACAACTTTTAAGACTGTCCTTGTATCATAGCCCCGATCAAACTGCATCATCGAAAAACACGAGAAAACAGATGGTCGATATCGAGACAACGAGAAAAAGAGACGGAGAGAAAATGATTGCGAACGTGTAGTCGAAATTCCACTCTTGCCGTGGCTCCTACGCGCACCGTCCGTCCGTGTGGGCAGCTACCTTTTACATGTATCGAGCACGCCCACAACACCCAACGACCACGAAACTACGGGAAATAGTACACAAAAAAAATGGACACTCATTGATAAAAATTATTTCGAATTAAATTTACAGAATATTTAAGAAAGTCTCACAACCATATATCAGGATGATAAGACGAAAACGAAATTATTTTATAGGTACATAAATTAGTAGATCAATTATAGAGATAAAAAAAAGGTACTTACGTTACTCCACTGATTTCCACGGCAGCTAACGACTTTATCACCGGCACCACTTTTTCGTAATGCAGGAAAATCCTGACCAGAGGCTGTGCGATCTCAACCTTGTTGATAATCTCCCCCAAAATATAAACAGGCCTGGCTTTGATACACTGTAATTTATCATAAAAAAAATCTCACAACTACGGCAATAGTCAAATCAGAAAGAATCGAAGCTGATTCGGTTAAACAGGTGATTTCGAAAATTAAAAACGTTGTTTTTGTTCATAAACATCCCACTGAAAAGTTATCTTAAGAGATATATCGAGTGTGTAAATAAAATAAGACTAGAGTGTGGGGTTCGATCTGGAAACACTGTTGACTTCTGTTTTGGAGGGAAGAGAAACCAACATCTGCTGCATCTTTAGTTCGAATTTAAACTTCCTAGGGTCACTTGGTGACCCGCAGCAATTCTCGTGAACTAATCTAATTGACCTCATAAATAGTAGCTATTGATCGAGAAAGATGATTATCTCATGGCACCAAATCTGCATAATAGGAGGGAAAATGTTCACAATCGAGTTTCAATGTCAGACAGAGTGATTGTAACATCCGGATTCTGCACACAATAGAACAAAAACTGGAAGAGGAAGACATAGCAAACCCTGTAAGATGGCAGCAATGTGTCTAATTACGATGTCCAATTTGAGTGCGATAAGTCAATTGGTTTGTTTACATCAGCTGGTTTTGTTAGTCGACGTCAAGTGTATCTTTAACTGTGAATAAAAATATTGAGCAAAGAGTTTGCCTTAGTTTTGGTTTGTCGAAATTTCGTTTGCCGAATCGCTGAGAATGTTGCAGAAGACCTGAATTGTGCATATCAAAAACATAAGCAGATAAATGGTATAAAGCAGCATTCAAAGAAGGTCGAGTGGTATTTGGTTTTCCTCGTTCTAGTCGACCTTCAACGTCTATGAACGAATATGAGTCTTAGAGAGTTGGCTTAAGAGGTGAAGACATCTTTTAAGGTAGTTTCAGCGTAGTATAATTTAAGCAGAGCATTTATTATTGTCATAAATGCGAAGCCTCGGTAACCAGACTGATCTGGCAATGTTTCTCTGAGCTCCGAGCTATATATATACATACATATATATATATATATATATACATATATATATATATATATATATATATATATATATATATATATATATATATATATATATATATATATATATATATATATATATACATATATATATATATATATATATATATATATATATATATATATATATACATATATATATATATATATATATATATATATATATATATATATATATATATATATATATATATATAATATAACAAGGTCTTTTAGTCTTCCCCACAAGTAAAAATCGAGGACTGTCAAATCCGGTGAGCGCGCCGGCCACGAAAATATACTACCCCGTCCTATCCAACGATTTGGAAACGAAGCATCCAAGAAGTTCCGAACCACCTGCGAGAAGTGGGCAGGGCATCCATCATGCTGGTACCACATTTGTCTTCTTGTTTCTAACGAAACATCTTCCATCTTCCTTGTTTTTCAAACTCGTCCTACCACACGAGAAAACATGATTGAAATAATTCAAAATTCAATAACCAGCATTTCAAGAGCGGAAATTGAAGCTGCCGTTTTTAGTACTCGTCGAAAAATAAATCTTTGCATTTCTAAGGATGGAAGGCATTTTGAACATTCAGAAAGGCGTTAAAGTTCAGATTCTGTTAATTATTAGACTGTTGTGCTGTTAATTTTATTTGACTGTTGTTATTATTATTATCTTCGTTGTTGGCCCGTTGGCCTTTAAACACGCTCCAAATTAATATGGCACGAAGAATTTGGACCAGTCCTAAGCCTGGGTAAAGTGTGAAGGAAGACAAACATTAGGTTAATATTTTTTTAACTTAATGCAGGTAGTAGTGAAATAATAACTGATTTTTCCAGAAAAATCGAAATATCTCTTGACATGTCAGAGATATCGATTTCGGGTTTTCACTGGATGATTCCTCTTTAAATTACCTTTCTTGCCATGTAGTAAAAGCTGTACCATTCCATTTGAAAAAACTGAACAAAACTTCAAAAAAACTATTGTTGAATGTAACGCCACCTCGCGGTTTCATTTATAAACTAAATAATTTATCTCCCAGATTATCTGATTGTCCAGCAATTGCCTTTTAAATTAATCCAAATTGAGGAAAATCGGTTTAGGCAAACGGACATTAGACGACTTTTTATCTAAATAGGTAAAACTCCCCCCCACTTCTTTCGAATTTTTCTTACTCGGTTAACACTTGAAAATACACACAAAAAAATGATTTTAAAAAATGTTTAGCTCGTCACGCCCTCTTGCGGTCGTTTTAGAAGCTTAAAAATATTTTTGGTAAATTTCTCATGATCATTTTTAGTACAATTTTTTTTCCCCATAGCTGTGGGATAAATAGTTTTCAAGATACGGCCGCGATCCATCCTTAATGGGACACCTGGTATATATATATATATATATATATATATATATATATATATATATATATATATATATATATATATATATATATATATATATATATATATTATAATTCTTAATCTGTGACAAAAAATGGGTAAAATCTGTCGAAAAGAGATTTCACACTGGAACTACATCAAGTCCGTTCATAACATAATGATTAAAATTTTGGGCATCGCATGGTTGATTTCGAAAGAGCTCAATTTTATCCAAGACTTTTTAGCCAAAAATTCAACGAACATCATCAACCAAGCACCATACTGGCATGATATGACCCCCGTGATTTTTTCCTGTTCCTAAAGCTAAAAACCACTTCGGGGAAGGCGCTTTGTGTCAATTGAGATCATAAAACAAAATAATAATAATAATAATCGTCTTTATTTGGAAATGTATTAATACACAGAATAAGTGCATTGCATAGATAGCATAAGGCGGCGAAGTTTAGCAAATGCTACTCTTACACTCAACCGCCGAACGCTTTACATTATAAAGGTCTTAGAGTAGGAAAAACAAACAAAGAACGACCTAACCAAGTTACAATTCTAACAGAAAAAAAAAACAATCTCTAAAGCGAAAGAAACGATCACAAAAAGTGTTCATTGCAGCAAAAATATTCCCTTCAATTGAAGCCCGAAGGAAGTGACATTCAAATATTTCAATTTATTACTAACACTGTTGTATAATTTAGGACTACAATAAGAAAAACTACGCTGGAAAACCGAAGTCTTATGCCAGGGAACTGATAAAATTGAGACCTGCCTGATGTTCACACTGTGAATTTCACCACGAAAAACCAATTTGTCCCTCAAGTATGCCGGCTCAGAACATATTATTAGTTTATGCAAGAAAACGAGATAGTAGTATTTCATAAATAATTCAATATTTAGCCAGGCTAAACTGAGACCTGCCTAATGTTCATACTGTGAATTTCACCACGAAAAACCAATTTGTCCCTCAAGTATGCCGGCTCAGAATATATTATTAGTTTATGCAAGAAAACGAGATAGTAGTATTTCATAAATAATTCAATATTTAGCCAGGCTAAACTGAGACCTGCCTGATGTTCATACTGTGAATTTCACCACGAAAAACCAATTTGTCCCTCAAGTATGCCAGCTCAGAACATATTATTAGTTTATGCAAGAAAACGAGATAATAGTATTTCATAAATAATTCAATATTTAGCCAGGCTAAACTGAGACCTGCCTGATGTTCATACTGTGAATTTCACCACGAAAAACCAATTTGTCCCTCAAGTATGCCGGCTCAGAACATATTATTAGTTTATGCAAGAAAACGAGATAGTATTTCATAAATAATTCAATATTTAGCCAGGCTAAACTGAGACCTGCCTGATGTTCATACTGTGAATTTCACCACGAAAAACCAATTTGTCCCTCAAGTATGCCGGCTCAGAACATATTATTAGTTTATGCAAGAAAACGAGATAGTATTTCATAAATAATTCAATATTTAGCCAGGCTAAACTGAGACCTGCCTGATGTTCATACTGTGAATTTCACCACGAAAAACCAATTTGTCCCTCAAGTATGCCGGCTCAGAACATATTATTAGTTTATGCAAGAAAACGAGATAGTAGTATTTCATAAATAATTCAATATTTAGCCAGGCTAAACTGAGACCTGCCTGATGTTCATACTGTGAATTTCACCACGAAAAACCAATTTGTCCCTCAAGTATGCCGGCTCAGAACATATTATTAGTTTATGCAAGAAAACGAGATAGTAGTATTTCATAAATAATTCAATATTTAGCCAGGCTAAACTGAGACCTGCCTGATGTTCATACTGTGAATTTCACCACGAAAAACCAATTTGTCCCTCAAGTATGCCGGCTCAGAACATATTATTAGTTTATGCAAGAACACGAGATAGTATTTCATAAATAATTCAATATTTAGCCAGGCTAAACTGAGACCTGCCTGATGTTCATACTGTGAATTTCACCACGAAAAACCAATTTGTCCCTCAAGTATGCCGGCTCAGAACATATTATTAGTTTATGCAAGAAAACGAGATAGTATTTCATAAATAATTCAATATTTAGCCAGGCTAAACTGAGACCTGCCTGATGTTCATACTGTGAATTTCACCACGAAAAACCAATTTGTCCCTCAAGTATGCCGGCTCAGAACATATTATTAGTTTATGCAAGAAAACGAGATAGTAGTATTTCATAAATAATTCAATATTTAGCCAGGCTAAACTGAGACCTGCCTGATGTTCATACTGTGAATTTCACCACGAAAAACCAATTTGTCCCTCAAGTATGCCGGCTCAGAACATATTATTAGTTTATGCAAGAAAACGAGATAGTAGTATTTCATAAATAATTCAATATTTAGCCAGGCTAAACTGAGACCTGCCTGATGTTCATACTGTGAATTTCACCACGAAAAACCAATTTGTCCCTCAAGTATGCCGGCTCAGAACATATTATTAGTTTATGCAAGAACACGAGTATTTCATAAATAATTCAATATTTAGCCAGGCTAAACTGAGACCTGCCTGATGTTCATACTGTGAATTTCACCACGAAAAACCAATTTGTCCCTCAAGTATGCCGGCTCAGAACATATTATTAGTTTATGCAAGAAAACGAGATAGTATTTCATAAATAATTCAATATTTAGCCAGGCTAAACTGAGACCTGCCTGATGTTCATACTGTGAATTTCACCACGAAAAACCAATTTGTCCCTCAAGTATGCCGGCTCAGAACATATTATTAGTTTATGCAAGAACACGAGATAGTATTTCATAAATAATTCAATATTTAGCCAGGCTAAACTGAGACCTGCCTGATGTTCATACTGTGAATTTCACCACGAAAAACCAATTTGTCCCTCAAGTATGCCGGCTCAGAACATATTATTAGTTTATGCAAGAAAACGAGATAGTAGTATTTCATAAATAATTCAATATTTAGCCAGGCTAAACTGAGACCTGCCTGATGTTTATACTGTGAATTGCACCACGAAAAACCAATTTGTCCCTCAAGTATGCCGGCTCAGAACATATTATTAGTTTATGCAAGAAAACGAGATAGTAGTATTTCATAAATAATTCAATATTTAGCCACGCTAATTCTTTATACTTATGTGAGACATGATCAAACTTCCTAATTCCATAAATAAATCTTACTAGATTATTTTGTGCTATCTGTAACTTATGCTTAGTAAAACAACCTAAACGGATAATATAACATACTACAATAGCTGAAGATTGGCAAAATTAACACTTCGCAAAGTTTTTTCTCAATTTAAGGTTAATTAGATACCGATTAGCATACAATGTTCTGATTTTAAGATAGACTTTCAATAACATACTCTTTACGTGGCTGGTAATCCTCAACCTTTCATCAACTCTAAGTCCCAATATCTCTGCTTCTGAAGAGAACTGCAAATCATGAGAACCGATGTTAATCTTTAGTACATTTCTGATACGATTTCTAACATCATTAGAACAAAATAATACAACACTTGATTTACTTTCATTTATTGAAGTTGTGATCGGCGGAATATGCACAAAGACTGCGAATATCGGCATTCAAAGCCGCAGCCGCCAGATCAGGTCTAAGTGGAGAAAAAGAATGAACAAGTTGGGTATAATCAGCAAAGGATTGAAGAACTGAATGATTGATACCGGAAGGGAGATCAGCCGTGTATATTAGAAATAACAATGGTCCCAAGACAGACCCCTGCGGTACGCCGGACTGAATCAGCTGAAATTCAGAACGGTGCCCCTCCAACTCCGTACATTGACTCCTACCATACAAGTATGATCGAAAGAAATGCTGAACATTAGTGGAAAAACCAACATAATTCAATTTCACACACAAAATTGCATGATTTATCTTATCAAAATCTTTTGAGTAATCTAAAGAAACCAAAGCTACTGCCATTCCCTTGTCCAAACTGTTCATCAAAGTGTCAGTCAAATTTAACAAAGCTGTGTTTGTACTATGCGAGGCTCGAAACCCTGATTGTCCAGCGGGGAGTATTCTAGCGTTATCCAGAAAACTGGTCATTTGACATTTTACAACTCGCTCTAGTATTTTTGTCATTATGCGCAATAGGCTTATTGGTCTTAAGTCTGAGGGGGCAAGTGAGCGAGTAACTTTGGGAATCGGAACAACGACAGCCTGGCGCCATTTTATTCGAAAGTAATTACTTTCCAAACACCTATTAACTATATGTACTATATGTAGTAGAACAACCGGCAAACATATTTTTATCATAGACAATGTAATACCGTCAACCCCAGAAACGTTTGCTTTAATACCTTTTATTATATCTGAAATTGTCGCAGGCCCAACAAGTGTAAAATCAAAGGTAGGCTTATCTACATCCAACCTATTACTGTAATAGAAGTTTAAAATGTCTTGGTTAACATTTGCAGTATGAAAAACAGACATAAAGTAGTCGTTAATCAAAGATGGATCGCGAATGCCTGATGGAAGTTCAGACGTAGTCGACTTCTTAATATTCAGTGTTGCAATCTCGGACCAAAGTTTCCTTAAATCTTTATTTTGTTCAAGATAAGCCAGATAAGCTTTTTTTTTCTCTCGAATCGAAGAGAGAGTCAAATTACGAGTATCCTGATAGTACCTATATTTCTCCGGTGACGGACTTAGCCTGTAATTAATATATCGTCTCCTTCTTTCCTTAATCATCTCTTTAATAGGATAAGTCAGCCAAGGCGCCCTGGGCTTACTTACATGTACTGACTTAAAAGGAGCATGAATATTGAACAACGAAATTATTTTATTTGAAAGGTATTCCACTTTATCGTCTATAGAATGTCTAAATTACTTGATAATAACTCCGACAGGAACAGATCTTCGAAAAGTTATTACTTTCTGCTTAAATATACGATTTAAAATCTCCAATTTACAAGTGATCATGTTATGATCAGTAATATTAGGAGCTTCCAACATAAGCATTTCACTAAACAGCTCAGGGTTATTTGTAAAAATAGGATCTAACAGAGTTGATGAAGTACTAGTAATCCTAGTAGGCTGTCTAATGATTTCACTAAGGCCGTAAAACTCTAAACAACGCGTCAGTAAATTATTTTCTAATAGAAGATTGACATTTACATCACCAAGAATGACAATGTTTTTATGTTCACTTAAAATCAACGGCAGAATAATTTCTAAAACCTTAATCTCCTCAGGCAGACTCTGCGAAGGCGGTCGATATAAAACACCTACAATAAATCGAAAACCATGTAATGCCAATTTAAGCCATAAGAACTCCAAAGCCGGTGAACTCAACTTGAGTAAAATCCAACACTTCTGCCAAGTGAAACGACTTTATATAAAACCCAACCCCTCCCCCCCCTAGATCGTCCATCCGCACGAAAAAATGAGTAATTATCAATGTGAACAAGTTCACTGGGAACATCATCGGCAAGCCAAGTCTCAGTCACCCCAAAAACATCAGCAGAATTAGCCCGAAACATGTCGACAAATCCATCAAAATCACTCATCAAAGAACGAAAATTTAAAGAGCATATTCTAATAGAATTCCTATAGAATTTAGCCATAATCAATTAAAATTTTTAGAATCGTATTGTTGAGAACACTTAAAACAAATAGCATCGTTTTTACAATCCTTCTGGAAATGACCAAAGCAGGCACATTCAAAACATTGGATAACATTTAAATAATCGCATAGTTCGTATTTGTTCCAACCTAACCAAACATGACTCACTTGAATTAAATATTTTCTAACTTATGGAGAAACTTCAATTCTAACATTATACACATTTCTTATAGGTAATTTGGCTATTAATTTAATGTCATTATACTATAGTCACTATAGTCAGAAAATTCATCATCGAGAATAACATTTTTTATTTTTAATCTCGGATTATGTTTTCGCGCAGGATTAACATTTAGTTTACTGCCAAACTTAGTATCTAGCGCATTTTCCAACTTCGATTATTGTAAATTAGCCTACGAACAATGTATGGAGGATTGGGCCAAGCCTTATTTTTCTTTTTTATATATTGTATGGCAGTACTGAATCAACTCCGATTTTTTTGGATTTTACTTTAGTTCAAAAGAGAATCCTTACCTGGACGTATGCGCTTTGGAGAAGTAGATTCTTCAGTTCTTCATAAACAGAACCAGGGAATACTCGGTCTTCCGTATACTGGACTTGAAGCCTTAACGACCCCAGACTGTTGTCGCTTGATAATCTGGTGCCGGGAGGCGTTGAATGAGTTAAAGATGGACGGTTCTTATTTGACCTAGGTTGTAAAAAGTACCTGAAATCAAGAAACATAAACTAATAATTATTTAGTAGGCAGAAAGGAAAAAGTCGAAAATCCAATAAAAACTTTAAAAATATTGAGTTTCTTTTTCTCAAGAAACTTCACCTTGAACACTTCAACTTGAACTCAACATCAAACACTTCAATTTGACATGAGTAAAAATTAACTTTTTTAAGAGATAGCGATGGAATTAAAAGTCGGTTCACACTTTAATCTCTTAGGTGATTTTTTGCGACGACAGTACCTTTCAAAAAGCATTTTTTGATAAGTTTAACCTTTACCTACGGACTATGGTGTATACCGAACACCACTTAGAACGCGTGGTGAACAGAACAACCGAAAAATGTGAAGATGCCGAATTGCAAGCATTGTTATTAGAAGACGATATGCAACCTCAACAACAAATGGCAGAGAGGTTTTCTGAACCATTTATGATCGTCTACAGGACATGTGAAAGCTCTAGAAGGCAGGAAAATAGGTCCCACATCAGCTGGATGACAGACAGAGGGAAATGAGAAGTTTTGCTTTCTCGTCATGAAACAAATACTTTTTTGCATTGGATCGTGACTGGAGACGAAAAACGGATATATTTCGAGAACCCAAAACGTAAAAAATAAGGGGGTCACCCAGAAGAACCATCAACATCGACCGCAAGACGGAATCGTTTTACAAAGAAGACAATGCGTTTCAAGATATATCGTTGACCGATTGGCTGCAATAAACTCTTAACAACCCCTGCCGTAACGAAACCCAGCAAAATTGCAAGAAACGTAAACAGGGCCGGGCCTATTAAAATAACAGGTAAAAAAAGATAAAATTAATGTTATGCCTGGTTTAGCAGTTGCGAAATATTTTCGTTTAGTTCGCATCCTTTTCTTAAACAGTGCAGTTCTATAATTTCGATCGTATTTTTCGTTATTCCAAACGTGCTAAAAATGTGGCATTCTTGGCAAGATAATGATCATGGTAGTGCTAATTTTAAAAGAAAACATTTATAGCCCGATGCTAAACAAATTGTTAAAAATGTGTATGTTTATTGAATATGCGGCTTAATGTAAATGAAGTCGCAGCAGGAACGTCTTCATTAACGAGAACTCCGTTGTCTACAGTTACGAAGCCAATTAAAGCCAAAAAACTCGGTAGTGATTCTGGTAAAAGCAAATATGTTGACGATAGCGATAAAGACTTAATTCGAAGCAAAATTTATACTATGTGTGAAGAGCAAACTGTACCTACATTGCGTTCATTGCAACAGCGACTAAGGAAAGATGAAATCAACGTTCAACGAATTAGCTTCCGGAGAATGATATCTCAAATGGGTTTTGGATTGCGACGATGGCGGTTTGACTACTTAAACTCCATAAAAAAAATACAAACTAGAAAATCGTCCCATTATCTACCTTGATGAAACATGGTTCGATACACATGAAACGCCAGCAAAAGGGTGGGTAGATACATCAAGAAAATGCCAAACCAAAACCCCAGCAAACAAGGGAAATATAATTAAAATTTTACATGCTGGTTCTGAGGATGGATGGGTTCCAAATTGTTTACGGTTGTCTTATTGTTTACGGAAATATTAAACATTCATTTTTGGATTACCATGACGACACCACACGGGAACTTTTTGAAGATCGGTTTATAAATACCCCTTTGCCCAATGTGCCTAAGGAAAGCGTAATTGTAATGGACAATGGTAGTTACCATAACCGCAAAAAAAAAAATCCTAATGGAAATAACACTAAATTGGAAATTCAGCACTATACCAGGATAGCGGCCGTATCTTGAAAACTATTTATCCCACAGCTTTGGGGGAAAAAAATTGTACTAAAAATGATCATGAGAAATTCACCAAAAATATTTTTAAGCTTCTAAAACGACCGCAAGAGGGAGTGACGAGCTAAACATTTTTAAAAATAATTTTTTGTGTGTATTTTCAAGTGTTAACCGAGTAAGAAAAATTCTCAGTTATAATTAGCAAACTGTCTCCTACAACTTTGTTTTATGACATTTTGTCGTAATTTCACGAATAGAGGGGGAGGGGGGGGGGGGGGGAGTTTTACCTATTGAGATAAAAAGTCGTCTAATGTCCGTTTGTCTAAACCGATTTTCCTCAATTTGAATTCATTTAAAAGGCAATTGCTGGGACAATCAGATAATCTGGGAGATAAATTATTTAGTTTATAAATGAAACCGCGAGGTGGCGTTACATTCAACAATAGTTTTTTTGAAGTTTTGTTTACATGTCTAGAGAAAGGTAATTTAAAGAGGAATCGTCCAGTGAAAACCCGAAATCGATATCTCTGACATGTCAAGAGATATTTCGATTTTTCTGAAAAAAATCAGTTTTAATTTTTACCGTAATATTAAGTTAAAAATTGGTCTTAATATTTAGGTCGCAGTCGCAACCGCAACAATTTTATTTAAAAAATAAAATTATCTATTCAGTATCAATCATCATAAATGTTCTAATCCTGACCTTGATAATATTTTCTAATTTAATTACATAAGCGGAAAAAAATGCCTTCCCCCAATGGATGCATTTTCTCTTTTGTGATGCTTAAATACTACTTGACAGAATATTGAAATCAGTCATTAATAAATATACCTACTCTTTCTTTTAAACTAAATGAATGGATGAATGAAATTAAGCGTTTTCGGGTTTCCAAATAAACGCATGCAATCCTTAGGTACATTACACAAAGAGTGTCAGAAGGGAACCATAGAAACAAACAAAAACAGTTAAATTAACTTGTCAGTTTTGAAATGCATTACATTTTCAACATTGCATTTATAGATTATTAATAATTATTATAATAATATCTAACAATGCCTTTTATGAATAACGAGGTCTATAACATGTTGGCGGTGTATTTCCAATGTTTTGAAAATGCATGTATTGCAGAGCGGCAATATGCAAGTCAATATCCCGAAAGAAGGCATTATTCGAAGAAGGTGTTTACACGTCTAGCAAGACGCTTACGAGAAACAGGAATTGTGCATCCAGATCCAGTCCGCACCAGGTTACGTTCGATTCGTAATGGAGATAATGTCGTAAATGTTCTGGCTTATGTTGAAACCAACCCCCGTTTAAGTATCAGACAAATATCTGAAGAATTAGGTGTTAGCAAGACATCCGTTCATCGAATCTTAAGAGATAACAAGCTGCACCCCTATCATGTTGTCGTACACCAAGCCCTTTTGGATAACGATTTCGACAGACGGTTAGACTATTGTCACTGGTTAAAAAATATGTGTAGTGGAAATAAACAATTCTTAAAACGCATACTATGGAATGATGAAGCTACTTTTAGCAGTGATGGAGGCGTTAACTTACATAATATGTACTACTGGGCAGTTGCTAATCCACACTGGATGTTAGAAATCAACCACCAAAATAGATGGAGTGTGAACGTATGGTGTGGTGTTTTGAGAGACAAAATTATTGGTCCCTTTATTTTTAATGGGCATTTGAATAGTGAAACATATTTAAATTTTTTACAGAATGGACTGCCAGAACTAATGGAAGATATTTCGTTGGAAACAAGAACACAAATGTGGTACCAGCACGATGGATGCCCTGCCCACTTCTCGCACGTGGTTCGAAACTTCTTGAATGCTTCGTTTCCAAATCGTTGGATAGGGCGGGGTAGTGTATTTTCGTGGCCGGCGCGCTCACCGGATTTGACAGTCCTCGATTTTTACTTGTGGGGAAGACTAAAAGACCTTGTTTTTCAAACTCGTCCTACCACACGAGAAAACACGATTGAAAGAATTCAAAATTCAATAACCAGCATTTCAAGAGCGGAAATTGAAGCTGCCGTTTTTAGTACTCGTCGAAAAATAAATCTTTGCATTTCTAAGGATGGAAGGCATTTTGAACATTTAGAAAGGCATTAAAGTTCAGATTCTGTTAATTATTAGACTGTTGCGCTGTTAATTTTATTTGACTGTTGTTATTATTATTATCTTCGTTGTTGGCCCGTTGGCCTTTAAACACGCTCCAAATTAATATGGCACGAAGAATTTGGACCAGTCCTAAGCCTGGGTAAAGTGTGAAGGAAGGCAAACATTAGGTTAATATTTTTTTAACTTAATGCAGGTAGTAGTGAAATAATAACTGATTTTGTCAGAAAAATCGAAATATCTCTTGACATGTCAGAGATATCGATTTCGGGTTTTCACTGGACGATTCCTCTTTACCTTTCTAGCCATGCAAACAAAACTTCAAAAAAACTATTGTTGAATGTAACGCCACCTCGCGGTTTCATTTATAAAATAAATAATTTATCTCCCAGATTATCTGATTGTCCCAGCAATTGCCTTTTAAATTAATCCCAATTGCGGAAAATCGGTTTAGGCAAACGGACATTAGACGACTTTTTATCTAAATAGGTAAAACTCCCCCCACTTCTTTATTCGTGAAGTTACGACAAAATGTCATAAAACAAAGTTGTAGGAGACAGCTAATTATAACTGAGAATTTTTCTTACTCGGTTAACACTTGAAAATACATACAAAAATTAATTTTTAAAAATGTTTAGCTCGTCACGCCCTCTTGCGGTCGTTTTAGAAGCTTAACATTTTTTTTTGGTGAATTTCTCATGATCATTTTTAGTACAATTTTTTTTTTCCCCAAAGCTGTGGAATAAATAATTTTCAAGATACGGCCGCTATCCATCCTTAATGGGACACCTGGTATGTTAAAAAACGATAATAACTTCGAAAATAGATATAAAAAATGTGATCTAGAAATATTAAAGACATTTAATATCAAGAAGGAATATGGATGTGATACCATTGTTGCCGATATTGGACATACGGCGTTTTACGCTTTCCCCCGCATTACTGTATTCTTAATCCAAATGAGTATATATGGCATCAGGAAAAATCCAATGTTAGATTGATTGCGCGGTTGGCTCTTGGTTGGCCCCCTGAGCCCCCTCCTGGCAGACTATATTCACAACGGGCTTTGCCGAACATTGTATAGACCAGAACCATTTTTTTAACATTAATAATACCAAATTAATACATAGCTGCAATAAAAGCAGACTGTTAAATTACCTGGAAATTTTCGAAATTAAAAAAGCCATATACGACGACAGAAACCTAACAAACACCCAGCTAGACTTCGGAAACACTCCAATTACTGATAGTGTAATAAATTTAACGAGAAAAAACCGACTTCCATTAGACAGCACTTTGAAACTTTAGTTTAGTTTATACATAACTCTCTTTGAGAATGGTCGCGAGGCCGAAACATGTTAGAGAATATCTTGAATATATTGTGAAACAAATACCAAGTGTTTTAATTATTATCATTCCAATGTTAGAGCAGAAAACATTTCTCCGACTCTAAGTGCAAGTGCTGCAATCTTAATTAGGAAGGTTGTAGATAGTATTCCTAAAGTTGGATAAATTCGATTAACTATGTTATTAAAATAAAAGATTCCTATGTATAATTTACTTATAATATAGCACCACTTATTATTAATGTAGATGAAAGTGACAGTGAGAGCGAAACCGAATTAAATGTAAGTTATAATTTTTATTGTACTAATAGCTAAATGTATTTATTTATTTATTTACTTTTATTGTACTAATACATTCAAAATACACAAACAAATAAACAATGTTTTAGTCATACAAAATAATAATAATAATACTAATAATCAATGTTCAAATGGTCAAACACAGAACTGGAAGAGCTAGACCGCATGACTAGGCGACTTTTAACGAAATTCCATTGTTTGCATACCAATTTTTCTGTGTTGAGATTATATATTCCTCGATAATATTGGGGTAGGGGGTTTATTAACATCAAAGAATTGTGTCTTAGTCAGGAAAAGAAGCTTCGCCAACATTTCCTAAGTTCGAAAGATCAACTTATGAGACTCGCAACTCAGTTTGATCACAATTATACACCGCTAAAACTGACTACACTATCGAAACAGGGACAATACAAAACAACATAAATCTCGTGGAACATAAATCAATTCATGGTAGATATGCAGAATTATTAAATGGCAATAATATTGATAAGAAAACTTCTCTGCACTGGTTAGACGAGAATCAACTATATTTTTTTTTCTTTATTTGAAGGAAAGAATCACTTTATAAGAAAGAATCATCTTTATAAAGAAAGAATCACTGGGTGAAAACAAAAAACCAAACGGAGACAAATTTCTCAGTGATTCTTTTTTTGTTATAAATTTGCCTAACGAACAAAATTTTAAAATTTTACAAACTTTTAACGTTAACGTTTCGGAGGATACTCTCCCCCCGTTTTCAAAACTAAACTAAAAAATATAAAAAATAATATTACTAATTATATTAATTTGTAATATATAAAATAACGAGTGAAAGTAAATATATATATATATATATATATATATATATATATATATATATATATATATATATATATATATATATATACGCTCATGAGAAACGCTCATGAGAATACGCTCATTTTGAATAGAAAGAGAGACATCGAGGACATTGAAAAGAAGGAAAGAAAAATCATAAGAAAAATCCTAGGCCCCAAACAAATAAATACAACATACCGACTTCGAGAAAACCAAGAAATCAAACAATACACAGGTATACATAGCGATATGAGAAAAAGAAGACTTAAGTTTTACGGACACATAAAACGGATGAATCCAAATAGGCTAACTAGACAAATAGTCGAATTTTATGAAAATAGGAGTAGAGCTAAAGTAGAAATAATTAAATGGATTGCTGCAATTAAAGAGGACCTAAGATCAGCAAATATTACGAAAAGTGAAATTCAGGATAGAGGCTGTTTCAGACACAAGGTTGACTTTGGAAGGTTGGCCAGAGAGAAAAATGTAGGAAGACAGGAACAACTTGGTCTGACGAAAGAAAAAAAGCTCATAGCGAAAGAATGAAATTAGTATGGGCACAAAGGAAGGCTAACAACAAGAAACGCCTCTAATTGTACTTCGCGTGGTCCACCCGGGCCCATACGTGAATAATAATAATAATAATAATAATATATATATATATATATATATATATATATATATATATATATATATATATATATATATATATATATATATATCATCTGCAAATCTAAGATTGCAGATGATATTATTCTCATTTCACAAGACCCAGAGGAGCTGCAAAGACGCATACAAGAACTGCAAAGGGCTGGCGAACCATTTGGCTTGAAAATAAACCTGAAAAAGAGTCAGGTTATGTTCAATAACTTCGCTCAGGACAGAAGAATTTCAGTTTTAGGAAGGGATTTAGAGATTGTGGACAGCTTTGTATATCTTGGGCAGAGTATTTCCATGGAGGGGAATACCGCCCGGGAGGTGGAACGGCGTGTTAAATGTGGCTGGCAGGCATTTGGTAGGCTCAACATAGTGTTTAAGAGCAGACTCCCACTTTGCCTGAAAAGAAAAGTATTCGATCAGTGCGTTCAACCCGTTATGACATACGGAAGTGAAACCTGGACACTCACATCGCAATCAATTCAAAAACTTCGGGTGGCACAGAGGGGAATGGAAAGATGTATGCTTGGCATTACAAGACGAGACAGAAAGTCCTGCGCATGGATCAGGGAACAAACAAAAGTCTGTGACATCATTGGAAGAGTAAAACAGTTGAAATGGAGATGGGCAGGCCATATAGCGAGGCGATGGGACGACAGATGGACCAAGGCAATCCTGGAGTGGATACCGCTTGATCGCAAACGTCCGCGAAGAAGACCGAAAGCACGATGGACTGATGACATCGTTAAGTATATTGGACCCGAGTGGCAGAGGAAAGCCCAGGACCGTGAAGGTTGGAAGCATGCTGAAGAGGCCTTCATCCTGCAGTGGATCGATACGGGCTGATGATGATGATGATGATGATGATGATGATGATATATATATTTATATATATATATATATATATATATATATATATATATATATATATATATATATATATATATATATATATATATATATATATATTTTTTTGTATATGTAAACGATACTTACATTGACAACAATAGATTTTCATGACAGTGACATACTACCAAAATATATATATATATATATATATATATATATATATATATATAGGTAATGTTTACTGTGTGATTGTTTATTGTACTGATTGTGTATTCAAATATTTAAATGTGTTTAATTGTATTCTTTAGAATCGGGAACCATATTGAATTTAAATCTACCGAAGGCATAGCAATACAGTTATTTTTATTTAAATTAATTATAGCTGTTTCTTTTAATCTTCTATATTTTGTTACCGATTCTTTTAATACAGCCGGTCGCGTTGGTGCGGCGGTAAGAGCGTCTGCTTTGCCGAATCCGCGCTGGAGCGGTAGCTGCTTCGATTCCAGCGCTCGAATGGTTATTTTTCTTTCTTCTGTCCGTTTCTCTTTCCTAAATGTTTGTGATTGTTTCTAGGCAAGAGTGTAAAATCCGACTACGAATTACCCCTCAGTCACGCCAGTTAAAGGCCGGATGCCTTCTGAGAAGTGACTTATGGGTAGGCACATAACCAAGGGTTTATAGCCCGAGGGGGGTGCTGGCCTGGGTTTGTCGGAAGCTGATGACCGTGGTTCGGAACCCACGTTAAGCTGTAGGTCCAGTCGCTAAATAGCCTAGTTGCTGATGCGCCTCTAACCCAAACACTTTACTTTACTTTTTTACTTCTTTTAATACCGTTTTGGAATTATTCCAATTGATTTTATGACCCGATTCCCATGCGTGTTGACAAATTCTAGATATGTTAAAATCGCCCTTTCTAAGAAGGTTTTTCTAAGAAGGAAGATGTCTCACCTATATAGAATTTGCCACATTCGCAGGGAATTTTATAAACCACATTTTTGGTATTTTGTTGTATATTGTTGGGTTTAGTCTTTGTTAATGGAGATCAAGAGTATTTTTTGTTGTAAATGCCGTTCTTATGTTGTATTTATTTCCTACTCTTTTAATTGTGTCAGAAATACCGCGGATATAAGGAATTGTGAGGTTAATTGTTTGAGAGTTATTATTATTGTTATTAATAATTTGTCTGTTTTGTCTAGTATCAAAATTTTTAAACGATTTATCTATAAAATTTTTTGGGTAATTGTTTTTTATTAAAATGTCTTTTATGTGATTTGTTTCTTTTTGTAGTGTATCACTGTCGGTACAAACAAGTTTTGCTCGGTCATATAAACTTTTAATTAATAAAATAAATTTAATTAATTAAAATTATTAAATTAAATTAATTTAATAAATTCAATATGGTTCCCGATTAAGAATACAATTAAACACATTTAAATATTTGAATACACAATCAGTACAATAAACAATCACACAGTAAACATTACCTATATATATTTTTTGGTAGTATGTCACTGTCATGAAAATCTGTTGTTGTCAATGTAAGTATCGTTGACATACACAAAAAATATATTTACTTTCACTCGTTATTTACATATTACAAATTAATATAATGAATTTTTTAGTTTAGTTTTGAAAACGGGGGGAGAGTACCCTCCGAAACGTTAACGTTAAAAGTTTGTAAAATTTTTTATAACATTTTTATATCTTTAAAATTTTGTTCGTTAGGTAAATTTATTACAAAAAAGAATCACTGAGAAATTTGTCTCCGTTTGGTTCTTTGTTTTCACCCAGTGATTCTTTCTTTAAATAAGAACAGGTATTTTTGATATTTTTTGAGTTTTAGATAGTGACGAAAAACCCAAATAAAGGAGAAAAAATGTATGAACACGCCACAATCATTCAGACATTACTTAATTTTTGTCTTAATACTAAAGGAATACTGGGTTATAATGAAAGTTATTCCAGGCTCCGAGCATAACTCCAATCGGTTTATGGTTTCCAGCTTGTTGAGTTGAGAGAGTGCCATCAAGTGGATGAGAATAATAATAATAATAAGTGCAGGAAGTTCGGTGGTGTGGGAGAAACAAATGAACACCTTATTAAAGGGTGTCCAGTCCTTGCTGCTAATGCTTACCTAGGCAGGCATAATCAGCTGGCGAAAGTTTTTACCAGCAAATCGCTTTTAAGCACTCGCTATTTGATAAGATACCTCCACCATATTACAAGTACACGCCTTCCCCTGTACTTGAGTCAGCCGATACCATTCTTTACTGAGATAGAGCAACTACAATAGATCTGCCGGATATTATTCTAATTAACAAAAAGCAGAGGAGAGCTTTCATAATTGACATTGCGATACCACTCTCTCACAACATCAAAGAAACTGAAATAGAAAAGGTCACGAAGTACAAAAATCTTGCATTTGATCTGAAAAATCAATACAAACTCCAGAAAGTGGAGGTGTTACCTTTTGTTATATCTGTCGAGGGCCTAGTAAGCAAAACCTTTTCCAAAAACCTGGAAATTCTTGGTGTTTTGAGATCAATTACCACAGTAGGACAACGAGCAGTTCTCTTACAAACTTACCATATTGTTCGTAAGGTACTAAGCTGAATGGGAGGAGCTGAACTGATTTGTCATCTTGGCATTTTAAATCCGACCAGCCTAGGCTGAGATGATCGATGAATCTTGTTTGTGATAATAATATTCTACCATTAGCATACAGAAGGGAAAGGTACAGAGTCAACATTCACCAACTGGCACCAGAAGAATCCTACAAATATTTAGGAATACCCGAAAAGCATAAACTTGATCATAACCAGTTAAAGAAGGACTTTTCAACTCTATACCAAAAGAGACTTACAAAGTTTTAAACACCAAACTGAACAATGGAAACCTCATTAAAGCGATGAACGATTGGGCAGTGCCAACTCTGACATATCCTTTTGGCATTGTTAAATGGTTAGAAACCGACCTTGATGAACTTGATAGGTTGACACGCCGAACATTAACAAAGTTCCGATGCCTGCATTCAAGCTCATCTACGAAAACACTATACATCCCAAGAAAGTTGGGGGGTAGAGGCCTTGTGAACGTAAAAAATCTCTGTCTCAATCAAGAAAATAGGATAAGAAAACACTTCATTGATTCAAACAGTGCACTAATGAAATTGGTTGCAAATGGGGATCGGGGATTCACCCCACTAAACTAAAATAAACAAAACCGTATTGATAACAGAACAACACTAACGGATTGCGTTCGAGAATGGAAAGGGGAAACATTACATGGAAGGTTTCCTAACTCACTCGAAGATGACATCATTGATGAAGAATTGTTTCTAAAGTGACTGGCCGATGGATTGTTGGACCCAGAAACAGAAGGTTTCGCAATATCTATTCAAGATAGGGTAACAAGAACAAGGAACTATGAAAGGCATATACAGCACTTGGACGGAGTAGATAAGTGCAGGAAATGCGGTACTTTGGAGGAAACAATTGAGCACCTTATTAGTGTTTGCCCGGCCCTTGCTCCTAATGCTTATTTAGGACGACATAATCAGCTGGCAAAAATCATACATCAGCAAATTGCACTAAAATACTCGCTATTAGAAAGCGCGCCTCCATATTATAAGTACTCGCCTTCTGTACTTGAATCATCAGATACTATTCTTTACTGGGACAGATCAAACACTACTGATCGAACGATTGATTATAACAGGCCAGATATCGTTCTGATCAACAAAAAGGAGAAAAGATATTTTCTCCTTTTTCTTTTATAATTGACATCGCAGTACCGCTCTCTCACAACATCAGAAAAATCAAGATGGAAAAATCCACAAATTATAAAAATCTGGCATACGACTTGAAGAACCAATGGAAACTGAGTAAAGTAGATGTAGTGCCGTTCGTTATATCCGCCGAAGGCCTGTTAAGTACGAGATTTTCAAAGAACCTTGAGAGCTTGGGTATCTCTGCAATCTATTGCCATAGTGCTCCTGCAGACGTGTCACATTGTTTGTAAAATACTATGTTGGAGGGTGAGAAGAGCTGAATTGCTTTTTCATCTTGGCATTGTGATATCGACCAGCATGAGCTGCGATTCTACAGCAAGGATGAACAGAATAATAATAACACTATGAACAACTGTACTACAGAATATAACAAAGAACCTGCATAAATGGCAATAATTTCTTACTTAAGGCAAAACATATTTACTCCCCCTCAAAGGAACCGTCTCTAATAACCCAGCGAAATACCGGCCAATTAGCTGCCTTCAAACGATATATAAACTACTATCATGTTTCGCAGTACTACTCACAGGACATATAGACAAACATGATATACTAAATGAACAGCAAAAGGGTTGTCGAAAGGGAATGCAGGGATGTAAAGAACAACGGTGTTATACTGATTATAAGAAAGCCTTCGACTCGATTCCACACTCTTGGCTAATGAATATACTAACACTATATAAAGTTCACTCCGACTTAATAAACACACTTCAAGAACTGATAAAAGAGTGGCGCACCACTATTCATTTATCTCAAAATGGACGTACCACGAAGACTGAGGAAATCAGGGTGACAAGCGGCATATTTCAGGGGGACTCGCTATGCCCTCTGGGGTTTTGCCTGGCACTGAATCCACTCTCTAATCTGATTAAAAAGACACAAATCGGATATAAGCTCCAAAATCAAAATGTATCGCACCTGCTGAACATGGATGATTTAAAATTGGATGCATCATCGCCACCGAAACTCATCAACTCATTCAGGTTGTAGAGAAATTTACAACTGACAGTCACTTTGGATTAGACAAATGCAGAACTATTAACATAAAGAGAAAATCTAAGTTCGAAATAACAGGGTTTGTTACTGCAGAACAAGAATATATAGAGCCAATGCAGGAGGGTGAAGTTTATAAATATATTGGAATACAACAGCCCAAGAGAGTTGATCATACACTCATTAAGCAAACGCTAACTAAAGAATTCAGGTCTGACCTAGACAGTAGAAATATTGTAAAAGCTATAAACACTTTTGCTATACCAGACTTGACATATTCGTTTGGAATTATATCTTATATGGAAAAATATGTCTCTACACGGTAGACACTCCCCATGATCTTGACGGTCATGAAGTCGACAAGTGCGTCGGGGTCCTGGGCTTTATGTGTGCAATTCAGGATCAAGTTCTGCACACTAACTACCAAAAATATATCATTAAGGATGCACGAGTATCAAATGACACACGTAGGAAATACCACGAAATGCCTGAGACTATCCAGCATATTGTACGACCATGTGGTAGATTCTCCCAGTCGGACTATCTTCACCGTCATCATCAAGTGACCAGTATAGTCCACCAGGCTCTTGCAAGTCGTAATAACCCTAGAACAGAGCGAGTTCCCTATTATAAAAACACCCCGGAGACGGTACTAGATTCAGCCGATGAACCTGGTCCATATTGTGCTATTGATAATTTCAACAACTGATATTATGCCAAAGAACTTGAAAAATAACATCAAATTTCTGAGTCTAGAAGAAAATCTGTTTAGAATAATGCAGAGGGTGGTAATCTTTAATACCACTCACATCACCCGAAAATTTTTCGAGGATTGAAGTTGTTTTGGCTACGGCTTTTCTGGGAAAAAAGAAAAGAAAATAATAAAAAAAATTAATCATAATTTAACAATATTTTATTTTTATAGAGATTTATTAGGGCAATTGACATTCTGCCGAAGGGCAATGAAATATCTTGAAACGGAGTATACCATGAGTTTCTGAAACCTCTGTACTCACCAGATTTGGCCCCTTCCGACTATCACTTGTTTTCATCGATGTTTCACGTGCCTTCCATGAAACACTTGAACAATTACGGAGATGTCGAAAAATGGCTTGATGACTGGACCACCTCAAAAGATATACGGTATTTCTGTGAGTGCATCCACAAATTGTCAGAGAGACCGGAAAAATACGATGGCACATACTTTGAACAAACCCTTTTTACCTTTTTCCCAAATTAAACGTGTTTTTATAAAAAAAAAACTAAGATTCATTAACCTGGTATACTTTTGACTATTAGTAATTTTACTCCATGTCGTCATTCTTGATCAATCTAAATCACCACAATTACAAGGAAGTATTTTTCTGTTATTCCATATGACCGACTGTCGTCTTACTCATACGCCTCTAAGTAGTGTATTTTATAAAACTAATCCTAATAAATGAAAATGTCAGCACGACTGTTTTGAGAATCCGGGAAGGCGAAATAAATGTTCGATGTAATAATACTATTAACGTTGCCAACAACAAAACAATTACTTCGCTGTGGTAATGTTCATTAATGCTAAACGATTTTTAGAAAATAACAACTTATTGGGAGTATCCATGACGACGATGATGGTGTTTGATTCATAAATCTTTTTTCAATGTTCATTCATAAATGTACTTACGTCATTCGTTACAGACTGGGGAGGTACGGCGCACTTTTTCCGTTGTTAATATTAGTTTTGAATAAATTACAAACGAAGCGATAAAATATATATGCCGTGGATTAGCCTGTTACATTTTATTAATAAGAACGGAACGAAAGAAATCGTCGACTCTGGAAGTTTTGCAAATTATTTTAAATAAGACAAAGAGACAAAAAAGACAAAGTTTATGATTGTATTAAGAAAAAAACAAATACACTGGTGGCCAATAAAATAAGAGTGGTAAAAATACTTTTAAAAACCAAGTTTTCTTATCAATTTTATGTACCATAATAAATAATATAATATGGTAACATGAACTGGCCCTTAAAAATTTTAAACCCAAAGAGATTTACCACTAAACACCGAAAAACCCACTAAACATTCTCAAACAAAGTTCTCGACTCACGTTTCGCTAACCATGTTAGCATCATCAGGAGATGATTCAATCTACTGAATATATAATTCAATAGACTGACTAGATTCAATAGATAATTTAACAGATTGAATTATCTGCTGATGTTGAAGTTTTGAAAGAATCATATGTGACTCGTAAACAACCAGCAAAAAACCGTCCAAGAAAAACGATTAAAAAATGGATAATCGTATTGTACACGAGTCTTTGAAGGATTCATTTGCTACCTTTACAAAACAAAAAAAAAAAAAAGAATTACAAAACAGAAGGGAGACACAAGAGATTGTGAAAACTATAGAGGCATATCCGTAAGTAAAACAAAAATAATAGTAATATCGAGAAAACACAAGAACATAGGAACTAGATTAAAAAACACAGAGATGGAACAAATTAAATATTTAGGAATACTAAACTCGAACAGATTTGCCACTAAACACTAAATCACTTTTTTAAAAATTCTCGACGCACGTTTCGCTAACCATGTTAGCATCATCAGGAGATGATTTAATCTTAAATCATTTTAACCAGATTAAATTATAAACTTGAAGAGATTTACCACTAAACACCAGAACGCTTTTTTGAACTGCTCGACGTACGTTTCGCTAACCATGTTAGCATCATCAGGAGATGATTTAATCTCCTTATGGCAGATTAAATCATCTCCTGATGATAAACGTACGTCGAGCAGTTCAAAAAAGCGTTCTGGTGTTTAGTGGTAAACTCTTCAAGTTTAGTATTTCACACCAAAGGTTCCAACAGAAGAATTGATAGATCAAATCATTTCCTAACGATCCTAACAGGGTTAGCAAAACGCGCGTCGAGAAGTTTTCGAAGAGTGATTTGGTGTTCAGTGGTAAATCTCTTAGAGTTTAGTGTTACACACCGAAAGCTAATAACAGAATTGATCTACTTAGGTATAGCTATAGCGGAAAATGGAGAGATAGAACAACACCAGATTATATTATTTGCTAAGACAGTATTTAACAAGAGAAATGAAAACAGATACTAAAATTAGACTACATAATGATCTATGCATCCCAACTTTGACATATGAAAAACGGCGGGAGCAAAGCTTTCATGACAAAAGAAATTTACTACCTTACGCTGAACAGAATATGCCTTAACAGTGGGTCTACCAACAATTTTCACACTCCTTGGATCTAAATCCGATCGAGAACCTTTGAAAAGGGTTAAAACAACGTCTTGATGGTAAAAAAATGTCAAACAAAAAGTCATTATGGCACGAAATTCAGACAGCTTGGCTTTCAATACCTGTAGAAGAATTCCGACATCTAATCGACTCCATACCAAGACGACGTTAATCAGTAATTCAGAATAAGGGCCATGCCAACAGTTTTAGAGACTTGGGTTTTTGAATCAAATCTAATTATTGATTTTTTACTTTATTTTAAAACTTTATCATAAATAATATTGATAACACTGGGGAACAATTTGAAAAATAATTTCTGTTGAGTTCGATATTTAAGCTGTTTTATACGTAAATTGACATGCTAATTCCAAAACTTTATTTAGTTTTTTTCTATCACGTCAAGTTTTTTCTCTACAGTTGTTGCACATCCGACTAAGCTTGGCGAATCACAGACTATCAGAGAATCCCTTAGTATCGATCCAAAGAAAGTTAATTTAGGCAGTACTTCAGAAATAATGACGGATTTGTATATTGCCAGAACGTAGAAGGTTTAATGAAAGAATTGGCCATTTCTAACTATAACGCAACTGACTGGCGATTGTTTATAGATAGCTCAAAGCGTAGCTTGAAGTGTGTTCTCCTACATAATGAAAATTTATACGGTTCAATCCCAATAGGTCATTCAGTTTCTTTGCGTGAAGAATATGGCGACATAAAGAAAGTCATTGACTTGTTGCAATATAACATGCACCAATGGATCATCTGTGTTGGCCTTAAAATGGCCTGTTTCCTTCTTGGCCAGCAACGCGGGTATACCAAGTATCTCTGTTTTTTGTGCATGTGGGACAGCAGAGCTCGTGAGAAGCATTGGGTGCAATCGAACTGGCCGCCAAGATCTGACCTAAGACCTGGTGATCCAAACATTTTAAATCAGCCACTTGTCGACAGAAAAAACATTGTATTTTCGCCTTTGCATATAAAACTAGGTCTCATGAAGCAATTTGTTAAGGCTTTGTCACTTGAAGGAGACTGAAATAATGACTGAACTTGAAAGGAATGCTTGGTTGGCTTTTAAAAATATTGTTAAAGACTTTCTTGGAAATACACGAGCCCCGAATTACATCGAAATTGTTCAACAACTCTTGGAGAGCTTTAAAAAGCTTGGTTGCAACATGAGCATCAAACTGCATTTCTTACATAGTCATCTGGCTAACTTCCCAGAAAATCTTGGTACTGATAGTGATGAACAGGGCGAGCGATTCCACCAAGATCTAAAGGTTATGGAAGCGCGGTATCAAGGTAGATGGGATGTCAGTATGATGGCTGACTACTGTTGGAGCATCAAGCGAGTATGTCCACAAACTGAACACTCCAGGAAAAGCAATAAGAAGAAATTTTTGCCATAATATCTTTTATTTTTTTTGTATAAACACAATTTAACTTTTAATACTATGTTAACCTCTGTATTAATAAAATATTCTAATCTATTTGGTCAGATCTCACCTTATTTCCTTTCGTATGTACACTTTTAAGGTAAAATGGGGGGTATGCTGTAGCTTAAGAACTTGACGTGATAGAGAAAAACTGAATATTTTTGAATTTAGAGATGAAAAATATACAGCAGCAGATATTTTAGCCAGAAACGCTGAGCATCTCTGCTATTGGCGGGAATCGGTCGAATGAAAACCCAGATGATAGGTAGGTTGCCGTTCAACAGAAACACAGGGTTGGCGGCAGTAACTCAAACACTACCATAAGTTTTTTCATTTATTGAATTGCCGAACACAGCTGATGAAGTTATCGATATTAGCTATATCCCGCCCAAAAAAAAGTCAGTTCTTAGTGCGGTCCTGTAACGATCACGTGCAATACGCGCGAATGTGTTTGCGTTTGGTTTCTTTCTTCAATAAATAGGCTATAGGGGAAATATTAGCCATATGTTTAGTGAAATTGAAATGGTCATCTTTAAATAATTCAACATAAAAGAATTCTCACAGGATTAAATAAAGCTCTCTGAATTATAACCTAAAAAATAACCGAAAAACTATAACAATTTTTCTACGAAGAAAAAAAAATTACTAAGGATTTTAATTTATGCTAAAACAAAGATGTTTATATTGGTTAAATCTTCGAAATTCTTCTCCAAGACCAACGTAAAAAAAGTAAAAGCACGCCTATTAGACGGGGACCCACGCCTTCCGTAGAAACATCAATGATTTTATAATTGCTGGATAATCGATTGAATGATTTTGTGGGTGAAGGAATCAATTTCAAGGCCCGTCGATTCACCGGGCCTTCGCGTTATTTTCTTCAATGGTTCGGATTAATTAGCTGACGCCGCCGCTAGCCTACCAGCACTGTTTTCTATCGAGTTGTTTTGATCATATATCATTGAACGATTTGAATGTTTCCTACGCACACCCCAGGCCAACATTTTAAAACCACTAGACAACAATTTTTCAATGAGAAAAGAAATTTATTAGGGATTTTAGTTTTTGCTAGCTGCTTATATAGGTTAAATCTTTGAAATTCTTCTCCAAGACCGACGCAAAAAAAGTAACAGCACGAGTATTAGACGGGGACCCACGCGCTCCGTAGAAACATCAATGGGTTTTTAATTGCTGGATTATCGATTGATTGAACCGGCGTGGCGGCGGAAAGCTTTGTGGGCGAAGGAATCAGTTTCAAGGCCCGTCGATTCACCGGGCTTTCGCGTTGTTCTCTTCAATGGTTCGGATTAATTAGCTGACGCCGCCGCTAGCCTACCAGCACTGTTTTCTATCGAGTTGTTTTGATCATATATCATTGAACGATTTGAATGTTTCCTACGCATACCCCAGGCCAACATTTTAAAACCACTACAATTATTTTGATTTTTTTTTATTAATAGCATGAATTCAATAGTTTTGAATCGTATACAGGTTAAACATTAAACAATCTTAAGTGAAAAAAACAAACTAATATTTAGAAAGACAACAATTTTTCTACGAGGAAAGAAATTTATTAGGGATTTTAGTTTTTGCTAGCTGCTTATATAGGTTAAATCTTTGAAATTCTTCTCCAAGACCGACGTAAAAAAAGTAACAGCACGAGTATTAGACGGGGACCCACGCGCTCCGTAGAAACATCAATGGTTTTTTAATTGCTGGATTATCGATTGATTGAACCGGCGTGGCGGCGGAAAGCTTTGTGGGTGAAGGAATCCGTTTCAAGGCCCGTCGATTCACCGGGCCTTGGCGTTGTTTTCTTCAATGGTTCGGATTAATTAGCTGACGCCGCCGCTAGCCTACCAGCACTGTTTTCTATCGAGTTGTTTTGATCATATATCATTGAACGTTTTGAATGTTTCCTACGCACACCCCAGGCCAACATTTTAAAACCACTACAATTATTTTGATTTTTTTTATTAATAGCATGAATTCAATAGTTTTGAATCGTAAGCAGGTTAAACATTAAACAATCTTAAGTGACAAAACAAACTAATGTTTAGAAAGACAACAATTTTTCTACGAGGAAAGAAATTTATTAGGGATTTTAGTTTTTGCTAGCTGCTTATATAGGTTAAATCTTTGAAATTCTTCTCCAAGACCGACGTAAAAAAAGTAACAGCACGAGTATTAGACGGGGATCCACGCGCTCCGTAGAAACATCAATGGTTTTTTAATTGCTGGATTATCGATTGATTGAACCGGCGTGGCGGCGGAAAGCTTTGTGGGTGAAGGAATCAGTTTCAAGGCCCGTCGATTCACCGGGCCTTCGCGTTGTTCTCTTCAATGGTTCGGATTAATTAGCTGACGCCGCCGCTAGCCTACCAGCACTGTTTTCTATCGAGTTGTTTTGATCATATATCATTGAACGATTTGAATGTTTCCTACGCACACCCCAGGCCAACATTTTAAAACCACTACAATTATTTTGATTTTTTTTATTAATAGCATGAATTCAATAGTTTTGAATCGCAAGCAGGTTAAACATTAAACAATCCTAAGTGACAAAACAAACTAATGTTTAGAAAGACAACAATTTTTCTACGAGGAAAGAAATTTATTAGGGATTTTAGTTTTTGCTAGCTGCTTATATAGGTTAAATCTTTGAAATTCTTCTCCAAGACCGACGTAAAAAAAGTAACAGCACGAGTATTAGACGGGGACCCACGCGCTCCGTAGAAACATCAATGGTTTTTTAATTGCTGGATTATCGATTGATTGAACCGGCGTGGCGGCGGAAAGCTTTGTGGGTGAAGGAATCCGTTTCAAGGCCCGTCGATTCACCGGGCCTTGGCGTTGTTTTCTTCAATGGTTCGGATTAATTAGCTGACGCCGCCGCTAGCCTACCAGCACTGTTTTCTATCGAGTTGTTTTGATCATATATCATTGAACGATTTGAATGTTTCCTACGCACACCCCAGGCCAACATTTTAAAACCACTACAATTATTTTGATTTTTTTTATTAATAGCATGAATTCAATAGTTTTGAATCGTAAGCAGGTTAAACATTAAACAATCTTAAGTGACAAAACAAACTAATGTTTAGAAAGACAACAATTTTTCTACGAGGAAAGAAATTTATTAGGGATTTTAGTTTTTGCTAGCTGCTTATATAGGTTAAATCTTTGAAATTCTTCTCCAAGACCGACGTAAAAAAAGTAACAGCACGAGTATTAGACGGGGATCCACGCGCTCCGTAGAAACATCAATGGTTTTTTAATTGCTGGATTATCGATTGATTGAACCGGCGTGGCGGCGGAAAGCTTTCTGGGTGAAGGAATCAGTTTCAAGGCCCGTCGATTCACCGGGCCTTCGCGTTGTTTTCTTCAATGGTTCGGATTAATTAGCTGACGCCGCCGCTTGCCTACCAGCACTGTTTTCTATCGAGTTGTTTTGATCATATATCATTGAACGTTTTGAATGTTTCCTACGCACACCTCAGGCCTACATTTTAAAACTTATACAATTATGTTGATTTTTTTTATTAGTAGCATGAATTCAATAGTTTTGAATCGTAAGCAGGTTAAACATTAAACAATCCTAAGTGACAAAACAAACTAATGTTTAGAAAGACAACAATTTTTCTACGAGGAAAGAAATTTATTAGGGATTTTAGTTTTTGCTAGCTGCTTATATAGGTTAAATCTTTGAAATTCTTCTCCAAGACCGACGTAAAAAAAGTAACAGCACGAGTATTAGACGGGGATCCACGCGCTCCGTAGAAACATCAATGGTTTTTTAATTGCTGGATTATCGATTGATTGAACCGGCGTGGCGGCGGAAAGCTTTGTGGGTGAAGGAATCCGTTTCAAGGCCCGTCGATTCACCGGGCCTTGGCGTTGTTTTCTTCAATGGTTCGGATTAATTAGCTGACGCCGCCGCTAGCCTACCAGCACTGTTTTCTATCGAGTTGTTTTGATCATATATCATTGAACGATTTGAATGTTTCCTACGCACACCCCAGGCCAACATTTTAAAACCACTACAATTATTTTGATTTTTTTTATTAATAGCATGAATTCAATAGTTTTGAATCGTAAGCAGGTTAAACATTAAACAATCTTAGGTGACAAAACAAACTAATGTTTAGAAAGACAACAATTTTTCTACGAGGAAAGAAATTTATTAGGGATTTTAGTTTTTGCTAGCTGCTTATATAGGTTAAATCTTTGAAATTCTTCTCCAAGACCGACGTAAAAAAAGTAACAGCACGAGTATTAGACGGGGATCCACGCGCTCCGTAGAAACATCAATGGTTTTTTAATTGCTGGATTATCGATTGATTGAACCGGCGTGGCGGCGGAAAGCTTTGTGGGCGAAGGAATCAGTTTCAAGGCCCGTCGATTCACCGGGCCTTCGCGTTATTTTCTTCAATGGTTCGGATTAATTAGCTGACGCCGCCGCTAGCCTACCAGCACTGTTTTCTATCGAGTTGTTTTGATCATATATCATTGAACGATTTGAATGTTTCCTACGCACACCCCAGGCCAAAATTTTAAAACCACTACAATTATTTTGATTTTTTTTATTAATAGCATGAATTCAATAGTTTTGAATCGTAAGCAGGTTAAACATTAAACAATCTTAAGTGAAAAAAACAAACTAATATTTAGAAAGACAACAATTTTTCTACGAGGAAAGAAATTTATTAGGGATTTTAGTTTTTGCTAGCTGCTTATATAGGTTAAATCTTTGAAATTCTTCTCCAAGACCGACGTAAAAAAAGTAACAGCACGAGTATTAGACGGGGACCCACGCGCTCCGTAGAAACATCAATGGTTTTTTAATTGCTGGATTATCGATTGATTGAACCGGCGTGGCGGCGGAAAGCTTTGTGGGTGAAGGAATCCGTTTCAAGGCCCGTCGATTCACCGGGCCTTGGCGTTGTTTTCTTCAATGGTTCGGATTAATTAGCTGACGCCGCCGCTAGCCTACCAGCACTGTTTTCTATCGAGTTGTTTTGATCATATATCATTGAACGATTTGAATGTTTCCTACGCACACCCCAGGCCAAAATTTTAAAACTTATACAATTATGTTGATTTTTTTTATTAGTAGCATGAATTCAATAGTTTTGAATCGTAAGCAGGTTAAACATTAAACAATCCTAAGTGACAAAACAAACTAATGTTTAGAAAGACAACAATTTTTCTACGAGGAAAGAAATTTATTAGGGATTTTAGTTTTTGCTAGCTGCTTATATAGGTTAAATCTTTGAAATTCTTCTCCAAGACCGACGTAAAAAAAGTAACAGCACGAGTATTAGACGGGGATCCACGCGCTCCGTAGAAACATCAATGGTTTTTTAATTGCTGGATTATCGATTGATTGAACCGGCGTGGCGGCGGAAAGCTTTGTGGGTGAAGGAATCCGTTTCAAGGCCCGTCGATTCACCGGGCCTTGGCGTTGTTTTCTTCAATGGTTCGGATTAATTAGCTGACGCCGCCGCTAGCCTACCAGCACTGTTTTCTATCGAGTTGTTTTGATCATATATCATTGAACGATTTGAATGTTTCCTACGCACACCCCAGGCCAACATTTTAAAACCACTACAATTATTTTGATTTTTTTTATTAATAGCATGAATTCAATAGTTTTGAATCGTAAGCAGGTTAAACATTAAACAATCTTAAGTGACAAAACAAACTAATGTTTAGAAAGACAACAATTTTTCTACGAGGAAAGAAATTTATTAGGGATTTTAGTTTTTGCTAGCTGCTTATATAGGTTAAATCTTTGAAATTCTTCTCCAAGACCGACGTAAAAAAAGTAACAGCACGAGTATTAGACGGGGACCCACGCGCTCCGTAGAAACATCAATGGTTTTTTAATTGCTGGATTATCGATTGATTGAACCGGCGTGGCGGCGGAAAGCTTTCTGGGTGAAGGAATCAGTTTCAAGGCCCGTCGATTCACCGGGCCTTCGCGTTGTTTTCTTCAATGGTTCGGATTAATTAGCTGACGCCGCCGCTTGCCTACCAGCACTGTTTTCTATCGAGTTGTTTTGATCATATATCATTGAACGTTTTGAATGTTTCCTACGCACATCTCAGGCCTACATTTTAAAACTTAGACAATTATGTTGATTTTTTTTTATTAGTAGCATGAATTCAATAGTTTTGAATCGTAAGCAGGTTAAACATTAAACAATCTTAAGAGACAAAACAAACTAATGTTTAGAAAGACAACAATTTTTCTACGAGGAAAGAAATTTATTAGGGATTTTAGTTTTTGCTAGCTGCTTATATAGGTTAAATCTTTGAAATTCTTCTCCAAGACCGACGTAAAAAAAGTAACAGCACGAGTATTAGACGGGGACCCACGCGCTCCGTAGAAACATCAATGGTTTTTTAATTGCTGGATTATCGATTGATTGAACCGGCGTGGCGGCGGAAAGCTTTCTGGGTGAAGGAATCAGTTTCAAGGCCCGTCGATTCACCGGGCCTTCGCGTTGTTTTCTTCAATGGTTCGGATTAATTAGCTGACGCCGCCGCTAGCCTACCAGCACTGTTTTCTATCGAGTTGTTTTGATCATATATCATTGAACGTTTTGAATGTTTCCTACGCACATCTCAGGCCTACATTTTAAAACTTAGACAATTATGTTGATTTTTTTTTATTAGTAGCATGAATTCAATAGTTTTGAATCGTAAGCAGGTTAAACATTATACAATCTTAAGTGAAAAAACAAACTTATATTTAGAAAGACAATTATACAGGCTGTCCCGAATTGTATAGACCAAATTTTAGTATTTAACGGTTAAAAAACGATAAAACGGTTAAAAGTAATAGTAACCAGTCTTGTGTGGATATGTGGTTGACGATTTTCTTTGGGGTTACGTGAACAGCGAGGTTTATAAGAATAAACAACAATCGATTCGTGAACTAAAGGGTGAAGTTATTCGAGTTATCGGTGAGATAGAGTCACGGTTATGCCAAAATGTTATACACTATGGTTCAATTATACAGTAAAATTGTATGTATTGAATATTGTATATTATAGTATAGTATAGTAGTGTATAGTATTGTAAATTTATATAGCAAAATTGATGAGAATGATTTTTTTGCGTTTCATTTATACAGATAGTTATTAAAATACCTTTTCAAGGAAATGACCTAGCATGTCCCATTTTCAAATACCTGATTCTCCTTTATATCATGGGGTTATTGACACTATTTGTACCCGACTTTGGAGTACTATGCTACAACGTATTATTGTTTTTTTGTTCCTAAGGGACAATAGGGCAACAAGAGAAGATTACGGTAAGAAAAACTAATCTCAAACTTCTTTTGAACCTGGTACTTCAAACATAAAATAGGTCCCCCTTATTAACTGGAAAAAGGTGCTTCTTCCGCCTCTCCATATTAGAGAGATAGATAAAGATTTATTTGTCCCAATTAAATGTACATTTGTAACTGCCATGTTGGCACGGAACATTGTAAACAAAATTGAGAGCATTACTTTAACGATTTTCAAAAATAATGTGAGCAGAAAAATACTGATCAAGAGCCTCGCACGCCCTACATACCTTTGACCGTACATCCGCAATGCTCCCTTCACTAAATATAAGGTTCAGATTCATTCAACACATTAGTGATATCATTAATATATAGTACAAACAACAATGGGGCCCAAAACCGAATCCTGCGCCCTTGGTAACATGTATATCCTCTCTGAGAGAAAGGAGGTTCACAATAAAATATAACAACCTAGATATATACTTTGCAATCTCTTTAATTATCAGTTTTGGAAGATTGTCATCGCCGATTGATTTTTTATTTCTGATTCCTTTATTTCCCAAACCTCATGCCAATCCATAGGTGCCAAATGTATTGTCTGAGCCACAAAGGAAACTGAAGAAGGTTGTAATCGGATTCATATCCGAACATGAACCCACAAAATAATTATTCTTGTTATAATATTGTTAAAAAAACTTGCTCCTTTATTGTATATATTGTACAAATAAGTGTATCTCTCGTGATTCAACAATTAATGCTTTTAGTGAGTGGGAACTTTTTTAAAACAAAAAATGCACTATATGCTTCATTACTTCTTCTAGAATCATATACACAAGACCATCTACTTTTGCAATTTCATATTTATAGAACAAAACCTTACTCTCTGGACATTAAGCTTGGACTAATGAAAAACTTTGTCAAAGCCACGGACAAAGGTGTTTTGTAAGTGTAGTGAAAGGATTTCTGGGCAACAAAAAAAGCCTATGAAAGCCTATGAAATTTGGATTGAGTCCATTTGGATTTTGTTCCGGAAAATTGGAGTGTCGTAAGCGACGAACAAGGATAGAGATTTCACCTATATATCAGGACAATGGACGCCGGAACCCACTTATGTAGGGCGACTACTGCTGGTTTAAAAAAAAAGATGTTGCTACAGAAGGCAAGGAAAAAGTGAAAGATTTTGTCGCTGTATGTCATCTCTTGTAATATATTTTTTGTTCACATAATCCTCACTAATGTCTTTGCAAGGATTTAACACGTTTGACATGTTTATTAGATTGTAAAAATATGTCGTTTCCTTTTCTTTTCCCCACCATCGACGCCCTGTAACCAAAAAACTGTCAGATTTAGAACTGCAAAATACTTCATATACACTATTTTCGTCAATGTTCTCAACAATGTTCTCTCAAAAGTTTAAATTTGTTGACCTATTTTTTTTACATATATTACATATATCTTTTTATATGTAATATATTATATGTATATGATTTTATATTATATCATCAGATGTCGACTTATTTTTTAAATGCATTACAATATCTCTCAATTGAAATAATGTTAATAAACCGAATTGATCGAAACTTTCTTCACCTGAATAGATGTCAACGGTACTGTCAAATGTCATGTTTGAATCTGATTTGGAATGGTTCGAGCTAGATCCCGGATACTTTCAAAATAAAAAGTGTTAAAATTCTCTTCTAACATTCCAACACTCATTCGGAAAACAATATATAATTGTCAACTTGTTAAATCAAGACAATCACAGACAGATAAAATTAAAAGATATAAAGCAACAGTAACTTTATTAAAATATTCACATTCTCAAAACGAACATATTATTAATAAAAAAAATCCTCTATATAGAAAAATAAAAGGTATTAAAGAAATAACAAACATTTTAAAAAGAGAAAAATAATTAAGGAATTATTAATAACAATTTATAGTAAATTGTCAAGACGGAGATGAAAAGGTTTATTATTATTAATATTAATAAGCGTTAATAGACAACAAAACCTGATTAAAGACAGAATTGAAGAAGGAAAAATAATTTAAAGAAGAGAAAAATAATTAAGGAATTAACTAATAAAACAATTTGCAGTAAACTGTCAAGGCAATGATGAGAAAATGCTTGTTATTATAAAAATGAATAAGCATTAATAAACAACAAACAAAACATGATAATAAAGAATAAAGAAAAGACAATTTTGTAAATAATCCCCATTTTAAATTATAATTACCAAAAAAACAGAGTAATTTAATTTAGCGTACAATCTAACAAGGAAAAGGAAGCGAAACAAATTATAAAGAAAGTGCAAAAGAAAAACAAAAATGTATTCAAGGTAACATAAAAAAAAGTTAAATAATCATCTCAGATGTCGATTTATTTTTTAAATCCATTACAATATCTCTCATAAAAACTTTCAAGAAACTTTCTTCACCTGAATAGATGTCAACGGTACTGTCAAATGTTTGAATCTGATTTGGAATGGTTCGAGCTAGATCCCGGGTACTTTCAGAATAAAAAGTGTTAAAATTCTCTTCTAACATTCCAACACTCATTCGGAAAACAATATATAGTTGTCAACTTGTTAAATCAAGACAATCACAGACAGATACAATTAAAAGATATAAAGCAACAGTAACTTTATTAAAATATTTACATTCTCAAAACGAACATATTATTAATAAAAAAATTCCTCTATATAGAAAAATCAAAGGTATTAAAGAAATAACAAACATTTTAAAAAGAGAAAAATAATTAAGGAATTATTAATAACAATTTATAGTAAATTATCAAGACGGAGATGAAAATGTTTATTATTATTAATATTAATAAGCGTTAATAGACAACAAAACCAGATTAAAGACAGAATTAAAGAAGGAAAAATAATTTAAAAAGAAAAATAATTAAGGAATTAACTAATAAAACAATTTGCAGTAAACTGTCAAGACAATGATGAGAAAATGCTTGTTATTATAAAAATGAATAAGCATTAATAAACAACAAACAAAACATGATAATAAAGAATAAAGAAAAGACAATTTTGTAAATAATCCCCATTTTAAATTATAATTACCAAAAAAACAGAGTAATTTAATTTAGCGTACAATCTAACAAGGAAAAGGAAGCGAAACAAATTATAAAGAAAGTGCAAAAGAAAAACAAAAATGTATTCAAGGTAACATAAAAAAAAGTTAAATAATCATCTCAGATGTCGATTTATTTTTTAAATCCATTACAATATCTCTCATAAAAACTTTCAAGAAACTTTCTTCACCTGAATAGATGTCAACGGTACTGTCAAATGTTTGAATCTGATTTGGAATGGTTCGAGCTAGATCCCGGGTACTTTCAGAATAAAAAGTGTTAAAATTCTCTTCTAACATTCCAACACTCATTCGGAAAACAATATATAATTGTCAACTTGTTAAATCAAGACAATCACAGACAGATAAAATTAAAAGATATAAAGCAACAGTAACTTTATTAAAATATTCACATTCTCAAAACGAACATATTATTAATAAAAAAAATCCTCTATATAGAAAAATAAAAGGTATTAAAGAAATAACAAACATTTTAAAAAGAGAAAAATAATTAAGGAATTATTAATAACAATTTATAGTAAATTGTCAAGACGGAGATGAAAAGGTTTATTATTATTAATATTAATAAGCGTTAATAGACAACAAAACCTGATTAAAGATAGAATTGAAGAAGGAAAAATAATTTAAAGAAGAGAAAAATAATTAAGGAATTAACTAATAAAACAATTTGCAGTAAACTGTCAAGACAATGATGAGAAAATGCTTGTTATTATAAAAATGAATAAGCATTAATAAACAACAAACAAAACAAGATAATAAAGAATAAAGAAAAGACAATTTTGTAAATAATCCCCATTTTAAATTATAATTACCAAAAAAACAGCCTAATTTAATTCAGCGTACAATCTAACAAGGAAAAGGAAGCGAAACAAATTATAAAGAAAGTGCAAAAGAAAAACAAAAATGTATTCAAGGTTACATAAAAAAAGTTAAATAATCATCTCAGATGTCGATTTATTTTTTAAATCCATTACAATATCTCTCATAAAAACTTTCAAGAAACTTTCTTCACCTGAATAGATGTCAACGGTACTGTCAAATGTTTGAATCTGATTTGGAATGGTTCGAGCTAGATCCCGGATACTTTCAGAATAAAAATTGTTAAAATTCTCTTCTAACATTCCAACACTCCTTCGGAAAACAAAATATAATTATTTTTGTTATATAGAGCTCCATATAAATTAAAATACACACTTGGTTACTTAATATCGATGATAATGTATGACATATGGTTTTTACACAACTTCCTGGCCAGATCATATTTCCTATTGCCGTTCTATATCCGAACAAAAAGAGACATTTCCTTTTGGAATGGCCGAGTTTATGCATTTGCTTGTGTACACATTATCTTTAAAGAACTCAAAATGGTCACAATTAATATTAAAAAAAAACACACAGATGCACCAGTCTATTTCTATTTTCAAAGGCGATGAATGTTTAAAATTTTATCGCCAATGTGCCAATTCTGTGATATTTTCGCCGCAGAATATCAATAAGTTGTCATATCCTGCGGATTATGTGGCTTGAAATTAATGTCTATCGAAAAGCCCCTTAAAAAGTCTATATATTACATTACAACTTAATGTTAATAAGATGATGCATTTATTGCAAGAAAAGTTTTTCGGGCGCATTATTTCGCGTCAACTGGTCGCCGAAATCATCCGATTTCACGCCCTTGGATTATTTTTTGTGGGGGTTCTGTCAAATTTCTGCTTTATGTAAATAAACCCCGAAGAATTCTTTTGAAATTCCCCAAAGAAAATAATCTGAAAGCGTCAAATCGCATGACCTTGGCGCTTGCTCTGATGTTAAAAATGTTGCCCTGAGGTTAAAACAGCGACAGCGACACCTATCGGAAGTTTGAACACACTAAAAAAAACATCCTTTATAATCAAAAAAATATACCAAATAATTATACTTCCCAGAAATACACTACATAAAATAAATACTCAAAATAACAAAAAAAGGCTCAAGAAAAATAAAAACGTTGAAAAAAACTATTCAATTTTATCATGACAATAATATAAAAAAAAAAGAAAATATAAACTTCAGTCCAGTTCTAAACAAATCCAACACTAATATACAACGTATAATAATTGTCTAAGGACATAATAATGAACAAATAATGAAAGTAGCAGTCATTGAAATGATATCATTAAATACAATGAGTGTCTTTGTTAAAAATTCCATTACAGAAGTGAGAAGAAACGATCACTTTGGTGACAAAACTTTTATTTATATTAATCAGCTCGAAAAACAAACAGAAAAAATTCAAATAACCCAAGAATCATTAATAGAGTAATGGTAAATAAAGAAAACTGAAAAATAGACAAAAAACGACGAAAGAATACATTTGAAACTTTAATATAGTCCTGAAAAACGTATAAACGTTAATATACAATAAACAAAACCAGATTAAAGAAGGAAAAATAATTTAAAGGAGAGAAAAATAATATAGGAATTAACTAATATAACAAGTTGCAGTAAATTGTGAAGACAATGATGAGAACATGCTTGTTACTATAAAAATGAATAAACATTAATAAACAACAAACAAGATAATAAAGAATAAAATAATGACAATTTTGTAAATAATCCCCATTTTAGATTATTATTCCCAAAAAAACAGCGTAATTAATTTAATTCAGCGTAAAATCTAACAAGGAAAAGGAAGCGAAACAAATTAAAAAGAAAGTGCAAAAGAAAAACAAAAATGTATTCAAGGTAACACAAAAAAAGTTAAATAATCAGGAGAATGAAAACAAAAAAAAAACATTTTAGATCAACTAAAATTTTCTTTGACTTACCAAGCGTTTTGATGAGCAGCATTTTGTTGTTGGTGCCCCCTAAGCTGTACCTTAATCTCCCCCAAAAAGACGTCGTCGCTCATGCCCGGCGTATCGTGCCAAATCGACACCAACAACTCACAAATTTCCGAATCACTATCACTGTCCTCACAGGTATTGAACGCGAACTCCTCCTCAAACTGCGGATTTGTTGTTTTTTTGCGAACTTTTGTCCTTTTTGATATTCTTCTACCGTTCGTGTATGTCACAGACACTAAAGCATAAGGGTCACAAGCTCCATTTTTTAATGTCAAGTCTAAACACTCCAGCACTTGCACAAACAATTTTTTTGTGTTGGTTGAGAAGGAATTTTTGTTTCTCATACAAACTGGTTCGAACCGAATAGCTATGTTGGCTTTTCCTTGTACTTCACTATCTGCATCCACTGCTTTGATGGGAAACCAGTGATCTTTGTTGTTGTATGAAGCCAAATGTTCTCTTCTTATAGCTACCTTCCCTAAAACCTTGTCTTGTTTGTTTGTTTGCCTATCCCTGTCGAACACATACATGGATATAAAACGAAAATTACGCGGTACATCAAACTGGAACTCTTCACCAAAGAACGGACTAAAAAAAATCGAAGTTAGATAGATAACAAACAATGAACATTACAAAGCTACCTTAAAGAATGGTACACAGTTGGAGTCCTAAAGATTTCTTCCTGATCCAGGGTTAATGTGCAGTAAATGTCTCTTTGTGCGGACGATCCATGGCTTCTAGACGGTAAATTTTTCGCTTCACCTGAAAACAAACCCATTTTAAACCGGAAATAGTTTTTGTCTCAATACGCTAAAGAGTTTGATTCATAAAATCGCACCACCTGCAGTGAGGCAACCTCAAAATGTCAACAACAAGAATTATTCTTCGTCTACCATGTAAGGCTGCGACACATCGATTAGCAATGGTAAAAAGTGAAAACTGAAAAAGAAATTTAGCACAAACAAAAATCTCAACTCACCTATTTTGATTTTCAATCGTTCTACTAATCTAACTGTGTATGTTTCGTCCGCCATGTTTGATATTACTCCATGTTCGAAAAAAAAATGAATGAGTTTGACGTGAGCACACGAAGCGAACCGACCGAACGATCCGACTGACAGAGTGAGACAGAGCGAGACGACGCGTTTCTGATTTTTACGGACCCCACGAAAAAGTTAAAAGGCTTGGCCACTTCCTATGTCGCAACTTTTACGGTTTGCGTGTGTGTCCGTGTCCGGTTTTTTTTTCATAGATTGCGGTTTTTCTTCCTCTCTTTTATCGGCGAGATTTGTCCGGGAAGAAATCCGGAGGGACTAAGGACAGAGATAGGTAGAACGGTTTGCCGCGTGAGGGCGCGATCGATTTTAAAGGTTTGCATTTGTTTCATGAATGGAAACCGAATGGTGACGTATTTCTACGACACTCCGCATGTGGCTACCATTAGCGTAGATATAAATAATTATATTTATATAATAAAATAATTTAAATAAAAAAAATATAGGTTAAATTTACGAAATATTCTTTCTGATGTAGTGAGAAATATTGAGGATATTTTAAATTATTTTACTTTTTATTATAATAGCTATTTTTCATTGTGATATCGAGGGACTTTAATGCCTATGAAAAAATAAGGCATTGAAATATGAAAACTTTCATGGCATATCAACTTATAAAATTATTCTAAGCAACACACACTGCTGTATGGCCCAAGAAGAGCCGAGAGTTTCATTACAACTGCCTTTCTTCCCTCTCTATTTTTTGCATTTTACATCCAGTTTCGTACATCAATTTCTTTATGATTCGTGACCACATCATGTCACCATCTAGCCCTTCTCTTGGGTGCTTATTCCCAAAATCAGTTTCATGTTTCTTTGTCAGGTACAACTGTATTTGTTTTCTACAGCTTTCTATACCATTTGTAGGATTTTACGAGAATAGATAGCCCAATCCTCAATCTGGAGGCCCAAGGACTCTTCTGTCAACGAACCGAACCGAACCGATCACCGAACAGGAAAGTAGTTGGTTTGGTAAATTTTTAAATACCTTTGCTAACCATTTTGCCAAATTGTATGTTGGAGAAACAATGGCTGATACAATTTGATCTCATTGATTTTCCTGGTTTGTGAATTTTTGGTAGAGCATACAATCTTGGCACTTTTAGATTAGAAATAAGCAGTTTGCTTTTCAGATAAGGAGAAATAAGACTGTTCATCAGCGAAATAGACGTAGGCGTAAAAGGAACAGTGATAAATAAAGTAAAACAGATGATCTAAACAAATTTTCACGATCAAAAAAATTATCAAAGAAAATGCCAAAAGAGCCGGTCTAGAATTATTTTTCATTCATAGACTATACAGGCCATGAAGGCCTAAGGCTTGATTCGAGATAATTTGCCATTTCTTCCTGTCCGTAGTTTTGTCCTTCCAGTTATTATTATTGTTATATTAACCTTTAGCGTTCTTAGATCTTCCTCCACTGAATCCAACCGCTTTCTTCTTGGTCTTCCTCTTCTCTTCTTTTCTATTAACACTGTATTTCTAACCTTGCTTCGCGGTGTAGAATTAGATATAGTCAAAACAAAGACAACAACATTGAAGTTGTGAAGGAATTTACTTATTTGAGCAAATTAGACGAAAACCAGTGGCGGCTTGTGAGGGAGGGCGTTGGGGCGCCGCCCGTTATCACAGTAAACAATTTTTCAGAGCAAAACATCATATTTTATTTCCGTTCACCTCTTATTTAGAGTTTCAATAGCACGAAAAGTAAAAAGGAGGAAAGCGAAAGCAAAAAACATTCTTCAGCAGCACTATTTTCTTCTACCATCAATTGACAAAATAGTTAAAGACCTCACGGTGCACTAACGCCCTTTCTCACGAGCCCACTGAAAGAATACATAAAAGAGCAAGCTATAAAATGGGAAGCAATTATTTCAATGTTGTTTGCTACGTCAATGATCAAACCAACATCAAAACCAAATGCCTAGTAACATCTAAAGTGCCGACAAGATGCAAATTATAGATCAACCGGAAGATTATAGAACAAGCAAACCACTTTAAATATCTGGGAGCCGAAATAACAAGCTTTGACAATCTACAGAATGAAGTCAGCATAATCCCAGGGTCTTTAAGAGACATCGTATGGAGCTCACGTGGTCACGTGATGGTTCCAGCGATTCTCAAATGGGCCAGACAGTGAATCATATAAGCGAGAATGCCAGAAAGACGAATATCAAGTAGAATTATTAAGGGACGAATAAGGAGATAAGCCAAAGTAAAAAGAGAGGCTGAAGAATTATTACATATCAAAAGGGGGGGCAAGAGTACTACGGAATAAGAAGAAGAAAATGTCTACAATGCAATTATTTATTATTTCTAATAAAGCTTCCGAAACAAATCGGCAAAATAAGATAAAATTTTGATATTGATTTTCTAATATGTATCAGAGCATCTACGCCACTGTTCACCGGCGGAATACGCATTCGCCAACTTCGATGAATGAACGAAAATCGGTTTGTTTTCATCCATTATTAACATTTTAAGTAATCTTTTCCCCATTCATGGATTTCACCTAGATACATCGAATTTATACGCTAGCTATTGGTTCTGACGTGCGCCAATGATTCCGTACTTTTTTTCCCTTCCAGCTGTTTCTATTACTTTATTGAATGTTTTTTTTCCTGCGTATATATAGTAAAAGAAATAAAAATATCAAAAACTAACCGAATGGGGTTTTTATTTGGATATCCAGACAATGACGACCGGATATTGTCAGACGGCAAATATTTAGAGATAAACGATTATCGGTTCTGATAGGGTTAATTCGACAATATTTGCACAGGTTATTTTTTAGTCATAGGAGGGCTTGTGAGCGAATGAATGAATTTCTATAGATAATACTGAGTGGACCAAAAATATAAACACAGTGTTATTTCTATTTAACGCCACTCAAATATTCCCTTCTTTCTGTTTGAGTGATTCTATTCAGTAATGTTAATTTTTTTTAAATAATGTGTGGGACAAATCTCTATTTATAACTTTAAAAAGAAATAATACTGGTTTTGTTTCTATATTATGTTAATAAATACGAAATATCGTCTTTAAATTTTGTATTAATTATTTTTTGAAAAATATGCGAATCAAAAGCGAGTCATTAGCAGCTGTGTAACTTTGTACTCTTTTTAAATGGTACATGGTCTTTTTAAATGGTAATGGTTTAATTTAAAATGAACTTCCATAAAATCAGTTTAACTGGTGCAATTTTGAATCGGGAAATTATAAATTAATTTTCGTGTTTATTACTAGTGAAATGCGTATGGGATTTTGAAAATATTAATTTTTGTATGATTCTCAAGTATCTAAGGCACGAAGGCACGTGGAAGCCCACCACAGATAGAAGTTCAGGGCAGTCAATGAGGGATCTACACAATTTATAGATGAACTGAAGAAGTAAATATTTTCGGCGACTAACTAACGATGATATTTGAAATTTCAACAGGAGACTATTCTGATCTATATGTCTCGTCGGATATCTTCCATCATGTCTGAATGCTAAAAACTTAGCGAATTTTCTCTGGACACCTTCTAGTTGCAATTTGTATCTGTTATACAAAGGGTTCCATACTACAGCACCATACTCCAACTTTGATCTCACATAACTGTGATACAGAGTTTTGAGTGTATTATTGATTTCATCATGGTAAACTAAATACTTCATATGACCCCACAAATAGAAGTCTAACGGTTTAATGTCTGGGCTACGGGTGGGTTAGAAAACTCACCTGCGCGCCCAATCCATCGATGTGGAAAACGATGATTCAAATGATTTCGCACTGCAACAGTAAAATACGATGGCGCCCCATCTTGAACCACATGTCTTGTCTTAAATTTAGAGATATGCCGTCTAAAAGGCCTAATAAATCATTTTTTTAAAACTACAGATAATGATCTCCATTCAGTCTTTGCGGAAACTCTAAAGGGCCGATTAAAAATGGACCTTAATGCCGCACAAAATGTTAATTGAAGCTAGAAATGTCGCTTTCTTGGTAGGTGTGGATTTTTCAGAGCATAATAATTATTATTTCGCCAGTTAACAATTCCAAGTCTGATAAAAGTTGCCTCGTCAGTAAACAATATCTTTTTCAGGAACATGGGGCCTTCGTTTTTTTTTATGTATTAGATTTTGACAAAATTCTGATCCAGCCGGTAAATTGTGTGGCACTTAATCGCTAAAAAAATCACTTTTTATAAAGCTTGCGATGTTAGTATCATCAGAAGATGATTAAATCATCTCCTGATGATGCTGACATGGTTAGCGAAACGTGCGTTGAGAGGTTATTTGGTATTTAGTGGTAAATTTCTTTCAGTTTAACACATTTATTATCTAAATCTTCTTATTTTGATTTGTACTATTACCAAGTTCACTATGGTGGATAAGTTATGGGACACCCTGTATATTGATGTATATATAGATGTCAAATATAGCCATACTCTCTTAAAAAACAACTGGTTGTAGCCATACGTAAAGCGTGCATTTTTGTCTACAAAAATCACCTCACTTTTTCATCATGGCGGTATATCGATGAAACCTAAATAGATATTTAAAAATCAGTCCTGGAACAATAACCATCATACCATAAAATATGTTTTTTTTTGTTGGGAAAGCTCTAAAACAAAGGCAATGGTGAGAAAATTCCATTGTGTTATGGTTATTGGTAAATTTTCCCATAATGTTTTTCGTTTACGCATTATTACCAAAAGCCGCCGTAGCGTTCGGCTTGGTCATTGTGACCGTGTGAGAAAAATTGCGTTTTAGATCACAATAATCGTTGTTTTGTTTGGTTGCAGGTCAGGCGGGTCATTATTATTAAGGAGAAAGCCGCCAGCTTTGATGATTTTTCATTGATAAAAGTAGCAGTTTGCGTGAGGATTATTGCCATTAAAAACCTTGTACCCTTTTCGCAAAAACCTTCAATCATTTTATTATACAGTGCTAGCTAAAAGTCCCCTCCCGCCTCTTTATCTTTTAAATGGTTATACTTCAACTAATGAAATTTGGAACGTAAAAATGATTGGATGTAAACTCCTTTTCTAGTGATAACTGATGACATAGTCGTCATAGATGGCGTCACAGTGCCATTGTGATCAATAATTTTCAATGGGATCGTATGGCAAGTGACATCGTTTGAAAGGTATTTCAAAGACCTGTTCAGTCATATTAATTTTGTTGTTGTGTAATGCTGTTGTTGATGGTTTGCCGTCTCCGTCAATTCATGAGGAACTCAAATTTCTTGCCTGTGCAATTTTCCTATGCGACAAAGATGATTCTCAATTGTAGACCATGGATAGCCAATCTTCAGTGATAACTCCTCAATTGTTGGAATCGGCACCATCGCCTTCAGGATATCACCATGACATTATTAGGATCGTCGTTTTCCTGCAGCATGTATGAGATTCCTATTTTCATTTTTAAACTTTTTAAACCATCCAAGACACTTGTTTAGTTTCAGAACATTCCCGTAAGGATCGGTAATTCTTTTCACTACTTTTGTCTACGTTCGTTGATCGAACATAAATAGCATACAATGACGTAAGTGTGTTTTTCTATTGCTGGTCTTGACATCTTTCCTCCTTGATTGAACAAAATCTTTTTCACCGAAAAATTAAATTTACAATCAGGCTTGAACGTAACAACAAAACTTTAGTTTTTGCAGGGCCGTGTCTCGACACAAACTGACTGTGAATGAGCTCATCGAATAAATTTTGATTACTTTTCAGTCTCTCTAATGTATATCTCTAAATATATATATATATATATATATATATATATATATATATATATATATATATATATATATATATATATATATATATATATATATACCCCTTTGTGGATCAGACCTTGACGTGGTGAAGGGATTTGAGTAGGGTAATGAAGTTTTGAGCTATGCCGTCTAGAGTCTATGCTCCTGGGAGGGTTACCCCTGGCGGACAGGCCAAGGCTAACATGATCCAAAATCTGCCAACCCGCATTGGACCAGCGTGGCAGATTACGGTCCATACCTTCAACATGGTATTTTATTATGTTGAAATATGACAGTACAACCTCAAACACGACCCTCATTCCCCGGAGGCCAAGGGGCAACTACCTACGGCAGCGGGAAGACCTGCCCCAAGGCAGAGGGTGCAAAGAATCACCGGGTTAGATCAGGCTGCCATTGGACTTTTAACATTGCTACGCTTAATATACGGACTATGAAAACGGAGACCCGACTGCAAGAACTGTTAATCGAACTTGACAACATACATTGGGATATTATTGGGCTCTGTGAAACACGAAGAAAGAGTGAAGATTAATCAAACTAGAACCAACTGGTCACGTACTCTACACCCGAGGTATGGAGAATGGGCGATTTGGTGGAATTGGATTCCTCATCAATCGAAAGCTGAAAGACAGTGTAGTTAAATATGAAAGTATATCTGACCGATTATCATTATCAGTCTCATTGGATATTTTTGATAGTTTGAAACTTTTTTTCTGCTGGTGCTATTCCATCAGCGGTTTCAAGCACATTGCCGATGATTTTTTCTTACTGGTCTGTTATTTCCATTTCTTATGGGTCTTGCAACGGAGCAAAGCGGTTTGACAAAGCAATCTCAAAATCTCTGCCCCTCTGCAGAAGTTTTCCAGAATTCACTTAGCTCTTCTTCGATCTTACCATTCTTGTACGCTCTTTTCGACAGTTTATCCTAACTTTTGCTCGTACCATTCTATGGTCAGTTCCAACATTAAAACGGTTAAGGACAGTACAACTGTAAAATATTGTTTTACCGTTTGACATGATGTAGTCAATTTTCCTTCTGAGACTAGATTGACTTTTCCATGTGTTAATAATCAGTTCTTGTCCTTCAACAAAACCAATCAGTCTGTCACCTCTATTCTCAATCACCACTTCCATATGGGCTAGTTTTACCAGTTCTAGCTTTTCTAATTCTAGTATTAAAGTCACCCATCAAGATTTTGTACCTGCATTTCTCGTAGTCTAAAAGCTGGGTCACATCATCATAACATATCTCAATTTCCTCATCACTATAGCTTATAGTTGGTGTATAAACTTGGACGATTTGAAGCTTAAACTTTTTATTCAGCTGAATGACGTATTGGGCTAGTCGGTTAGATATACTTTCAAATTTTATGACACTATCCTTCAACTTTTTGTAATGATGAGGAATCCAATTCCACCATCTCGCTCATACTCCGTACTCCGTGTGTCGAGTACGTCACCAGTTGTTTCCAGTTTGATTAGCTCTTCGCCTTTTCTTCGGGTTTTACATAGTCCTATGATATCCCAATGTATGTTGTCAAGCTCGATCAACAGTTCTTGTAGTCGTTCATCCGCTTTTATTGTCTGAATATTTAGAGCTGCAATGTCCAAAGTCCAATAGCAGCCTGATCTAACCCGGTGATCTTAGCACCCTCTCCCTTGGGGCAGGTCTTCTCGCTGCCGTAGGTACTTGCCCCTTAGCCTCCGGAGAATAAGGGCTGTTTTTGAAATTGTAAAGCCAGTTGGGGGGGGGGGGGGTTAAGCTGCTTCGCTGATCCAGTGCACGTTGACAGATTTTGGATCATTTTAGTCTGAGGCTTGACATTCTCAATGCTGTTTCGAAGATATAGGGTGAACAAAATTTACGACATTAATAACTTTTTATTATCAAAAAGTACATGTAAAGTTGCTCAATCTACAATAAATGTTCGAAATGACTTCCTCCATCTTGATACAAGAATTCAATCTTCTCGTCATTGACTGCCGAACTCTTTCAGACACACCAGGGTCGTTTCTAATTGAGTTACACCCAGCAATTATCCGATTTCGCAAATCATCCAAATTCTTCAGTGGAGTAGCGTAAACTAATAAGTCCGGGGATCGAACAGGCCATGCGTGTGGCCCACTTCGACCAATCCAGCGATATCCGTATGTTGCTGTTAAAAAATCACGAGCAACCAAACTGAAATGTGGTGGTGCACCATCGTGCATAAACTACATTTCATGCCTTGTTGCCAATGGTACATCTTCCAGAAACTCAGACAGCGTTGCTTCCAAAAAGTTGCGATGCACCTCGCCAGGAAGTCTTTGTGATAGAAATACCGGTCCAATTAGATAGTCACCTACAATTCCAACCCAAACATTCAACGAGAACTGATGTTGAAAACTATCTTCGCATACCTCATGCGGATTTTCATCTTCCCACATATGGTTATTATGAAAATTCCTTATTGCGTTTCTTGCGAAAGTGGCTTCATCTGTGAAAAGAATTTGTATCAGGAATAGAGGGATGCGAAGTAAAGTTTGCAATATCCATTGACATAATGCAATACGTAGAGGAAAATCAACAGGTAGTAGTGCCTGAACGCGTTGAATGTGGTATGGACACAAAAAATTGTCCTTAAAAATTTTCCAAACTGTCCAGTGACTCACATTCAAAGTATTTGCATTTTATCGCATGGAACTACCAGGCTCTTCCGCTATCATCACCTGTTCTACATCCTATCCACACCCTATCACATTCTGTTCCAATTGTACCGTTCTTACAGTCAGTGATCTTCCTGACTCTTCAGTTCGTTTAAATGTGCCTGTTTCACTAAGACGTCGATGTATGTTTTCGAAGATTTTTCGGTCGGGGACATTACGGGCTGGAAATCGTTCACTGTACAATTGCCTAGCTTATAATGCATTGCCATCAGCAAGTCCATACATGAAGTGCATGTCAGTCATCTCGGCCTTTGTATACATTATGATAGAGGACTTCACTCACTATTTAAAACACGCCAAACAGCCAAACGCCACACAATCTATGCAAACAAATGCGACCGATGAAATCCACTTACTAGATAAAACAGCTGTTCCAAGTGATCGAGATTGAAAAAAAAAAATTATACTCGATAAACTCATTGACGTACACCGTACTTTTATTTACATTAATGATTTCAACAAATATCGAATATGGTTGTCGCAAATTTTGTTCGCCCTGTACCTTCGAAACAAAGGGGTTCTTCAAAAATCATCATAAGATAAAATATTCTTAGAATAGGACAAGGAATAACCCCTTGCATTTTTGCCGCATGTTTACCTAACACCCGGTATATAAAACAACAGAATTAACAAGGATAAACAGAAGCTGAGAAACAAAAGAAGAACTCACATTTATGCCTTAAGGCGAGAGAATGGCATAGTGTGTAGGGTGCGTACGCAAATGTCAGAGGTTGTCACAAAATTTTATTCCCAGTTATATGAAGATCAGAACCAATCAAAGACAACAATACCCTTGGAAGAACAAATGCCGGATATCCTAGTGTAAGAAGTTACAAATGCTATAGAATCGATGAAAAACGGCAACGCTCCAGGAAAAGACAGTGTAACTGTCGAAATGCTGAAAGCTGGTGGTCAAACGTTACATAAAACACAGGCAAAATTATACTCAAAATGCCTCAAAGAACAAAAAGTACCCGACGTATTATACTTGTTATACGACAGAACGGATCCTTTTACAAAAGAAATGACCACAGGAAAAAAAAAGGAAAACTGTCTAAACAAAACTACCGTCTAAAAACTACGTAGGAACCACTACTAAAACGACGTAAAGAACTACTGTCCAGTAAGCCTTCTATCAGTAATGTACAAAGTTTTCATTAAGATAATATCTAAAAGAATATTAAGAAAACTAAATGACGCACAACCAAGAGAACAAGCAGGATTCAGAAGTGGATTCACTGTAATGGATCACATCGTTGTACAACAGGCCATAGAAAGGCACAACGAATACACCATGCCACTGTGCTTGGCTTTTATCGACTACGAAAAGGTATTTGACTTCATCTCAAAGCATGCGATAATGGATGCGCTGCTTAGCCAGGGGGTAGACAAGGCATATGTAAACCTACTGGGATCGATATATAATGGAGCTACAGCGTCAATTCACCTTGATGATCTTGAACTGTAAGGTAGGGTGATGCAATGTCGACTATTCTTTTCTTGGCTTGCGTGAAGGAAGTATTCCGTAAATTGGATTGGGAACAGGATGGTGTAAAGGTCAATGGTTCAAACTTAAACCATCTTAGATTTGCAGATGATACCGTTCTCCTTTCACAAGACCCAGAGGAGCTGCAAAGACGCATACAAGAACTGTAAAGGGCTGGTGAACCATTTGTCTTAAAAATCAATCTGGAAAAGAGTCAGTTTATGTTCAATAAATTCGATGAGGACAGGATAATTTCAATTTTAGGAAGGGATTTAGAGATTGTGGACCACTTTATATATCTTCGGCAGATGATTTCAATGGAGGGGATACCGACCGGGAAGTGGAACGCCATGTTAAGTGTGGCTGGCAGGCATTTGGCAGGTTCAACATAGTGTTTAAGAGCAGACTCTCACTTTGCCTGAAAAGAAAAGTCTTCGATCAGCGCGTCCTGCCTGTTATTACACACCATAGTGAAACCAATTCAAAAACTTCGGGTAGCACAGAGGGGAATGGAAAGATGTATGCTTAGCATTACAAGACGAGACACAGAGCCCTGCGTGTGGATCAGAGAACAAACGAAAGTGTATGACATCATTAGAAGAGTGAAGCAATTGAAATGGAGATGGGCAGGCCATGTAGCGAGACGATGGGACGACAGATGGACCAGGGCAATCCTGGAGTGTATAACCCTTGATCGCAAACGTCCGCGAAGAAGAACGAAAGCTCGATGGACTGATGCTATCGTTAAGTATATAGGACCCAAGTGGCTGAAGAAAGCCCAGGATCGTGAACGTTGGAAGCATGCTGACGAGGCCTTCATCCTGCAGTGGATTTTTTTCGCGTTTTTAAAATAGTAACGTCATTGTTAACCAAAAATAAATCTTTACGAGCGATAACGCTCTCTACTCTAACTGATATGTGAACTTAGATAAAATCTATCAATTTTTTTTCTCTTTCGTTATTTTTTATTTTTTTTTATATAATAGTAATGTGACACTAACATTTTTTAGATTTTCACAAATAAAATCACATATATATACACACACACACACTAATATATTGTCAGTGTCACCTTACTATTTTACAAAAAACTGAAAAATAACGAAAGAGAAAAAACATTGATAGATTTAATATAATTTCACGTATCAGTCGGAGTAGAGAGCGTTATCGCTCCTAAAGAATTATTTTTGGTTAACAATGACGTTACTATTTTGAAAACGCACCGGAAACGATTATTTATATTTTGATACTATGCGATTTGTGTTTGTTTTTCTGTGTGGAAGAGCGCGATATCTTCTCAACATTATAAAAACCGAGATAAGGACGATTTTATGATGGCGGCAGAAGGTCAAATTCAATGTGAATCGAATTATCTCCGCGTCGGAATTGTGTTATATATTCCTACGATAGAATATTTCTTCTTATATTCATATACCAGATGCGTCACTAAAGTACGATGTATTTTTAATTTGAATTTCCCGCCATTTGCTGTGAAAACGCACCCGAAGAAGCAATTGGTCTCGAAATTCAAAGAATTGTCCAGTAAACGTATCAGAACTTGAAATAAGGCACATTTGAAACACAACGCAAGACGCTTGTGGACGTTGGTTTAGACCGGCTTATTGTTGTTATTGTTGCTGTGACAACTTGGATAAACAAACACACAATAATAATAACTCTGTTTTATTTACTTGCTGGATTAAGCTTAATGGCAAGCATAATACGAAGAAGATTTATCTTAAGCATAATAACTAACAAATAATTGAAAATAATCTCACTAGTTCCACGCTCGGTAGTTATGTTGGAGTAAAGAGTATCATATATGTATGTATATCGATGTTTGGAATGTATATGTCCTGAGTCACACATATGATTTTTATCCTAAAAATTCACTAGGAACAGCAAAGCTAAATCATCGGGGAAGAAACCCCTGGGTGTCCACTTGTAAAAATACTAATGAGATTTATATAATTGTGATTTTCCACTGACAATAGTTTGTAGTTGCTTGTTGTATATTACGTGTATTTTACTTGTACCAATTATTAAAAGAGATTTAAGATGCTCACCGGTTAATTTACATTTTTTGTGTACTTCATTTTGGAGAATGTTTGCTCACACAAGTAAATAGTATCAAAAACAGAAAACAGCCACAAGCAAATTTATGCAAATTATCAAATGGTATCAATAGAAGACTATTATAAAATTCCAACAAAGACGAGTCTTGATTTGTTCTTAATTATATCACTGCACTGAAAATCAATAACACTGGGGAACAATTTGAAAAGTAATTTCTGTTGAGTTCGATATTTAAGCTGTTATATACGTAAATTGACGTACTAATTCCAAAATTTTATTTAGTTTTTTTCTATCACGTCAAGTTTTTTCTCTACAGTTGTTGCGCATCCGACTAAGCTTGGCGAATCACAGAAGTCACTACTGCTCTCCTACCGGCGACCCTTCTTCGACCTAGGAGTGGGGGCGTGAGTGACGTTGCGTCATCCAAAACTAGTTCGGTCAGTTACGCATGAGATGCTAAAGTATGCGGATCTGTGTCGCTCTGATATAGTGAAGTCAAAGTATACATACACAACTATAGATTTTCGTTATGTCTGCCTCTGGTAGTTCTCGTCGTAAGTGCTTAAACAGCCCTGATTCATTTTGTTATCTATGTGGCAGTTTTACCATCCCCATTCAACGGACTAATATTAGTACATTTGTCAGGCAAGCCTATTTTGCTTGTTTTAAAGTGAAAATAGGTGACCAAGATAAATCATGGGCCCCTCATAAAGTGTGCAAGCAGTGTGTAGAGAGGTTACGTGGTTTACGTTTACGTTTATGTGGACGAAGGGAACACGTAATAAACTTTCGTTTGGTATACCAATGGTTTGGCGAGAGCAAAAAGATCACTTAAGTGATTGCTACTTTTGCATAGTGAAAAAATCAGGATTCAACAAGAAAAACAAACATAAAATTGAGTACCCTAGTTTACTGTCAGCTATACGCCTTGTGCCTCATTCAACTGAAATTCCAGTGCCAGTTTTTCAAGAATTACCTTCTTTAGAACTACAAGAATGTGAATCATGTGAAGATTGAAGTGACTCCACCGACGAAGAATTCAAAGTTTCCAATGATTCTGTTCGTAAAGGATTTAATCAACATGAATTAAACGATTTAGCGCGAGATTTGGAACTATCCAAAAAAGCATCGGAATTATTAGCATCAAGACTGCACGAAAAAAATTTGCTTGATAAAGGAGCTAAAGTCACTTACTATCGATCCAGAGAAAGTGAATTTAGGCAGTACTTCAGAAATAATGACGGATTTGTATATTGCCAGAACGCAGAAGGTTTAATGAAAGAATTGTTCATTTCTAACCATAACGCAACTGAATGGCGATTGTTTATAGATAGCTCAAAGCGTAGCTTGAAGTGTGTTCTCCTACATAATAGAAATTTATATGGTTCAGTCCCAATAGGTCATTCAGTTTCTTTGCGTAAAGAATATGGTGACATAAAGAAAGTCATTGACTTGTTGTAATATAACATGCACCAATGGATCATCTGTGTTGACCTTAAAATGGTCTGTTTCCTTCTTGGCCAGCAACGCGGGTATACCAAGTATCCCTGTTTTTTGTACATGTGGGACAGCAGAGCTCGTGAGAAACATTGTGGTGATCCAAACATTTTAAATCTGCCACTTGTCGACAGAAAAAAACATTGTATTTCCGCCTTTGCATATTCTCATGAAGCAATTTGTTAAGGCTTTGTCAATTGAAGGAGACTGCTTTAAGTATATCATTTCGGCATTCCCTAGCCTGACATGTGAAAAGATAAAGGCTGGTGTGTTTGATGGTCCACAGATTCGGCAATTCGTTAAAGATGAAAATTTCAGTGAAACAATGACGGAACTTGAAAGGAATGCTTGGTTGGCTTTTAAAAATATTGTTAAAGACTTTCTTGGAAATACACGAGCTCCGAATACTCCGAAATACTGTGAATATTTTTTAATTCAGAGATGAAAAACTAGTCAAAAACAAGTCACAGATCCAAGTCAACAAAATTGGTGTTCCCCAGTGTAATTTCCATTAGATGTTCCGGGGCTAGGGTCATTAATTGTCATTAATTTCATTCGCAAAAACATCAAGATCTGAGAAACGAATATCAAAATTTATCTTCAAAACCAAAAGCTTCAAGTGCAAAATTGACGGGAAACCCAGTCCCAGTAGTGGAGCCGAATATTTCACATGTTTAAAATGTATGAAACATTTTTTACGTAATTTTGATCGAAATAGTATTATTTTTGACGGGACGATTTGATATTAGTTTATAAACCAGGGAGAAGCCGGTTTTCAACTTGCAATCTCAAACTCAGTTCGTTCATATGTTTTGTCAGATCAACATAGAATGATCACTTCCACATCCGTTCGCTATTTTGTAACTCGAAAAAAGGATGATTTTCATTTAAAAAAACAATCGATCTCTCCTCGATGTTCAAAAAACTGCTAAAGGACTTTTCTGCAATTAAGCCAGCGTACGGTAATATGATAGGGTAAGTCATTTTCTCCAATCTCTTCAATAAACTCGCAGAACTGTCGGTGATTCAGCCCAGTGGATCTGATAAAATTAACAACTGATATGACTGGTTTTAGAACTTCAAACATCCAAACATTTTCCGCACAAGAACTATTGATGAATGATACAATGTAAGACTAATGGTTTTGAACCACCATTATTTCCTACAGCCTTTGACACAAGTGCAATCACTCCTTTACTTTCACCACACATGTTTTTACCTCCATCAGTTGTAATAGATTTCAAGTTTTTTCCATTGAAGGTTCTTCTTATTAATGACATTTTCAACTCCCTTAAAAATATCCTCCACTGTGCTTGGCTTTTATCGATTATGAAAAGGCATTTGATTCAATCTCAAAGCGGGCCATAATGGATCCATTGCTTAATCAAGATGTAGAGAAAGCCTATGTAAATCTACTAGGATCGATATAGGATGAAGCTACAGCGACAGTCCACTTTGACGATCTTGAGGTCGGAATAAATGTAGAGTGGGGCATACGGCATTTTGACGCAATATCGCCTATTCTTTTCTTAGCCTGCCTGGAAGAAATGTTCCGTAATCTGGATTCGGAACAGGATGGAATAAGGATTAATGGTGTATACTTAAATTATCTTAGATTCGCAGATGATATCGTTCTTCTTTCACAAGATCCAGTGGAGCTGCAAAGACACGTAAGAGCTGCAAAGACACGTAAGAGCTGCAAAGGGCTGGGAAACAATGGAAGGAGATACCGTCCGGGAGGTGGAACGACGCTTTAAATGTGGCTGGCAGGTATTTGGCAGGCTCAACATAATGTTTAAGAGCAAACTACCACTTTGCATGAAAAGAAAAGTCTTTGATCAGTGTGTCCTACCCGTTATGACATACGGAAGTGAGACCTGGACACTCACATCACACTCAGTTTAAAAACTTCGAGTAGCACAGAGGGGAATGGAAAGATGTATGCTTGACATTACTAGACGGGATAGAAAGACCTGCACATGGATCAGAGAGCAAACGAAAGTGCGTGACAGCATTGGAAGAATAAAGCAATTGAAATGTATACAAAACAAACATATTTATATTTGATTAATATACCATTCGTATGTGTTCAACTATAAATATATACAAACACATCCTTTCGGATTTATCAACGTACAAATAAATGAAATTTCATCTAAAGTTTTGTTTAAATTGAACACAGTCGAACAACATCCTGTAGGTAAGGATATATGTACACCAATATCATCACCAAAGGATGCTAGGCGCCATGGTATTTCTGACGCTGAAAACTAGAATGTCATGACGTAATGTGTGTATTAATTCAAAGATGGTGCAATAAAATAAGCTATAATATTTTTTTTTTAATTCGAATAAAACAATTTTTTTACTATTTCTATGATTTATTTTCTTTTGAAGTTTGTGTGACTATAATTTTGTATAGGTTTGTACGTTATCAAACACGGCTTAAACTAAGATATGACAGCTGTATATATTAATATTCCAGTATATATATATATATATATATATATATATATATATATATATATATATATATATATATATATATATATATATATATATATATATATATATATATATATTAATATTCCCAAGATCTATATGAAGCAAAATTAAATAACACTTTAAATAAGCCAAAATAGTAAGTAATTTGCTTACTATTTTGTGGCATAACCATTGTCACTAATAACTGGTTGGTATTTTGGGTATTTTAGGCATTGACTGAAGGAGTTTAGTAATGTAGACATGATCAATACTTTTCCATTTTTCTTCCAAAACCCTATATAGATTTTCTTTGGTGGAATAATTCTTATCTTTAATTTGTCGATTCAGGTGATCTCATATGTTTTCTACAGGATTCAAATCCGGCGATTGCGACGGCCACTTTAAGATATATGTTTTTATCTATAAAGAATTACTTGACTATCTTCGAAGAATGCTTGGGGGTCATTATCTTGTTGAAAAGAAGAACCTAAAGGCATGCTATCTTCTATATAAGGCAGCATTATGTTTACTAATATATTGCGTTGCATAAATCTATCCATAATCCCTTCTATGCGGTGTAATGGACCTACTACAAACCCCCAAAAGGCAACTCTAGACCCCAACAGATCCACCTCCATTCTTAGTAATAGAAACTGTGTATTTATGATGTATTCTTTTTCCAAAGTGGACTGATCCAAATTTCGGGCCGAGAGGGCCCTCTGCAAATTTTGCAACGAACTCATATCTGTTATACCATATATATAATATTACTATATTACTCTCACTTACTCACGGACTAAGTGAGACAGCAAACGTCTGCTTCTATGTCTTTTTCTACTACTCGGTCTGTTACGCGCAAATGTCGCGGTAAATAATCGTCACAATATTCAATTCTCGGACATGTGCATGTATGTAAACAGACGCATGTATGTCTGCACTGTAATAATTTCACCTATCTCCATTTCGACCTTGCAAGCAATATAGTAGTATTATATATATATATATATATATATATATATATATATATATATATATATATATATATATATATATATATATATCTGAGCCTTTTGTTGATCGTTTAACTGGGGACGTTTCGTCTCTTGATGTTCAGACTCTTCAGGGCAACGACATGTGCTCTCTCGTCAAGAATAGGAAGAACCGATCCCCAGTCAACAACCCATACTTTTCGCCGATTTCCCGTCAGATGGCGCATATATGCAGTGTTAGAATCCTTTGGACTGCGTCCAATGAGACAACAGTGCTGGGTATCATCAAGACACCCAACTGCTGGGTTCCACAATTTCATGTGGAACACACAACAACCTACGTCTTCGCCCAAATGAGCATTTTGTCGATCGTTTAACAGGGGACGGGCCCCACCCATCCCTTCCATTGGAGGAAACATGTTTCGTCTCTTGATGTTCAGACTCTTCAGGGCATCGACTATAATATTCTAATATATTAAACTAAACTAATAATTAACTATAATATTCTAACTATATATATATATATATATATATATATATATATATATATATATATATATATATATATATATATATATATATATATATATATATATATATATATATATATATATATATATATAACTATATATTCTAACACTATATATTTGTTGCACAAAATAAAAAATTGGAATAATCAATCATTTTATTTTTATTGAAAACTGGTAATATTTACATTTGTTCCTGTAATATTTACAAAATTATCTTCAAATATTTGTATGTATTCAATATTTTCAATAATGGCTCCTTATTAGAAAAAGATTTAACGTTCGTTCAAATGATTCGAGAACTTTATTAACGATCGAGGTTTCTGACGAGATATTTTGGAAAAAGTAACGGGAAGTATTGTTTACTGTTCGGCTATTTTTATACGTTTATTGTATCGAAAGCATCTTGCTATCTGGAGATTCAGTCAAGGGCAAGGCATTTTTGTTTGTTTACTGTCCCATTAATAGGAACTGAACACTTTATCGAAAGGAAAATTTTGAAAATATTTGTTAAAAATTTCGGTGAATGCTGTGCCGACTAGATCGTTGATCAGAGGAGAGAAAAGATAGAATCCAGGTTGCCAGGCAGTGTTGATGATTTTGTCTAGCAAGTTTTCTGAAAAAAAATATTCATGATTATTTCATTCGTATATTTAACATGGTGGGAAAAAATAACTAAACTAAATAACTAAACTTTTCCACTTCTTGATTCTTAAGTTGAAATGTCTTATGCTTATAGTAGACAACAAAGTATTTAGTCACCCTGATTTTTAAAGATATGTCACAAATTAAGGCGAAATTAGTCAATTTTTTATTTGTATATATATCAGGAAAATTGTTTCAATGCTTATCATATCATTCACACAAATAATATGTCAAACAATGTTATTTTGGGCTGCAAATAAAGTATTTGTACCTATTTAGAAACTAATTACTCAGAAATTAGCTTGCAAAGTTTCATTTAGGAGATTTTTAAGTTGAATCACAAACATCCACTTGAATCTTGAGCTAATCTTCTGTGGCTAAGATTCATTGAACTGCAAAACAAGACTAGTTGATGATAACCAATGGTAAAGGAGGTTGCCTATTGAATAGTAAAAAGTATAATGAGAATGCTATTGCTGTTGTTTATGGTTCGCATTATCTTGCAAAAGAAATTAATGAAATATATTTTGAAATTACCGAACAACCTCTATATACTTCTTATTTATCCCCAACAATAGAATAGAATTACAACAGACACTTGTTTTTTTTGTGCTAAACCATTTAAATGCTAGATCATTTAAAAATATAAGGTACATTAGAATATATCGATTACAAATCATTATTTAGGTTCTTTCCCTATGACAAAATGTAAATACTCGAGTCGGATTAATGCAAAAATAATTAACAACATTCTAAAATCCATTTGGAAAATTACTGTTCGGGAAAACCGCACTGTATATATTCTAGGAAACGCCGCAAAGTGCGTTTTGTTTCAGGGAAACGCCGGTGGAAGTTTATTACAGCATTTCCGGTGCTAGATGAGGCAAAAATAGATAATGCTACTGTTGGATTTACAAAAAAAGTTGATCACGTGTGCCTTGCGCATTCACCATTATACCATAACTTACTCAAGACACCGCCTTAATATCGATTATTATGAGAGTATGTTGTTTTGCATAACCGACGTACAACAAGCAAACTTTTCAACCTAATCTTACCAATTAGAGCTTTCCCTCTGGCTAGATTTTCTATGTGAAGTTCTAATTTCTGACAACTGTGAAGTTTACATTGCACGTGAATAGGTGGATGTTCTGGGGCTATACCAAATACATCTCTTTGAGATGTTCTCGATACCGTTAAAGTCTGACTGTAGTCGAACAAAGCCAGATTCCATCCCCCAGAATTCTTCACCCTCACACCGAAGAAACTTCCGTCGATGTCATATAGACCTTTCAAGCGTTTATCTGGAAAAATCTGCGTTACTTGAATATTATTCCTTTCTTGATCCGTTCTAAAAATTTACATAAATCACATATACGAAAACAAATAAAGTCAAAATATAGTTACTTGATTTTGGTGACTTGAGACTGGGTCCAACCAGACTCAGTAACATTGCGAAGAACCAACTTGTAATTAAAGAAAGGACCGTTTCTTTTTTGGTGGACTTCGGAGGCGAAAAATGGATCGAAAGACCCAATATTATAATCGGGAAGGCCTAAAATTATTAATATTATTGGTTTAATAGTTGGAATATAACTGGAAGGGAATATATATGGGTTTTACCGTGTTCAAAGAATGGTCTCAAATCGTTTATGCTATCTTTGAGACAGTCGTCAAAGCTTGGAGAACTTCGTTTGCATTTTCTGAAGTGTTCCTCTGAAAAATAAAAAGTGGTTTAAAGATTGTTGTTCCTAATATTGTATCCTGCATAGCTTATGCAGTTCTAACCGTTATAATAGGGCAGATGATAGTCAAAAAAATGTTACTTGTTCCCATTTTGTCCTAAGATCTAAACATATTCAAAGGAACACGAAATTAGGATTTATGAAACATGCATTCTGTCTGTATGACTTATGGCTATGAGACGTGGACTCTCATAAAGAGAACAGAAAAGATGCTTGCACCATTAGAAAGAAGAGTACTTACAAGAATTTTTGGTATAGTGATTGACAATGGTATTTGAAGGATTAGGTGTAACTTCGAGCTCAAGCAATTTTACCAAGATCTAGATACAAAGTGTGACTATTAAATAACAAAACTGGCCGTGTAAAACATTTTATTAAGATCCATACAACCATACAACCCTCCAGGCAAATCTTCCATTGTTCGAAACAGTGCTGGAAGTCTTCTTCTGTTAGCTTCTTCAGAACGCTTGTCGCGACACACTCAAATCTTGTTGTTTTTAATGCAGATTTCACCTTAAGAAACAGATAGAAGTAGCACGGCCCAAGATGCGGCGAATAAGGCGGATGGCCTAACACTGGGATGGTGTACTTGGCTAAAAACCTCTTGGTGGTTTTGGTGGAGAACTCATGACTTATTCTTTCATGGAGTTTAGCAAGAACGTGGAGATAGTAATGCTGATTAATAGTTTGACCATCAGAAACTCAGTGAAGGTACCCAATCCATATAATACTTAACCAACGGTCAGATCGAACAATTTACTGAATTACTGATTTTTTCGATATTGCCATCCGTTTTTGACGTGAAAAGGTGACCCGGGCATAAATGATCTTCAACGTCTTCTCGGCCATCTTGAAAACGCTTAAACCACTTAAAAACACGTGTATGCGATAAACATTAATTGTCATACACATGTTTCAATACATTATAAGTTTCAGTAGTGGTTTTTCCAAGTTTTTGCGGTGAAATAAAAAAACATCTCTAATGCGAACGAAGGCTACGGCTAAACGGATTTGTTTAAAGAAGCGAGAGGTGCTGCATTCGAAAGAGAAAGCTTCACTTTAAACAGCTGTTGGTCGCTGGCGTTTGGCGCAAGCGTACTTCAACTTGTATGGGTACTTCAACTATGTGAGGGCTCAGCGACTTAGGTGGGCAGGACAGTTGGCGAGAATGCCTGGAAACCGAATACCAATGAAAATCATGGAGCGACGAATAAGTGTTGATAGAAAAAGAGGTAGATCTTTTGATGTACCACGGTTTTTACACTATGACAGGATAATGTAAGAAGAGATGCTGAAAACTAGTGTATATGGAGTTGCTTAAAATTGATTAGGTTAAAGGCGAAAACTGGACGAGGTCAAAACTCACTGATGAGCGGTAACACCACCGAGACAACAAGAATATTTTGTTCTGCGATTGAAAACAGTATTGAACAAGCATAAGAATACCACATGTAGAGTCTTACAAAAAAGCACGGCCAGTTAAATGTCTTGAAATATTAACAGTTGAGGTAAATTTGGTGAAAATTATCACAAATCTCAAATAGGTTTTGCAAAGACTTTTGACAGTATGGAGTGGTAGAAGGCCGAAAACTGAAAACCACTGCGTTCATGAATGTTTTCGGTAAGTTTGTTAAATAGAAGATGAAAAAGGAAAAAATTACGTACATATTAATTTGTTCAAATTTTATTCTTCAATAATTATGTTGCTAAAATCAATGTCTATAGTATATGCAACCAGAAATACTTCGAGAGCCACTTCACAATCTATGAAATATATTATTTATTTTAGGGATATCATAAAAAATATAAAGTATTACGATAGGATTGTCTCCAGTTATTACAATTATTTAAAAAATTTTCATTGCAACTACAACGAGGTGTGTAAATAAACTAATGAGACTGGTGGTGTGGCATTCATTCTGTCTGGTAATACATTAGTCTTCCCCTTTCGAGGGGACGCAAAGGTTAGAGTGACTTGCTGGTTCCTAGTTATTATTTAGAACCAGATGTTTCTATGCTATTAAAATATACTTTATCAAGATGTATTTCAGACTTTTGCAAAACTTCCACAGGCCTATAAAAAAGTTCTTGTCAAGGGCCCAGATTTTCAGGTGATTTAAGGTATTCTCAGACTTGATGAAGGTCGCAGCGAAAAACCTTCAACTGCGAGGAGTGATGAAAATGTTCATAGAATATAGTTCATAGAAATGTTCATAGAATAGAATGATGATGATGAAAATGATCCTTGCACATGGCGAGTAGTACCATATTTGTATACATACCCATGTTATATCATGAGACCATTAAAAGGTAAAAGTGGCACATATACTTTCGAAATAATTCAAATCTTGTATGGCAGTGATTCAATGCACCAAAAAAATATCTTGATACAAACGTCAATAAAGATGACCCACGTCCAGGCTCACCAACAAACATATCTTATATGATGAGGTACTACAGACACTTCTGAAATAATTTAAATCATTTATGGCAGTAATATAATGCACTAGAAAGATCTCTTGATGGCAGAAACGTCATTAAAGAAGAATTACGTCCAAACTCATAAAAAAAATCGATTCAAAGGAAAACTAACGGAGATTTCTTGCTCACATAGACAAACCGCGAACTCTTAAAGCGCCTTAAATGTATAAAAACAATATGTTTTCATATGCGTTTAAAAATCAGCGTATGTCAATTTTTTCAAAATTCTCTCTTCCGGGCCCTGCAGAATGTTTGTTAATAATCTTAATTAATTAATCTCAGAAAAAGTATTTTCTATTTCTACATGAGAATAAACAATATATTTACGATTTTGTGGGAAATACACACAGCTTTGACGTCGAGAAGAAGTTGGGCTTCGTCGTCCAAGAACTCAAGCCGCAAGATCGTCGTTCGGATCGTATGTTTGCTGAATGGAGTCAAAAGCAATTGCAACTTGACAATGAATTAAACAATTACCGTTGTATCGAGAAAAATCCATCGTATGATGCGAAATGTACGCCGATGGCATCATTGAGCTATATTTCCTTAAAAATCAAGCTGGAAAGCAGGTTACTGTTAATGGAAAGCCTTACAGAGCCATGGTTAATGATTATTTTATTCCAAATTTAGTAGCTTCAAAAAGACGGCTTCACATGTCATACAGCCAACGCAGCAATTGGTTTATTGAGGAGAAAATGATTTCAAGAAACGGACCTGTTAATCGTCCACCAAGGTTATATGATATAACGCCCTTACATTATTTTCTATTTATATTAAATATTGGGTCTATGTCGGATAATTGCGGATATAAGATCCCAATTGCTTGAAACAGTGGCCGGAAATTGGATTGACAGACTAACTGCACTAAATCACAAACGGACGCAGTAAAACAATCACCCTATATATGTTTATGTTGTTATTTTGTGTTAAATAAAACAAATTTTATTACCTAAATCCACTTGGCTTCTTACTTTTTGAAAGAACACCATTAAAATCACTATAAATCCCAAGTTATCCATAACAAATAATAATTCACCAAGAACTGTAATTTTTTATATTAAAAAAACACCAGGTATTCCACTGGGTCAACTCTTGTACAATCAACGATTTGTTCATTGGTGTAGATGCGTGAATTCACCCCCACCACTTCAACAATAACCTAATTTACATACACAATTTTATATACGACAAATTATCAGAAAAATCATCACCGAACTTGAAATTGATGATGATAAATTTGGCAAGCTGAATCGGTTTAATATAGAATCGAAATTGAAGCGAGTCAAGAACGCTGGGGAGACCAATCTTTCACTTTCTATTATTTCATCGGTTACTTAATGATATACATAACATATACGTCTGATGTAGAGAATGCGGAGGTTTGTTCTGATTTTACACAGGTTGTTTAAAAAAGGAGTCACTGCAGTTGGGTCTTTTAGATATTTATATATGTTTATTTGTCCCATTGATGAAGTTTGCATTTAAAAGGTCAGGCATTAGGAATTTTTTAAAGTTTAAGTACATATAAATACAGGGTGAGGCAATTGCCATGCTACCATTTTAATTATTTATAATTTTTAAAAGAAGTAGGACAATTAGAATTTCAATATTCTGCAAGTATTCTGTAAAGTGATGGCTTGAGGACTGGACTTCCCTATACTGGCGTGATGGGGAAGTCACTCCCCCCAATGACGAGTCTCCATTATCCTTCTATCAGGTCTGCTGGCCAGTATCTTTTTAGTCTTCTATTATTTGTTGGATTTAAATCAGGCTCTAGTAGGATATTAGGAGAATTTTCCAGTTTCTGGTGATATTTCACGCTGCTGCTTTTGATTACGTCTTTAACATAATGTATCTGGAGATCTTCGTGAAGAGTGGGATTTGAAAGGAAAGGAGAGGATTTACGGTTAGAGGCGCATCAGACCAGCACCCTCCTCAGGCTATCACCCCTTGGTGATGTGCCTACCCATAAGTCTATCAGGAAGCCTACCAACTGGCGAGTGACCAACGTAGAACACTTCCCAGAAGGCATCCGGCCTTACCCAGCCTTAAATTGGCGTGACTGAGAGGTAATTCGTTTTCGGATTTTACACTCTTGCCTAGAAATAATCACAGGCATTTAGGTGTGGATATGTGTGGGCGTGTGTGTGTGTGTGTATGTGAGTGTATATAAGTGTGTGTGAACGGTAGGAAGTAAGACGGACAGAAGAATTAAAGAAAAACATCCATCTGAACGCTGGAATCGAATCAGCTACCTTTGGAGTGCCAGGCAGGTGACTAACCCACCACACCACCACGGCCGTTAGTGGGGTTTGATATGTATCAAGATGCGTCAGCAATCATTCATAATATTTGGACTGGTATCTTTGGATAATGGCTACATTTGATTTATTGCTACATTCTCAAAGTTTCACACATTTACTGGTACATCTCCATAAGTCCAAATTGACATAATGATGGCCTTGTTTAATATAATTTTGTTATCTAAAGATAAGTTAGCCTTTCTTCCGATAAACCAGCTCAATTCTTCAATTCTTTTACTTTTAGGTTAATTTGTTTTCTTTTCTTTTTATTATTATTTCCCACGTAAGTTTACTGTCCAAGTGAATTCCTAAATATTTTGTATTCGTGAATGTTGGAATTTCTACATTAATAAAATGTAAGCCAATACACTGTCCTTTCCTGGGGGTAAAGTTGACTTGGGCTGATTTTGTCTCGTTTATTTTCATTTTCCACTTTCGAGTCCAGGTTTGAACTAGGTTCAGGTGGGTTTGTAGTTTGTTTGAGGCTTCGATTGGGTATATATTTGGTGAAAGCATGACTGTATCATTCACAAATATACCAATGATGTTGTTTTTTGTTGTTGGGAGATCAACCGTGTCATAGGGCAAGGGGCTGCCTTGTGGTAGGTGTACCACACCTACCAGATCTAATGGTATATATTTTTCCGTTGTGCTATCGTATATTCTAACTTTGAACTCTCTTTCGATCAGATATGATTTTAAGAGATGGTAATATGTTATAGGAAGAGATTGTTTGATTTTAAATCGTAGGTAACCCAACCAAACTTTGTCGAAAGCCTTACTGACATCTAAGAACACTGATGTACAGTGTTGTTTGTTTTCTGTTGCTCTAAACAAGAAGAGATTTATCACTAAACACCAAATCACTTTTCGAAACTTCTCATGATGATGCTAACATGGTTAGCGAAACGTGCATCGAGAAGTTTCAGAAAGTGATTTGGTGTTTAGTGGTAAATCTCTTCGAGTTTAGTGTTCCACACCGAAGGTTCCAATAGAAGAATTGTTCTGTTGCTCTGTTTATTTCATGGGTTATGCGGTGAGTCTGCTGTGTTGTTGAATGGTTTTGTCTAAAGCCAAACCGGTGTGCCGGAATCCAGTTTTCTATATTGGGGACAGTATTTATTCTGTTCAGTACTTTTTCTTTCAAAAAGTTTTGACATATGGGTCAGCAGACTTGACAGTAGGTCGGTATGATTAAGCCAAGTATGTTTAAGCCAGTACTTGTATTTCAACATAGCATAGAGTATGCAGGTGATTAATACTATGCCCATTCTTGGACGTTTGAGTTTTTTCTGAAGATGCAGCCTGGATGGATGGTCGTGATATCACCAAATTTTCGTCGTTTGGAGTAAATACGTTTGGAGCAGTGGCTAGTTCATATGGCATCAATTTAACTTTGATTACTGGGACTTGTAAAAAATTCTCTTTATATTTAGGCTTTTTATGATGTTTAATGGTGTTTTTGATAATTACTGCTGTACCAGCATGTGCAGTTTTGCCTGGGTGATTAGTGATATAAGTTATATAGCGTGGAATCATTAATCATTCACTTACAAGTAGTACATCTATTGAATTTTAATGGAGGAATAATTCAACTGCATGTTTCATTGTAGGTTTTTCTTTCTAATAGATATTTCGGTTAATAATGTCGATTTTGCTAAGAGATGGCGTTATTAATACATTTGTTGGTGTAGACTAATGACGTCTATGGCATTTTGGTGGGTAAACATACACAATCAAAAGCCAGTTCGTTACTAAGTGTCATTGTGCAAAAAACATAGTTTTTCATAGCTTTGAATATGTCGAATTATGTACCAGAAAAAAAGTTCAATTTAGAAGAGATGTAAAGTTGTCGACCTTAGACAAGTTTTTCGTAGAATCTGTCATTTTCATGTTTTGATCGTTTTTGAGTTGCGCCTTCAAACGTTCATGAATTATTTTTACTGTATTCTTTGTTGTTTTAGCTATTTTCTGGTTTAGTTTCTGTTTTTGTGAGTTCTGTAGTAAAAAATCTGCGATTATAATTGCAAAAGAAATACCAAAACCGTTAAGCGATCAGTGCAAGGAGCTTGTCTCATCACTTATTAGTTATTTTGAATAGGTACGAGATAATGGGGCTCCTTTTTTGCCATTAAACGCTGTGAGAGAGGTATGTATTAATAACTTAGTAGGTTTCATGGTTAATTGGATTTTTTTAGCGAGTTTCAGCTGCACTAAATATTAGTATTGGTACAGTTAGTGCAATTTCGAAAAAGTTGAAGAATAACGAAATGTTAAAATCACCGAAGAAAAAGCGTCAACATCTAAAACGAGTAACTAATCTAGATTATCTTGATGTGGGCTTAATTCGCAATCAAATCTATGAAAAAAGTGAGTAGATTTGCATGGTAATATTGTATTTTTATCAAATTTTATTGAACTATTTCAGAACAAACGGTAAATCTTGAAAGTATTCATGAAAAACTAAAGAACATGCAGCTCTTTGATGGATGTAAAACTTCTAAAAGAAATTGGTTTCAAATAGAGTAAAGATAATCCACGTAAGGACCCGATGGAACTTCCAGATATTGCCTTTAAACGAATTTAATTTTTGAAGCTATATTAAAATATCAAAGATGAATCTCCGTTTGATTTTGTTTATTTCAAAATGGTACCTTGAGTCACTCATGACAAGATGATAACAAGAGGAGTGTAAAGACTACAAAAGTTGATGGAAAAAGGTGAGTGCTATACGTAATACTTAGAAGCCATTAAAGCCATGTTATAAATAATTGTTTTAAGACGTGTCAATAATAACATGTTATTACAAATATATTGTTCTTGATGCTGGGAACAAGAATGGCTTTATTCCAGAGGCCGAATTAGTCTTGTCTTCTAAAACAAAAGGCGATCAGACAGTTCTCGATGAACAGCATCAGACATACAGACGAAGATATTCAAAGATGGTCGAATTGCGAAAGAGTATTTAAGTTAATCCTTTAATAATTTACTTGAACAGCGATTCAGATGCTGAAAGTTGTTTTAGTGACACAGAATAATTAAACTTTGTGTGAACTAAATGAAAAGCCCCTATGTTAACAAGCAGAAGTTTCGAAACAGATATTTGATTATAACTTTTGAAGAAAAACTTTTCGTGTTACTTTTTCATTTACAGTCTTATCGATCATACAAATGCCAAAGTCTGTGTATTTTGGTGTTGATGTGGCAACATTGTAACGTTAGTACGTCATAGATTTTGATGACGTGCAATCAATGTTTCTCTGAATATGCTGTATATATATATATATATATATATATATATATATATATATATATATATATATATATATATATTACAGAAATCGTTCACCCATTCTCCACGTGGTGCCACCGATCGCCGATTTTAATGACGGGTCGTGATCGCACACAACTCACGCCATCATACGGCGAATGCTCGTAGCAGTCAGGACCGCTCGTAACATTCTGCCTGGAACCTCGGGTATAGTACCAGATATGCCCACAAAGTAGAGTAACCGTAGAGGGAAAATATTACAGAAATCTTTCACCCATTCTCCACGTGGTGCCACCGATCGCCTTCGCCGAACTGTCAACCATGCGACGTCACGCGTCTCTCGGGACCGGCTTCTAGCCTTTCAGCCGTCATCAGCCGAGCTCTAGACGAACGCAAAAATGGCCAGTTGATCTGGTCTGGCCCCGATTGCCTCTCCGAACTGCTTTCCTTGCGTTCGTCTAGAGCTCGTCTAGATGACGGCTGAAAGGCTAAAATCGGTCCCGAGAGACGCGTGACGTCGCATGGTTGACAGTTCGGCGAAGGCGATCGGTGGCACCACGTGGAGAATGGGTGAAAGATTTCTGTAATATTTTCCCTCCACGGTTACTCTACTTTGTGGGCATATATATATATATATATATATATATATATATATATATATATATATATATATATATATATATATATATATAGATATATAATAATTAACTGTATATTTAAATATAGATAGTACGTACGACTAGAGATGAGTTGTGTGTCTGCCAGAGATAACATCATCCACATCTTAAAACCAGTTAAGTTTCGTTGTTTTTTTGCTTAATCGTTTTCCCATCTTAATCTAAATAATACTAAATAAAACATTGTGCGATTTTTTGACGGTATAATTTTTAGCAGTTTTTTAATAAAAAAACAAAATGACAAAGTAAAAATAATGAAAATGGCTATAGATCCTGGCGCAGTATCTCCCTAATCCAGTTTCTTGTTTTAAGACATTGGTTCATCGCGCTCGTTTCGTTCGTCGTCCGATCTGGTGCACTAAGCCTTCTCACACAGGACTTACTAAGCTTCCGCTCTGTTGGTTCTTGCAATTGCCCTCGGACAACGACACGAGCTCGATGAACCAGTGTTAACCAGTGCCAGGATCGACAGTTATCGTTATTTTTGTTTTCGTCTAATTCTATTGCTTGTTTTTTTCTTTGGGAAATTGGTTGTTTTCGGGCTTGCGGTCAGCAGTAAAACAAGTGTTTAATCGTCTCAATATTTCGTCATTGTTTTGATGACTTCATCAGGAGACTCTAAAATTATTTTTTTCCTTTTATTATTTAATAAACAATGAAATAGTATAGAACACCAACATGTTAAAATATAAATTCACATAACAATAAATATATAAACTTACAATTAATGACTATGGTTTAAAACGTGTGTATCTAAATAACGTTCTTGAACGATACGGGCCCAACCAGGAATTAACAATCTTTTTTAAACACTAAGGTATTTCAACCTACAACCATCGAGGTTGAAAAGACTGGAGCACTTTCAACACGAACATCCATTGTTTGATGTTATTTGAGAATATGGCAATAAATACTGCTAAGACCACTCGTATCTGATTTAAAATTCATCGTGGTCTTATTTTGTCTTATATGACACATCTCCAAAAACAGTCTTTTTTTGTAGTTATTCATCTGTTGTATGACTTTTACATTGTCGAAATCCATATTATGTCCAGTATTGAGGAAATGGTCAACCACAGCACATCTGTTGTTGTGATTACGGCAGTCACTCTTGTGCAATGTCATTCTCTGTTTAAGCCACTGACTGGTCTGTCCTATATAAGACTGTTCACAATCTTTGCAGGTCAGTTTATAAATTACATTTGATTGTAGACCGATTGGAATGGTATCTTTGATTTTGGTGAACAGATTCGCGATCGTTAGTTGATTGTATTGACTGATTTTTATGTGAGGAAAGTCCTTGAATACTTTTGTCACCCCTTGGGATAGACCATTCACTTTTGGGATTTTTTTGTAAACTAATTCTGGCCCGTTGTCTCCTAAAGGGCCATCATAGAATTGTGTGCTGTATATCAATCGTTTCAATATATTTTTCGGGTAGCCATTGTTCAGAAACAATTCGTATAGAATTTTAAAATTTTTTTGTAACAGAGTGCTATGGCTGATCCGTGTGATCCTGTTTTTCATTTGGACAATTGTGTTATATTTTTGGCTTCTGGAGTGATTTGAATGGTAGTTGATGAATCTACCTATGAACTATCAAAAATGTTATCCACCACATTACAACTCGCATTTGATGACAAAAATAACTACAATGTAAAAGACACTTTCACATTTGTTGAAAACATGCAGAATATGACACTTCCTGCCGAACACTCTCTCATATCCCTGGACGTTGTTTCCTTGTTCACGAACATTCCGCAAGATCTCATAATACAGATATTGAAAGACAACTGGAGAGAAATAAAAAGACATACATCCTTGTCATATGAAGGGTTTTTTGAAAGTTTAAACTTCATTTTAAACGGTACGTATTTTATATTTAACAAAAAATTTTACCAACAAAAGAAAGGTACGCCAATGGGCTCTCCAATCAGTCCAATATTGGCAACTATTACAATGGATCACGTGTTTCAACAAGCAATTGGAAAGTTATCATTTCAATTTCCATTCATTTACAAATATGTCGACGATGTAATTTGTGCAGTCCCCAATGAACATATAGAAACAACGTTGAACACGTTCAATAAGATACATAAAGACATTCAGTTCACATTAGAAAAAGAGATGGACAATTCGGTACCTTTTCTGGACACCAAGGTAATAAGATTACATAACAACAAGATAATCTTGGATTGGTACCAGAAACCCACTGCGGAAGGTAGATTCATCAACTACCATTCAAATCACTCCAGAAGTCAAAAATATAACACAATTGTCCAAATGAAAAACAGGATCACACGGATCAGCCATAGCACTCTGTTACAAAAAAATTTAAAAATTCTATACGAATTGTTTCTGAACAATGGTTACCCGAAAAATATATTGAAACGATTGATATACAGCACACAATTCTATGATGGCCCTTTAGAAGACAACGGGCCAGAATTAGTTTACAAAAAAATCCCAAAAGTGAATGATCTATCCCAAGGGGTGACAAAAGTATTCAAGGACTTTCCTCACATAAAAATCAGTCAATACAATCAACTAACGATCGCTAATCTGTTCACCAAAATCAAAGATACCATTCCAATCGGTCTACAATCAAATGTAATTTATAAACTGACCTGCAAAGATTGTGAACAGTCTTATATAGGACAGACCAGTCACTGGCTTAAACAGAGAATGACATTGCACAAGAGTGACTGCCGTAATCATAACAACAGATGTGCTGTGGTTGACCATTTCCTCAATACTGGACATAATATGGATTTCGACAATGTAAAAGTCATACAACAGATGAATAACTACAAAAAAAGACTGTTTTTGGAGATGGGTCATATAAGACAAAATAAGACCACGATGAATTTTAAATCAGATACGAGTGGTCTTAGCAGTATTTATTGCCATATTCTCAAATAACACCAAACAATGGATGTTCGTGTTGAAAGTGCTCCAGTCTTTTCAACCTCGATGGTTGTAGGTTGAAATACCTTAGTGTTTAAAAAAGATTGTTAATTCCTGGTTGGGCCCGTATCGTTCAAGAACGTTATTTAGATACACACGTTTTAAACCATAGTCATTAATTGTAAGTTTATATATTTATTGTTATGTGAATTTATATTTTAACATGTTGGTGTTCTATACTATTTCATTGTTTATTAAATAATAAAAGGAAAAAAATAATTTTAGAGTCTCCTGATGAAGTCATCAAAACAATGACGAAATATTGAGACGATTAAACACTTGTTTTACTGCTGACCGCAAGCCCGAAAACAACCAATTTCCCCAAGAAAAAAACTATAAATTGCACGGTCGAGAAACATATCAAATTATATATATATATATATATATATATATATATATATATATATATATATATATATATATATATATATATATATATATATTATTTATTATTATTCACGTATGGGCCCTGGTGGACCACGCGAAGTACAATTAGAGGCGTTTGTTGTTGTTAGCCTTCCTTTGCGCCCATACTAATTTCATTCTTTCGCTATGAGCTTTTTTCCTTTCGTCAGACCAAGTTGTTTCAGTCTTCCTACATTTTTCTCTCTGGCCAACCTTCCAAACGTTAACCTTGGGTCTGAAACAGCCTCTATCCTGAATTTCACTTTGTGTATTGCCGCAATCCATTTAATTATTTCTACTTTAGCTCTACTTCTATTTTCATAAAATTCGACTATTTGTCTAGTTCGCCTACTCGGATTCATCCATTTTATGTGTTCGTAAAACTTAAGTCTTCTTTTTCTCATATCGCTATGTATATCTGTGTATTGTTTGATTTCTTGGTTTTCTGGAAGTCGGTATGTTGTGTTATTTATTTGTTTGGGACCTAGGATTTTTCTTATGATTTTTCTTTCTTTCTTTTTAATGTCCCCGATGTCCCTCTCTCTATTCAAAATGAATAGAGAATATATATATATATATATATATATATATATATATATATATATATATATATATATATATATATATATATATATATATATATATATAAAACGCACTTTCTTAAACAATATATTCTCCTTGAAGAGCAATACAATAATTTCAACGTTTTTCTACGCTTTTTTTATAGAACAATTTCTCTCTGCCTTCAAAATATTTGCCAGTTTCGAAAATTATTCGGAAAACCTCTTTATAAGAGCAAAATGTCTTTCCGGCGAGCATTTTTTTAACATGAATTAGTCGTTAGGGGCCAATTCTGGAGAATACGCTGGATGAGGAAACAATTCAAAGTTCAATTTATATAATTTAGTCATCGTTTCTAACGATTACTGACACAGTGCAATGTCTTGGTAAAACTGCACTTCTTTTGTGTATTTGGTTTTTATTTTGCGATCTCGCCCTTCAAACGCACCAATAACACTATGTAATATTTGCTATTGTTGTTTTTATCATACTCTAGATAATCGATGAACAATATTCCATGTGCATCCCAAAATATTGAGGTCATAACTTTGTATACCGACAGAGATCCTTACCAGGAAAAATATTTTTCTAACTTTTAAATACAAATAGTTTTCAATGTTAAAGACACATTTCCTAACGTAACAGACCCCGTCCGATCCAATGAAACCATTCCCGCAAAGCTATCTAACGCCGTTTCGGAGATAAACGCAGATGTCCGTAAAAAATCGAAAAATATTCTTCTAACTTTTAAATACAAATTGTTTTCAATGTTAAAGACATATTTCCTAACGTAACAGACCTCGTTCGATCCAATGAAACCATTCCCGCAAAGCTATCTAACGCCGTTTCGGAAATAAACGCTAATATCCGAAAAAAATGATAAAAGTAACTCCAACTTTGCAATTCAAATTGATAACATTGTAAAAGGCATATGGCCTACCGTAACAGACCCCGTTCGGTCCACTGGCACCATTCCCGCAAAGCTATCTAACTCCGTTTCGGAGTTAAACGCAAATGTCCGAAAAAAATCGAAAAATATTTTTCTAACTTTTATCCTTACCAAGGATGTTTCGTAAGTGACGCCATCTATATGTCAGACCAGGGAATTATTGACCGGTGTAGTATATATATATATATATATATATATATATATATATATATATATATATATATATATATATATATATATATATATTTTCTCGGCTGGCCTTGAAGAAGTATTCCGTAAACTGGATTGGGAACAGGATGGTGTAAAGATCAATGGTGCAAACTTAAATCATCTTAGATTTGCAGATGATATTATTCTCATTTCACAAGACCCAGAGGAGCTGCAAAGACGCATACAAGAACTGCAAAGGGCTGGCGAACCATTTGGCTTGAAAATAAACCTGAAAAAGAGTCAGGTTATGTTCAATAACTTCGCTCAGGACAGAAGAATTTCAGTTCTAGGAAGGGATTTAGAGATTGTGGACAGCTTTATATATCTTGGGCAGAGGATTTCCATGGAGGGGAATACCGCCCGGGAGGTGGAACGGCGTGTTAAATGTGGCTGGCAGGCATTTGGTAGGCTCAACATAGTGTTTAAGAGCAGACTCCCACTTTGCCTGAAAAGAAAAGTATTCGATCAGTGCGTTCTACCCGTTATGACATACGGAAGTGAAACCTGGACACTCACATCGCAATCAATTCAAAAACTTCGGGTGGCACAGAGGGGAATGGAAAGATGTATGCTTGGCATTACAAGACGAGACAGAAAGTCCTGCGCATGAATCAGGGAACAAACAAAAGTCTGTGACATCATTGAAAGAGTAAAACAGTTGAAATGGAGATGGGCAGGCCATATAGCGAGGCGATGGGACGACAGATGGACCAAGGCAATCCTGGAGTGGATACCGCTTGATCGCAAACGTCCGCGAAGAAGACCGAAAGCACGATGGATTGATGACATCGTTAAGTATATTGGACCCGAGTGGCAGAGGAAAGCCCAGGACCGTGAAGGTTGGAAGCATGCTGAAGAGGCCTTCATCCTGCAGTGGATCGATGCGGGCTGATGATGATGATGATGATATATATATATATATATATATATATATATATATATATATATATATATATATATATATATATACATACATATATATATATATATATATATATATATATATATATATATATATATATATATATATATATATATATATATATATATATATATATATTAGTTGCAAAATTCCCAATGAAATAATATATATTTTATAGAATACCACAGTTAAAAAAAAACATGTTGAAATACCTTTTCTATCTAGTGCAAATAAGAACAATTTTATAAAACGTGTATGTGTTTTTACATAACCTACACTCTACATTGTGTCAGAATTTTAAATTAGCGACATATACCTCCAGGCTGTCTATTCATATTATACATGCCTGATTTTTATTTTCTATTTTTATTATTTTTATTATTTTTTTTATTTTATTTTCTATCACGACGCTACAGTCTTAGATACATTATTATTATACAAATTATTAAATATTCCGTTTACTTTACTAATCCGAACAAGGATAAACCTGAAATAAATTAAAAAATAAATATAAAACACCTAAAATTCCTAAATATGTTTTTGAAATTGTCATCTTTTCGACTAACTGGGGTATTGAAACCTGGTAAATTGTTTTTTTTTGGTGTAGAGCTCCATGAATATTAACTATGTCTTATGTAGTAGGTAGTATGGTATGTCTATGGTAGTCTAGGTAGTATGTCTATGGTAGTAGTCACTGATATTTGCGGAAGAATAGGGATTAAATAGGAACCACGTTGCCAAACTTGATTTTTATTATCATAAATTCTGACTTTTGTTTGTCAGTTTTTTGTTCGGTTCATACAGAGGGAACTACAATCAGCTTTAAAATGGATTCTTTTTCTCATAAAGCACATATCAGTATAAGAGGGCATCAAAAGGTGAGATGGCAGAAAACCCAAAGGTTACTGTACGCTTACAGTGTGTCCAGGATAAGGACTTCTTAAATCACCCTCTTAAAATTTTTATTTCTGGATGGATCTTCATAAACTTTCTTTTGTTGGATAGATCTCGGAAAACGGCATTAAAAAAGTGTATCACATCATATCAACTTTCATGGTTCCCATTTTCGAGAAGTACTATTAAGAATTTTTTTTAGAGAAAAACTCACCAGACCAGCACCACCTTAAACCAAACTGTACCGATTTTTATGGTTCTAAATTACTGAGTGTCTTAGATATTTGTGATATTTATATTATAATTTTTCTGTTATTAAAACTATGTATGCCATGGCAATCAGAAATTGAAAACTTCACTTTCACTGATTGATTTGTGTTATAATGATTTCAAACAGCAATAAGGATTTATTCTTCAGAAGAAAATGCAGAAATTATAAGATTAGTTGATGATGGTAGGAGAACTTTTCGTGAAGTAGCAGAAGAATTTAATAGAATCCAGAACGGAACATCAACCATATTAGAGTTTCTTGCATAAATCAATATTTTGATCAAAACGGAACAGTCAATACACTTCCTAATTAGCATAGTTCTCGTGACTTTCGAGCCTACTCAATTAGTTCTTAATTATTTTAATGAGAATCCATACTCAAGTATTAGGGACGCTAGTAGAATTTTAAATATCCCGAAAAGCACTATCTGGTTATGCTTGAAGAAATATAACAGGAAACCTTTTTAACCAAAATTTCTTTAAACACTTTCAAAATTCTACATTTCTAAAAAATATTTTATATACATATGAAGGCACATTTACGACAAAAGGTATCGTATCATCACAAAATATTAGATTATCGGCTCAAGATAACCTACATTGGGGTGATACAATTAGGGATTACAATCCCGCAAAACGGGATCAAGCATTCCCGCGGGATCCCGCTGCTTTTATTAATCTGCTGGATTCCGCAAATTAAAAATTTGGCGCTACAACTTAAATCGCGAGTAGCACGACCACGAGCGCGACGTTGCCGTTCCGCACAGGGCGCCACGCCGACGACTAGCGGACGGTTGGCGGGCTGTCCTGTCAGTTGTACATAAAAGGTATTGCGCTGCGCAGCCTGCGTACGTCTTTCTGTATAGGTCACGAGTGTTTTCGTATTCACCGTCCGGCGTTTAACGTAAATACCTAAATTTAATGTTTTTGATTTAGTTTTGTTCTGTGCTATTTTAAAATCAGATTGTGTGTGCCGTAAATAACAATATAATGTTGTCATGTTGTGTGAAACATTATGAGTTAAAGTAGTTTTTGTTTTTGTTAATAATGTTTTTTGGATACGGTTATCGATGATAGTGAAGCGGATTACTCATGTGGAGTGTGAGAATGTAGCAGAGCACTGTGTAAAAATTATATAAATGAATCTAAATCTATACTTACATTAAACTTTATAAAGCTTCAGCTACCTTGCATGCTGATAAGAAGACTGTGATGACAAGCGGGCCCTCGACCTCGACCTCAATCACAATACCGAATGTCGAAATCGATGCCATGTCGCTGGTGCCCTGTTCGATACCTTCAACTGCCGAATCTACATCTAGTCTGCAACAGGCCAGCTTGCCTGTTACCTCATCTTTTACAACTGTAGCTAAGTTGGATGTTGGTTTTTACGCGAATCAAGAAAAAATCTTGGATGAATATTTTAAAGTCCAAATTTTAAAAACGCCATGGAACCCACCCAGAGATTATAAGTTTCCTATTTACACAAAACGAAACTTGCGCTTTCAATTGAAATGGTTGGAGAGATTCCCCTGGTTGTCATATTCGGAATATAAAAGTGGAGCATACTGCAGAGTTTGCGTGGTAATGGGATGTTCGCTTGATGAAGGTAAAGGCGGTCATCAAAGGATCGGCCAGTTGGTAACCGAACTTTTTTGTAAGTGGAAAAATGCCCTAGAAATATTTGAAGCTCATGCGAAATCAGGATACCACAAGCGAAATTCAGAACTGGCAGATAACTTTCTAAAAGTAATGTCTTCGCAGGCTTTTTCGGTCACTGAACAGCTGTCTTCTGAAAGAAAGAGACAACAAGAGGAGAATCGAAAGAAACTAATCCCTATCGTAAAGGAATAATTTTTTGCGGCAAACAAGGCATCTCCTTGAGAGGTAAAATCGATTCGGGGCGCATACAAATTACACCAGAATCACCAGAACCTAAACAACCACTACAGAGTGATGGTAATTTTAGAGCCCTGTTGAGGCTTTGCGGCTGAGTCTGGAGATAAAGATCTGGCTGAGCATTTGAATACTTCACAGAAGAATGCCCTGTACACAAGCCCTCAGATCCAAAACGAAATAATTGACATTTGTGGTGAATTAATCAACATAAAATAATTGAAGAAGTAAAGAAAACCAAACTATTTGCGATTCTGGCTGACGAAACCACCGACATTGGACGTGTAGAACAAGTCTCGTTATGTCTTCGATATGTTGATTTTACAGATAATAAACACCATATACTTAAAGAGATGTTCCTTGAGTACATTCCAACGGTTGAGTTTCAGGATCCGGTCTCGCAAATCTTATTATTACAGCTCTGAAAAAGCATGGATTTGAATGTTCTCATGTGGTTGGTCAAGGTTACGATGGGGCTATTTGCACGGTGCCCAAGCTTATGTTCGCCAAGAATGTCCTCTTGCTCTTTATGTACACTGTAGTGCACACTCTCTCAACCTTGCTATTGCTGATTCATGTTCATTAGCAAATGTCCGAAATTGCATTGGGATTGTGCAGTCTGTTGGTTCCTACTTTCGACATTCTGCTCAACGCACTGCTTTGTTGAAAGAAAAAATTCAAGAGCTACTACCCGTCGTTAACCAAAAAAGCTTGCTCTCAATGTGTGAAATACGGTGGGTCCACAAACATGAAGCTATTATAAGATTAAGGCAAATTTATTCAGCGATTGTGAATGCTCTCGAAGAACTCCAATTTAATCACAATAAGGAAACATCGCAACAAGCCGCCCAATTGCTAAGTACGCTTCGATCTTCGGATTTTGTGATGTGTTTAGTGATTCTTCAAAATGTTATGAGCTATACATTGTCGCTATCAAAACAATTACAGACAATTGACATCGATCTTATCACGGCATTCAAACATGTAGATGATGTTATAAATGTCTTACAACTCCTGAGAAACAACACTGACGTCGAATATCTTCATCTCTATGAAGACGCAAAGGTTTTACTGGAAGAAAATGGTGATATACTGCGAATGCCACGCGTCGTTGGAAGACAATTAAATAGACCGAACATTCCTGCATTGGATGTATGCACGTAGTACAAAATGAATTTGTTCATTCCATTTCTTGATCATACAATTCAACAATTGGTTGAAAGGTTTACCAAACATCATAAAGTAGTATCAGCATTATCTGGTGTGCTACTTTCAAATTTTACGGCCAGTTCTGAAGTTGAAGAAGCAATTTCCATGTACTCCTCACTGCTTCCCGAAAGCAACATATCAGTGGTTAAAGCAGAACTTGAAGTATGGAAAACAGTGATGACAAGTATCTCGCCTACTCCGAAATCTAGTTTGGAATGCCTAGATATGTGCGATAAAAACCTTTAAATTGGCCATGGTTAAAACCACCAGTATTTTGAAAGAAATACGGCCCAATTACATCTCTTGACCTCGCGATGATTTTCTTCACCGCAAATGTGCAAAATGAGCTTCATCTAAAAAGACGCTTTTTTGAGAAAAATCATTTGTTAGTTCTTTGATCCAAATGACAATTGCACGACGTTTTGAATATTCCAGTGGTTTTAGTTCCTGTGTTATTTGAACATTCTATGCCTTCAGAGCTAAATCCTTCCGTAAAATACGCCATGTTGTGGATTCACTGAGTCGAAATTGTTGTGAACCCCGACTAATGGAAAGTTCTGGGTGTTCAGCAACACTTTCATGTACCAAAATCTATATGTTCTTGTGAACGACCACTTCGACGATATATTGTTCCTCTTTTAGCTTCCACGGAACCAGTTTCTTAAAATGTTTAAACAATTCGATTGATAGTGCTTTCAGATGGATTGTGCAAACCGTAAATATCATGTAGTTTTCTAAAAACATTTTTCACTACACCTAAGCAAATTCACAACGCCATCTGTGTTTTATTCCAGAACTAAAAAAAAACCGTTCAATACTTACAAATTTCAAAAGCAAGTAAAACAATTTGATTTCATTTTTATCTATAAAATAAAACTTTTTATAGGAAATAATCGCTTTAAGTTTAAGTGAAATTCAAGATATATATAAGCTATACTTGTGTCATAATATGTTTTACATAAAATTTGGTAATATACACTTTTTAAAACGTTTATATTGATGAGTGCTAAATTCACTGAGCAGAAACTAGTAAAAAAGCGCAACATTCCGAAGAGCATCCAACCGCCTCGGTTCCCATTCAAAGCCGATTAATTCAAATATATTTCAAGTAGATATTAAAAAAGAAACATTCACTATATTTTCATCGTTACTGAAATTAAAGGATTCTATGGGTGATTTTTTTAGTGCTTCCGAAAATTTATGTGAAATAACATTCATTAATTTAGCCAGGATTTAGTTTGGGGGGGGGGGGGGGGGGCGGGGCTTTAGTTTGAAGTAAATAAAACAACAAAAATATACTTACATGAAATTTAATATCTATATATTCATCGGAAAAATTACGACATATTTATAAAGTTCTTAACTTTAAATGAAATTGTTAAATTAATTTCGTTCCTCTGCGCTAAATCTAAAACCATAAAAGAAGAAATATTCGGCTTTTTCTTTTAAATATATCCACTACTTCATCTGCATGAATTTCTGTTCCATAGTGAATGTTCATGAGAGCCAAACCATTAAGTCTGTTTTCACTTGTAGTGTTTCGTAAATAGTTTTTCAGTCTCCTTAGGCTCGAGAAAGACCTTTCTGGGGTAGCAGTGGAGACAGGAATGGTAGCCAAGATTTGTAGTAATGTGTAAATATTAGGATAAAGGTTTTTATCGCACATATCTAGGCATTCCAAACTAGATTTCGGGGTAGGCGAGGTACTTGTCATCACAGTTTTCCATACTTCAAGTTCTGCTTTAACCACTGATATGTTGCTTTCGGGAAGCAGCGACGAGTACATGGAAATTGCTTCTTCAATTTCAGAACTGGCAGTAAAATTTGAAGGTAGCACACCAGATAATACTGATACTACTTTACGATGTTTGGTAAACCTTCCAACCAATTGTTGAATTGTATGATCAAGAAATGGAATGAACAAATTAATTTTGTAATACGTGCATACATCCAATCCAGGAATGTTCGGTCTATTTAATTTAACCTTTGCGTCTTCATAGAGATGAAGATATTCGACGTCAGTGTTGTTTCTCAGGAGTTGTAAGACATTAATAACATCAACTACATGTTTGAATGCCGTGATAAGATCGATGTCAATTGTCTGTAATTGTTTTGATAGCGACAATGTATAGCTCATAATTTTTTGAAGAATCACTAAACACATCACAAAATCCGAAGATCGAAGCGTACTTAGCAATTGGGTGGCTTGTTGCGATGTTTCCTTATTGTGATTACATTGGAGTTCTTCGAGAGCATTCATAATCGCTGAATAAATTTCCCTGAATCTTATAATAGCTTCATGTTTGTGGACCCACCGTATTTCACACATTGAGAGCAAGCTTTTTTGGTTACCGACGGGTAGTAGCTCTTGAATTTTTTCTTTCAACAAAGCAGTGCGTTGAGCAGAATGTCGAAAGTAGGAACCAATAGACTGCACAATCCCAATGCAATTTCGGACATTTGCTAATGAACATGAATCAGCAATAGCAAGGTTGAGAGAGTGTGCACTACAATGTACATAAAGAGCAAGAGGACATTCTTGGCGAACATAAGCTTGGGCACCCTGCAAATACCCACTCATAGCTGCAGCCCCATCGTAACCTTGACCAACCACATGAGAACATTTAAGTCCATGCTTTTTCAGAGCTATAATAATAATATTTGCCAGGCCGGATCCTGAAACATTGAGCGTTGGAATGTACTCAAGGAACATCTCTTTAAGTATATGGTGTTTATTATCTGTAAAATCAACATCTTCAACTTCTTCAATTATTTTATGTTAAATTAATTCACCACAAATGTCAATTATTTCGTTTTGGATCTGAGGGCTTGTGTACAGGGCATTCTTCTGTGAAGTATTCAAATGCTCAGCCAGATCTTTATCTCCAGACTCAGCCGCAAACCGCAACAGGGCTCTAAAATTACCATCATTCTGAAGTGGTTGTTCAGGTTCTGGTGATTCTGGTGTAATTTGTATGCGCCCCGAATCGATTTTACCTCTCAAGGAGATGCCTTGTTTGCCGCAAAAAATCATTGTTTTTACGATAGGGATTAGTTTCTTTCGATTCTCCTCTTGTTGTCTCTTTCTTTCAGAAGACAGCTGTTCAATGACCGAAAAAGCCCGCGAAGACATTACTTTTAGAAAGTTATCTGCCAGTTCTGAATTTCGCTTGTGGTATCCCGATTTCGCATGAGCTTCAAATATTTCTAGGGCATTTTTCCACTTACAAAAAGGTTCGGTTACCAACTGGCCGATCTTATGATGACCGCCTTTACCTTCATCAAGCGAACGTCCCATTACCACGCAAATTCTGCAGTATGCTCCACTTTTATATTCCGAATATGACAACCAGGAGAATCTCTCCAACCATTTCAATTGTTCCATGGCGTTTTTAAAATTTGGACTTTAAAATATTTATCCAAGATTTTTTCTTGATTCGCGTAAAAACCAACATCTAACTTAGCTACAGTTGTAAAAGATGAGGTAACAGGCAAGCTGGCCTGTTGCAGACTAGATGTAGATTCGGCAGTTGAAGGTATCGAACAGGGCACCAGCGACATGGCATCCATCGTTTGAACCCCCAAAACCTCCCCCTTGGCTACGCCCGTGGCCATGGCTACTTCTAATAAGACAAATTCTGTCAATCCAATTTCCGACCAATTTTTTCAAACAATTGGGGTCTTGCCAGGCTTGTAAATATGAAAACGGAATTTACTCATAGATGACTCTAGCTGTCAATGTAATTACCGTCAAACCGGTGGCGTCATTGGCGCCATTTTCTTGTTGACATCTGACAAAGATTTTCAACTTACAACAATACAAGGTTTATACAACAGCATAGTTTATAACAGCATTGAAACAATGATTTGCGGACAGCATTGATTTTCTGTTACCATTTAAAGAAAACTGCTGCAGAATCGCATCGAATACTTGTCGAAGCTTACTTAAAAAGCTTATTTAGAAAATTCAAAAGTGAAGATTTTGACGTGAGAAGTGAACAAAGTGGAAGACCATCGAAAAAGTTTGAAGATAGCGAATTTCAAGCGTTGTTGGATGAGGATGACGCTCAAACGCAACAACTCGGGGATCAATTAAATGTAACACGAGAAGTCGTCTCTATACGTTTGAAAGCTATGGGAAAGATCCGGAAGACGGGAAAATGGGTGCGACATGAGATGAATGAAAGACAGCAGGAAAACTGAAAAACTACTTGCGCAAAGCTGCTCGCCAGGCACAAAAGAAAGGCATTTCTCCATTGAATTGTAACTGGAGATGAAAAGTGGATATATTTTGAGACTCTTAAGTGAAAAAGATCATGGGTAACTCTAAGCGAACCATCGACATTCACTGTAAGGCCAAATCGCTATTGACGGAAGACAATGGTCGGTGTTTAGTGGGATTAGAAGGGAGTGATCTATTATCAGCTGCTAAAACCTGCCGAAACCGTTAATACTGAACGCTACCGACAACAAATGATCGATTTGACTCAAGCTTTGCGTGAAAAACGACCAGAATATCAAAAAAGGAGACAATATTTTGCTCTTGTGCATCACCATCAGGAAAACTAGCCAAGGAAACGATTGAGGCGTTTAGTTGAGAAATACTTTCGCATGCGGCTTACTCGCCAGACTTAGCTCCGCCCGATTACTACTTATTTACATCGATGAGACACGCACTTGCCAAGCAGCGTTTCAGTTCTTACGAAAATGACTCGAAATTGTTTTTTTTGTTGTTTGTAGCGTTCACAAATTCTTGATCGCTACAGGTAGCATTCGAAAATTGTTGATCACCACTGGTAGGTTTATATCGGACAAATTCTTAACTGAAAGAGCTCCGGTATCATTTGGAGAAGGCAAGAGAGTCTAACTCCAAATCTCCAGGTTAGCGGACGTTTTCGCGCCTTACCCTTCCGACCGAGAGGGTTTTACGACCCGGTAGCAGAGAATCCGATCAACAGACACCAGGCCATTGAACGACCACCTATTACAGAGCCCGACCATCGTGGAAACCTTACACCTTTTTGGGGCCACATGGCACAGTAACCGGTTGGTCAGATCGAGATTATTTCGGGACCCCCGCATAGGGATACCGGACTGCCCGCAGTCGTACTCAATGTTCTTGGACACCCAGTACCGGATAGGCAAGGATAAACAACATCAGGAAATAAGGCCAGATAAACACTTTTTTTATTATATTTTCATGTACCGTTAAGGATTGCAGTTATCATTTATTTTTCACAAATACATTTTTACCATAATTTCTTATACTGATAATGGTCACGTTATCATCTTAAATTTTTTATCTATTTGCCGTCTGACCATTCTTGGTTAGCCTAGCTTTATATATTTATCTTTTTACTATTGTCAGAATAGAGGAAATAACCTCTAATTTGTAAGTATAGGGACATAGAGACCAGCTGGTGTAATTCAGAGCTGTTTATTTGATTTTTGATTTCTTTCACGGTAAGGTTTGGAGAACCACCTTCCCTAAACCTTCCCTAAACCTTCCCGTGCCTTTTGTTTGATAGTTTTACTTATTCCATTTTTTTATGTGCTTTGTGTCGTTCTTTTTTGAGTGTGCTTTTATAATTTATATGTATAAAATTCTAGGAAACCGTTTTATTTAAGATAGACCCCTTCCCGGTTCCAGGGTCTTTTCCGATATATGAAGTAACCGGGTGGCGCTCAACTTTTGTCGTGGCTTCATTCTGTCCTCGACCTTCTTCCCGGTGCTCCCGGCGAACAGCTGCCGTCGCTGTAATCTATATATTTTTTATTTTGTTTCAGAAGAGAAAATAATAGGTCACATGTTGCATCCACAAATTGTCAGACAGGTGGGAAAAATGTATAGCTAGCGATGGTCAATACTTTGAATAAAATATTTTTATCATTTTCATACAATAAACGTGTATTTTCTATACAAAAATTCCGGTTTCAAATCAATAAATCGATTGTTGTGTTGGCAGTATGACATGTGGAGACTTCCTGTTGCAACCACATCTCCTACAGATCAATACCATTCAAATTCGGAATAAAATAATAATTAATCATCGCTCTGTAATGAGCTCCATTAACGAATTGATAAATTTGGATCTTCATCAACACTGCCTGCAATAGCGGCGATATTTTTTTCGGAACGCACAGTTTTCTGTCTTGTTTTTGTTTTAATATCGAGCAGCGTGAAATGCGTTCGAAATTTGTCACTTACATCGCTCGGTTCGGTGATTATGTGAACCATAAAAGACTATAACTTTGGGGCACATTATTTTATTAATAAATGTCGACAATTTGCTGATGATAACACCTTGGAATTCGGCAACTACAGAGTTTTTAAAAGTAAAACGGACAAAAGAATACTCAAAAATACACCACATCTCGGTGTTTCTTTCGCTGTCTCAAGAAACATTCTTGGTTCTATAACAAATGTCCAGCCAGTAAATAATCGACTTATGACACTATCCCTCAAGTGTGCTAACAAAAACTATACATTAATCAATGCACACCTCCCAATTAACGAAGAAAATAAATCTGATCCTGAAAAAGTAAATAAGTCCTGGGAAATTCTGGAAAAGGCTATCTCCAAAATTTTCTCTAACCATGTAAAAATCCTATTGGATGATTTCAACGCCCAACTAGGGAGAGAAAAAGAAAGTACAGGAAAACAGTCGGCAGTTTTCCCGCCATAAATGGACTAACCATAATGGTAGAAGATTGGTTGAACTATGTTCGCAGTTTAATCTAAAAATAATGTCAACCCATTTTAAGAAGAAAATAACAAAACAAAAGACCTGGAGGTGCCCAAACACGTACATGGGTGAATTTCAAATTGACCATGTTGCCATTTAGTACCCCAATTATAAAGAGATCTTGAATGTTCAAGTCAGGAAAGGAGCAAATATAGACACGGATCACTACTTGACTAGAATCAAACTTAGCTTATAACCTCGAAAACTTATTCAAAACCAGCCCTAACAGAAGAGGTTGATAAACAATCAGCACAGAACTGGCAAGAATTGAAACAAAAAATTATTAAAACAGCCTTAAAGTTGGCCCCTTTACAAAAACGTAGAAAACATCCGTGGTGGGATGAAGTTTGCGAGCAAGAAGTATTAAGCCGAAGTAAAGCATTCAAAGATTGGAACAGTCAAAAAAACAGCAATCAATTATAACATCTTTTTGGAAGTAAGAAAAGAAACATCGAAACTAATTAGACAAACTAAAAGAAAATATGAAAACAATCAACTTAATGAAATAGAAAAAGATTTCTAAAAAAATAATATCCGAAACTTTTGCAAAACATTTAAAACTAAATTAACAGGCTATCAACCTCAAAGTCTTTGCTTCCAAAAGGAAAACGGACAATTAGCTCTAAATAACCAAGACAATTGCAAAGAACTTGCGAAATATTTTCAATAAATACTAAACTGTCCTGAGCCCTTAACAAAAATCCCAGATTCATTACCACCGAATGAAGATGAAATAATTAGGCAAATCAAGCGGCTTAAAAATGACAAAGCTTCTGGTGAAGATGGAATCACTGCTGAACTTTTGAAATCTGCTGGTCCAGGTACAATCAAAGAAATAACCAAAATTCTACAAGAAGTTTGGCGAACTGAACGGATTCCGGAAGATTGGAAAGATGCTCTAATCCATCCACTACATAAGAAAGGAGATAGAACGGATGTAAACAACTATAGAGGGATATCTCTTCTCCCAGTTTGTTACAAGATTCTATCTCAATGTCTACTCGACAGAGCACAGGGACAGTTAGAACCTAACATTGGTAAATATCACGCAGGTTTTCGACCGGGCAGATCCTGCCCTGGACAGATCCTGAATCTAAAGTTGATTCTAAGACATCAAAAACTGTACAATAAAAATCTCGTCTGTGCATTTGTGGATTTCAAAAAAGCATATGATTCTATTAACCGCGAATCTTTATTCCGAATCTTGAAAGAACAAGGACTAGATCTGAAAACGATGCAATTATTAAAGCAATGTTAACTTACACAAGGTCAAAAGTTAAATTCATGGGTGACATCTCAGAGCCCTTCGAAATTAAAACTGGAGTGAGACAAGGGGATGGAGTCTACACACTCTTATTTAACTGTGTTCTAGAAAAGTAATACAGGAGTGGCGTGAAAAAAAGTCGGCCTTGAATATTGACCAGCCCATTAAACTGGGGAGAACCAACATCAAAATTGATTGTCTGGCATTTGCTGATGATCTAGCAATTTTAGCTCAAGATGTATTAACGGCACAGAAACGGATTGAAATCCTAAAATATAGAGCAGAAAAGGTAGGACTCCAAATGTCCTTTGAAAAGACGCAATACATGACCTGCAACAGACTAAGAACACCATTTCTAAAAACAAAATATGGTAACATCAGACGATTCAAATATTTGGGTGAAATAATCATGGATAATGGGTTGGAAAAAGCGGCCAATAAGGGTAGATGTCAAAACATGGAAACGGCATTGAGACTTACACAACATATTTACAACAAAAAATGCCTATCTAAAAACACAAAACTGAGACATTACAACACAGTAATTAAGCCAGAATGTCTATATGCTGCAGAAACGCTCATTTTGAGTAGAAAGAGGGACATCGAGGACATTGAAAAGAAGGAAAGAAAAATCATAAGAAAAATCCTAGGCCCCAAACAAATAAACAGCACAACATACCGACTTCGCGAAAACCAAGAACTTAAATAATACACAGATATACATAGTAATATGAGGAAAAGAAGACTTACGTTTTACGGACACATAAAACGGCTGAATCCGAGTAGGCTAACTAGACAAATAGTCGAATGTTATGAAAATAGGAGTAGAGCTAAAGTATAAATAATTAAATGGATTGCTGCAATTAAAGAGGACCTAAGATCAGCAAATATTACACACAGTGAAATTCAGGATAGAGGCTGTTTCAGACACAAGGTTAACGTTTGGAAGGTTGACCAGAGTGAAAAATGTAGGAAGACTGGAACAACTTGGTATGACGAAAGGAAAAAACCTCATAGCGAAAGAATGAAATTAGTATGGGCGCAAAGGAAGGCTAACAACAACAAACGCCTCTAATTGTACTTCGCGTGGTCCACGACGGCTCATACGTGAATAATAATAATAATAAATATCGACAATTTGCAAGCGTTGCTCTGATATTAAAGTTTCATGATGATTTACTGGACATCTGATGTGCCATAATGACATTTGCCATGATGATTTGGCGGCGATCCCTGTCGGAATTTCCGACACACTAAAAAATCACGTTTATAAATGATCATATGAATTAACAGCCTTAAATATGTTCGAATTGGAAAGGAAAAAATGGCGAGGTAGTTCTTAGTTTTTCACATACCAGGTTCTCTTAACTCAAGTCCACGAAGACATAGAAACTATAGTCAGAAAATTGTTTAATAATTTATATTATATAAACCACATTTATATAATATTATATTAATAGATCAACAATAGAGTGAAAGTATCTCTTTAACAACTTCAACAGGATGATGCTTTTCAAGAAATGTAATCTTTACTGTATAAGACGGGAAGACATATAGTGCGTTTCAAGATACGTCGTTGACCAATTGGCTGCAATAAACTCTTAATAACCCCTGCCGTAACGAAACCTGGCAAAGTTGCAAGAAACGTAAACAGGACCGAGCCTAATAAAATTACAAGTATAAAGATAAAATTAATTTTATATCTGGTTTAGTCCAAATATTTTAGTTTATTTTAGCATTATTTTCTTAAACAGTGCAGTTATATAATTTCGATCGTATTTTTTGTTATTCCAAACTTTCAAACTTCCAAAATAATGATCACTGTGCTTCCAGTAGTGCTAATTTTAAAGGAAAAGATTTATCGCCCGATGCTAAGCAAATTGTTAAAACCGTGAATGTTTCAAAGCTCCAGTGAACAAGGGAAAAATAATTACAATGATAATAATTAAAACACTTGGTATTTGTTTCACAATATATTCAAGATATTCTCTAACATGTTTCGGCCTCGCGACCATTCTCAAAGAGAGTTATGTATAAACTAAACTAAAGTTTCAAAGTGCTGTCTAATGGAAGTCGGTTTTTTCATCTCGTTAAATTTATTACACTATCAATAATTGGAGTATTTCCGAAGTCTAGCTGGGTGTTTGTTAGGTTTTTGCCGTCGTATATGGCTTTTTTAATTTCGAAAATTTCCAGGTAATTCAACAGCCTGCTTTTATTGCAGCTATGTATTAATTTGGTATTATTAATGTTAAAAAAATGGTTGTGGTCTATACAATGTTCGGCAAAGCCCGTCTTTCTCTGATTGTGTAAAATTGAATATTTATGTTCTTTTAGCTTATCATTGAGCGATCGGCCCGTTTGGCCTATATAAATAGCGTCACACATATTACATTTAATTTCGTATACTCCAGATTTGTCACACAATTTTGCTCTTTCTTTGTTATTGTTTAACATCGATGTAAGATTATTCTTATTAACAGAGATAATATTAATATTTTCGTTCTTTAACTGATTTGTGATTCTTGAACTTAATTTGTGAATATAGTTTATAGCATGCCAATTTTTAGAATCTTTTTCGGGTGTTGCGGCATAAAAATGTTTGGTGTTGTTTTTCTTAATCTTGTTTTTTATCATTTTATCTATGATGCTTGGCTGATATCCATTATTCCTTGCGATATTTTTGATAATATTAAGTTCTTTTTCATAGCTGTCTTTTTTAAGTGGAATCGTTAGGAGTCTGTGGGTCATACTATGAAAAGTGGACATTTTTACATTCCATGACTGATTTGAACTTGCGTGAATAATTGTATCGGTATACGTGGGTTTTCTAAATATTTCGAATTCTAATTTATTCGGTGTTCTTATTATTTTTAAATCTAAGAAATTTAATGAATTATCCGTCTCTGTTTCTATTGTGAACTGGATTTTTGAGTTTACACTGTTTAAGTATTCAAGAAATTGACCCAATAGTCTTTCTGTACCGGTCCATATGCAAATAATATCATCGACATACCTGGCCCAAAAATGTATGTGTCTTGTATAATTAGTGTCGCTAAATAAATTGTTTTCAAAATTAGCCATATAAATTTCTGCCAGGAGGGGGCTCAGGGGGCTTCCCGTTGGTAATCCATTCGTTTGTTGGTAAAATTTTGAATTGAACAGAAAATAATTTTGTTCGGTACATACATTGATAGCTTCTATGAGAGCATTTTTGTGTACGATTTCAAGATTGCATTCATGAATTCTTTCAGTGAGGATATTTTTAAGATCTTGTACCGGAATGGAGGAAAAAAGGCTTTTTATATCGAACGAAACTAACTTTGCATTGGGAGGTATCTGTATGTTTTTTAATTTTGTTGTTAGTTCTATTGTATTTTTGATTGCTTTGGGCGAGTTGAAATCGATAAATAATGGTAGATCACTGTTGAGTTGTTTGCAAAGTTTATATGCAGGAGCATTTACATAAGAAACGACTGGTCTCATTGGAATGCCATCTTTATGCAGTTTAGGCATTCCGCATAAGACTGGAGATTTTGGGTTCATGGTATCTAGTTTGGATTGCGATATATTTAAGAAGGTTTCATTGTACGTTTTTGTAATTTTCTTTACAGCGGTATGATATTTTTTTGTTGGATCGGTCTTGAGTTCTCTACAGTTTTCTGTGTTGATGAGTGTGTTCATTTTTAGTAGGTATTCATCTTTTGTTAGAATAGTAGCAGTATTACCTTTGTCAGCTTTGCAAAGAATTAAATTGTTTTGGTAAATTTTGTTACGTAATTTATTAATTATTCTGAGTCCGTTGGAATATTTATTTTTTATTTTATTGTTTGCTATTATATTTGCAATGTTATATTTTGCTAATTGGCTTTTATTTAAACTACTTAAAAGATTCTCTAAATTGGCTGCGAGTATTTCAATATCTGTGGATTTGACGAAGTTTGGACAGTATTTGAGGCCTTTTTCTAATAACTTAATTTCTTCATTATCAAACTGAACATTTGTTAAATTTACAACTCTATCATAAAATCTTACTGAACTAATTGAATTGATATTATGAGAATTTAAGTTAGCAAAATTCAACCGCGCAATCAATCAAAACTAAAATAATTACAATTTTACATCCTGGTTCCTAGGATGGATGGGTTCCAAATTGTTTACGGTTGTCCTCCAAAAATATTAAACATTTATTTTTGGACTACCATGATGACACCATAGCAAAACTTTTTGAAAATTGATTTATAAATAGCCTTTTTTCCAATGTGCCTAAGGAAAGCGTAATTGTAATGGACAATGCTAATTATCGTAACCGCCAAACAAATAAAGTTCCTAATGCAAATATCACTAAATTGGAAATTCGGAACTATATGGAAAGTACATATAAAACATGTACTCTAGAAATATTAAAAATATTTAATATTAAAAAGAAATGTGTACGTAATACCATTGCTGCTTATATAGGACATACGGTTTTACGCCTTGCCCCGTGTTATTGTATTTGTAATTCAATTGAGCATATATGGCATCAGGTAAAAATCCAATGTTAGAGCAGAAAATATTTCTCTGACTCCAAGTGCAAGTGTTGCAAAATTGCAAGTGCCAGCTCGTAGGTTTTTAAAGTGGGAGGGCGTAGAACAAAATAGTGCTTCCGAAGATTTTTTTCTTGCTGCCCCCTTCCTCCTTTTTACTTTTCGTGCTATTGAAACCCTATACAGAAGGTGATCCAGGAAAATGAATTAAGAGATATAAACTGATCAGAAATAAAATATGGTGTTTTATTCTGAAAAATTGTTTACTATGATAAATGCTGGAGGGGCGTAATCGTCCTAATACCATCTCTCTCGAGCCGCCACTGTCAAAAAGGTGGTAGATACTATTCCCGAAGAAAGTTGGATAAATTCAATTAACCATGTTATTAAAATAAAAGATTCCTTTATATCATTTAGTAATAATATTAAACTACTTATTGTTAATATAGATCAAAGTGACAGTAAGAGCGAAACCGAATTAAATGTATAATTAAATTTTATAATTTTCATTGTACTCATAAATTCAAAATACACAAACCAATAAACAATGTTCTAGTCACATAATAATAATAATTTATTCATAATTTAACAGTATTTTTTTTCAAAATTATTCAGAATTTAAACTGCTCCGTCTCTGGCTTCTTTTAAGAAACTAGTATTATTTTTATTGAGATTTATTGGGGTAATTAAAATTTTGCCAAAGGGCAACGAAATATCTTGAAACGTAGACCTAAATCGTTTTTCAAAGTTGACTTAATTAGTTTAAGTGATGGTTCAGTAGTATCTCATTGTTATCAGTGGCCATACAACTCTAAAGTCTTTTGAGCTTCTCCAGCTTCCTTCGTTATTCGATCGTATTTCTGGCGCGGATTGTCCAATTTGGTGAACCTATCATTCACGCATCCTCTCTTACAACATCTTTCCAACATAAGTTTGATCATTCTCCACTTCTTCTGTTGCTTAGTCTCGTTAGTCCTGACCCTGCTTCCCAGTGGGACTGGTTACCACAGTCTTCCACATGGTTGTTGAGGTTACCATGATACTTCAACGTGGAGGTGAGAGTAAGAATAGTGTAGGAGATGCTCGGTGACGCTAACAGGGCACAAAATTATATATTACCCATTACTATCCCTTTTGTACCTCTTCTGGTTGTATTTACGATATCTCTAATACTTAATCGAATATTACCCAGTACAGGATTCTTGATTTTGGTGATGGTTACTTCATTGGTTGGCGTGGGAGGTCTTGCTGAACAAGGTTCATCTTCAACTGTTTCTCTACTATCAAAAATCACCGAGAAACATTTTTAATATAGGGTGGTTTTTTTGTGCGTTCGAACATTCAATTCAAATAAAACAACAATTCAATTAGATACCTTGAAACTATCAATTTTATGTAAACTAATAACATTCAACGTCATTAATGCCTGAAAATATTTTCGACTAAACATCCTCTGCGTTTACTTCTGACAAAGCGCATTTGGTCAATCCAATTTTTGACCATTTTTTTCAAGCAATTGGGGTCTCATGTCCGCAATTGTCCGAGTTATGTTGGCTTCCAAAGCGCTAAAAGCCGCTGGTTTATCGGTATAAATGAAAGATTCAACATAATCCCAAGGCGCTATATCACATGACCCTGCTTGCCAATTAACAGGTTCTCCTGTTGGAACCACATCTTCTCTAGATCAACACCTGATCAACCCAGACCAGATCAACCCACACCATCCTCATTAACAAATTGATAACTTTGGATCTTCATCAAGACTAACAGCAACAACGGCGACATTTTCTTCGGAACGCATAGTTTTTTGTCTTGTTTTTGTTTTAATATCGAGCAGCGTGAAATGCGTTCGGAATTTGTCGATAATTCGGTGAAAACATCGCTCGGTTGGGCCATATGTGCCGTATAAAATTGCTCTATAAATTAGGCGCACAGAACACTGATTTTGAAAATATATTTCAACCATTTGCAAGCGTTTCTTTGATGTTAAACGTTCCATGATGATTTGCCATAATTTACTGAATGATTTTGATGACTGTGAGCGCAAACGCACAGTTCATTTAACAGTGACCGTTATCGGAAGTTCGGGCACACTCATAAATCACTGTTCAGTTATAAAAGAGGCTCTAATTTCTAACTAAACAAGCGAAATGATATGAAACTTCTGTCAGATGTGAAGGAGGTCAGACCAAATCAAAAAACAACTGACTGTATTGATACATAAAGCGTGGGGATTTTAAAAACAAAAGTCCCTTTACTTTTTTATTATAGTGGTGTACCTCCCTTTACTTTTTTATTATAGTGGTGTACCTCCATAAAATAAATACAATAAATGGAAACAGTATAAAAATATATTTATTTGCCTTTTACTTATTGCTTATTAACATCGCAATTTTTTTTGTTCTTCAAGGTTTAATATTTATTAAATCACTTGCATTTACAGAGATAGGTCAAGAAGTTTTCGATTTGACACGGATATAACACGTCGGTTTATATATTTTTTAAACAGGCTCCACTATCCTCCAGATCTGGATTCCTGTGATTATAGAACTTTTTTCTGATGACGTAGTTGTAATCGTTGCTATGGATAAATGGTAGTGTGTTAAAAATAAAAATATGTAAAATATCTTGCTCAGTATTAAAACTTTTTGAATATCCTTCATAAGTCCAACCATTATTAGATAATATTGCAAGTATTATGCGTAAATCATCATCGCTAGTAATATCGCAAAGGTTCGCTAGTTTCAGGCGGCTAGAGAAAGTCTTCGTGTAGCGCTGGTTACTCTCAATTTCGTCTGTTTACGAGCTGCGGCATTGCAGTTAACATGTTCTCGCTGCTGCTGGTGGTGATCAGTGCCATTTCGGTTCAGTTGGTGAAAGGCAATGGAGTCATCAGTGCAGACAATCCCCGTAAGGTTTTATATCTTAAATATTAATTAATTTGCCACAGAAATAGTAATAATAATCTCTATACTGTATTGTGTTTACCTGAAATGGAACTAAAAAATTATTAACATGTTCATTATTTTTTTTTAACCGTTTGACAAAGGAAATTGTTGATCTCAGTCAGAACGAAAATGTTACAAATATTCCAGAAAGTTTATTTTTTAATTATCGCATCATTCTTATAATATTAATACTATTATAATTAAGTTTAGTTATTATAATTAACTTAAAATAAGTTCAATTCTTCTACTGGAACCTTCAATGTGAAACACTAAATTTGATGAGATTTCTCACTAATCTCTAAATCATTTCTTTTAACTTCTCGACGCTCACTTCGCTAACTACGTAAGCATTAACAGAATATTGAATCAGAGATTTTATAGGGCGATTGAATCATCTCGTGACGATGCTAACATGGTTAGCGAAACGCGTTTCTAAAAGTTATATAAGTGATCTAGTGTTCAGAGGTAAATCTCGTCGAGTGTAGTTTAAAATAAATTATTTAAGATTAGCGTTTGTACATAATTGCGAAATAAACATCACCTGGTGTGTAGGTCATTTTTATGAAGATTCTTTAACCTAGCAATAGAATAAACATTTCTATTCATCATATATTTTTTCGAATCTCCTCTGTGCCGGATAGTATCATTCTGAGTAATGTCTGAACGATTGTGGCGTGTTCATATAGTTTTTTTTCTTTATTTGGGTTTTTCAAATTATCAATGTATCATTAACATACACAAAAAATATATTTACTTTCTATCTTTTCATAATTTATAGAAATTAATATACTTTATGTTTAGATTCATTTTGAAAAGGGGAGGACAATACTTCCCGAAACGTTAACGTTAAAAGTTTGTATATTTTTTTAGAACATTTTTATACTTTAAAATTTTGTTCGTCGCAAATTTATTACAAAAAAGAATCACTGAGAGAATTGTCTCCGTTTGCTTGTTTGTTTTTTCCCCAATGATTCTTAATTTACATAAGAACAGATATTTTTTATATATTTTGAGTTTTAAATCGTGGCGAAAAACCCAAATAAAGAAAAAAAATATATAGTATCATTCTGTTCAAACCACAATCTATATGTTTCAATTTCGGCAAAATCAGTTATTTTTAGGTTATGAGATAGAAGTTCATTCATTTCTTTTAAGTTTCTTTAAGTTTAAGTCCAATTTTCACATTTTTTATTACCCAAAACAACACATTTTGTGATGAAATAGAATCTCCTAAGCGATTGTAATTGTTTTAAGCACTCCTGGTGCAATTTTTGCCTGGTGGGTTCTCGAAATCGTATCGCAACGCTTCTCGTTCGTTTTGTTTCTTCTCTTTGGATCTGTTTCTTCTGTTTGGATGAAAATCTATCCAGTCACCTTTCCCACTGTGATAAACTGTGTTAAAAAACTTTCTAAAACTTTTGTCTTAATCTCCTAAACGATTGTAATTTTTTTAAGCACTCCTGGTGCAATTTTTGCCTGGTGGGTTCTCGAAATCGTATCGCAACGCTTCTCGTTCGTTTTGTTTCTTCTCTTTGGATCTGTTTCTTCTGTTTGGATGAAAATCTATCCAGTCACCTTTCCCACTGTGATAAACTGTGTTAAAAAACTTTCTAAAACTTTTGTCTTAATCTCCTAAACGATTGTAATTTTTTTAAGCACTCCTGGTGCAATTTTTGCCTGCTGGGCTCTCGAAATCGTGTCGCAACGCTTCTCGTTCGTTTTGTTTCTTCTCTTTAGATCCGTTTCTTCTGTTTGGTTAAAAATCTATCCAGTCACCTGTCCCACTGTGATAAACTGTGTTAAAAAACTTTCTAAAACTCTTGTCTAAATCTCCTAAGCGATTGTAATTTTTTTAAGCACTCCTGGTGCAATTTTTGCCTGCTGGGTTCTCGAAATCGTATCGCAACGCAAATAAAGAGGATAGTATAGGATATAGGAGATTTAGACAAAAGGTCTAAATCTCCTAAGCGATTGTAATTTTTTTTAAGCATTCCTGGTGCAATTTTTGCCTGCTGGTCTTGTCGTTCATTTTGGGAATAATCAGAAAGCACACGGAGCTAAATTAGACGAATATGAGGCATAGAAGAACATTTCGATTCTTTTTTTCAGACAAGAATTTTTTGCATCTTCTGTTTACAGCTTTCAATGCTCACTCTGCCAAGACGTATTCTTGTAAGCCGATTAAAGGTATCACTTCGGTTTGGATGAAAATTTGACCAGTCGCCTTTCTCACTGTGATAAATTGTGTTAAAAAAACTTTCTATTGAAAATTCCTGTATTACCAACGTCTTCGTTGGTTATAAATGTCAATATTAAAACAAAATTTGGTAATATTGTATTACGCGTTAGCAAATTGCAATTAATACATAGATACATGGATTTCATCATCTGAGGCCATCGGGTCGAACATTGCAAAATATCTATTTGTCATGTGGTAATACCTATTTCAATCCAAAGTTTTTTCGCAGTGGCGTTAACATTTCACTTAATACAAATTCGATTTTCCTTCGTTCGGGCTAATGGCCGGATTTAAAGACGCTTTAAACTAACGTTTGCATCGAAGCTACTTTCACTCTCGAGATATTTTTTCGTTTATCTCGAGGGAAAGTATATTTCGTGCCGTTGCACTATCATCAAATTGTTTTAGATTCGTTCAAAGCGGTAAAATGGAAAGGAGTAATAACAGAGGTCAACAAATTTAAACTTTTTTGAGGTAACTTTGATACAACAAAATTGGATGACAAAATAGGTGTATATGAAGTATTTTTGTTGTTCTAAATCCGAAAATGATAAACTAATTACTGTAAATCGTACAGTTTTTTTGTTACAGGGGGTCGGTGGTGGGAAAAAAATTCGAGGCACGAGACATATTTTTACATTCTAATATGTGTTTAATATATACCTGTAGAACGTATTAAATCTATACAAATACATTACTGAGGATTATGCGAATAGAACATATATTACGTAAGATGTCACACAACGATAAAAGCCTTATTTTTTGCCTCTTGTGTTCTGTAGCGTCATATCTTTTCTTTTTAAGAACCAAGCACTGGTCGAAATGCATTTTTAAGGACACCCTAGTATTTCATAGGCTTTCAAGGGTTCATCTATGAGGTTTTTATAGTTTTCGTCTTTCTTGTTGTCCAAAAATCTTTTCACTACAATTGTCATTTCATTTTTCTTGAAAACGGAAATCACCTAGAAGATTCCTTATTTGAGGTCCAATAAATATGCCTTGTTTTAGTTTTGGATCGCTTAATTGAGGAAATATTTATTTTAGGTACTTAAAACCATTACCTTTTTTGTTCATGGCTTTGAAATTTTTTTTCATTAGTTCAAGCTTAATATGGAGTGTCGGAAGAAGCACTTTTTTGGGGTTAACAACGGGGGTTTATTTTATGTTTGAACTACCAGGTTTAAAAAAAGTTCTATGAGGCCTATCTTTTTTACAGTAATGTTCTTTTGATGCTCTACTGTCCCATAGACACAAAAAACAGCGATACTTTGTAAAACCCCTTTGAAGTCCTAGTTCAGTGAAGTCCATCTTTCTCCACGAGCCCACTTCATCATTATTTTTGAACAGACATGGTACTTACCCGAGGTTAGACGGGCCACGAATAATCCCGCACAGTTTGACCGAATGACGCCCTTGTAAAACCCCTTTGAAGTCCTAGTTCAGTGAAGTCCATCTTTCTCCACGAGCCCACTTCATCATTATTTTTGAACAGACATGGTACTTACCCGAGGTTAGACGGGCCACGAATAATCCCGCACAGTTTGACCGAATGACGCACAACCAAGAGAACAAGCAGGATTTAGTGGATTCAGTACAATGGATCATATCCAGGTTGTACAGCAGGTCATAGAAAGGCACAACGAATACACCATGACGCTGTGCTTAGCTTTTATCGACTAAGAAAAAGCATTTGATTCCATCGCTAAGCATGCAATAATGGATGCACTGCTTAGCCAAGGGGTAGATAAAGCATATGTAAACCTATTAGGATCGATATATGACGGAGCTACAGCCACAATTCACCTTGATGATCTTGAAGTGGGAATTAATATAGAACGAGGTGTACGGCAAGGTGACGCAATATCGCCTATTCCTTTCTCGGCTGTCCTTGAAGAAGTATTCCGTAAACTGGATTGGGAACAGGATGGTGTAAAGATTAATGGTGCAAACTTAAACCATCTTAGATTTGCAGATGATATCGTTCTCCTTTCACAAGACCCAGAGGAGCTGCAAAGATGCATACAAGAACTGTAAAGAGCTGGCGAACCATTTGGCTTGAAAATAAACCTGAAAAAGAGTCAGGTTATGTTCAATAACTTCGCTCAGGACGGAAAAATTTCAGTTTTAGGAAGGAATTTGGAGATTGTGGACAGCTTTATATATCTTGGGTAAAGGATTTCAATGAAGGGGAATCCCGCCCGAAAGGTGGAACGGTGTGTTAAATGTGGCTGGCAGGTATTTGGCAGGCTCAACATTGTGTTTAAAAGCAGACTCCCACTTTACCTGAAAAGAAAAGTCTTTGATCAGTGCGTTCTACCCGTTATGACATACGGAAGTGAAACCTGGACACTCACATCGCAATCAATTCAAAAACTTCGGGTGTCACAGAGGGGAATGGAAAGATGTATGCTTGACATTACAAAACGAGACAGAAAGTCCTGCGCATGGATCAGGGAACAAACGAAAGTCTGTGACATCATTAGAAGAGTAAAGCAATTGAAATGGAGATGGGCAGGCCATATAGCGAGGCGATGGGATGACAAATGGACCAAGGCAATCCTGGAGTGGATACCGCTTGATCGCAAACGTCCGCGAAGAGAACTGAAAGCGCGATGGATTGATGACATCGTTAAGAATATTAGACCAGAGTGGCAGAGGAGAGCCCAGGACCGTGAAAGTTGGAAACATGCTTGTCATAAGTTTCTTTCCATGCTACTAAATGGGCAAAAGAATAGATGGCTTATCGTTTTCATTTTAAAGCAAGACTATTTTTAGACTGTATTTCGGCGAGTCTATGAACGCGTCATACGCCACTCAGAAGATATATGTTCCATATTAAGCTCACTTATTAAACCATCAATACCACAACAGGCACATATCGCTCGATCTATTTTAGACAAACTCTGGAACCAAGAAATTCCGATTTTTGTTTTGACAATCCGAGACGTTAATTCATTTAACTCATTCCAAGTTATTGTGGGGTTCACTGGTAGTTGTTAAAAATGTTGGACCACAACTGGATTTCTCAGGAAGTTGTGGATCAGATTGTAGCGTTTACAAATTATCGGACGCTACTGGTAAGATTATTTTGGGCGAATTGTATTTGAAAGCGCACCTGTATCATTCACGACAAAGTCAAAACACTCTAACTTCAAATCTCGAGGTGAACAGACGTTTCCACGCCTTACCCTTCCGATAGAGGTACGTAGGTTAGTTGGCCAAGCCATGCTTTGCCTATTTTTTCTGATATTCTTGTAGAGGGTTATATGACCCGGTAATTATAGAATTCGGTCAATCAGGGACCAGGCCGTTGTAGAATTAATTCTTTTGAAGCCCAACCATTACCGAAAGCAGACATTTTTGGGCCACTTTGCACAGTACCTGGTCAGTACAGATTTCAAACCTTTTGTCAATATGCCCATTATATACAGGAGAAGCAAGTACTTGAAAATGGTAGGTCGTTCTAGGTCATTTCAGTGAAAATGTGTTTTAATAACTACCTAAATGAAATGCAAAGAGCATTCTCATGAATGTTACAAACAGCATTCCGACCTTTGTAGTTAATGTAATCAAAAAGTATTTAATTGTATTGATTGACGCGTTAAAATGACCTCGCTTAACGCTGTATTTATAACAAATAACCTGACTTTTGTTAATTTCTTTTCAGCTCCTTACGTTAAACAATGCCGTGAAGGTGATCCCCAGTTGATTGAATGTCTGATCGGAGCTTTACATCATTTACGGCCCTACGTGGCAACAGGAATCAAAGAAATAGAATTACCTTCAGTAGAGCCTTTTCTCATGGACGAACTCTCATTATCCCTAACTGGAGGACCAAACGGGTACAAAATATCTCTCAAGGACATGAAAATTTATGGTGCGAGCAATTTTTCTATGTCCCAGTTAAAGTATGACAGATGTTCTTGGTTGGTAGACGTTGTGATTGTGAGCGTTTTTACTTTTCAGATTATCTGAAGACGGTAAGCCTTTTGAGGCGAAGATTAATATACCAACGTTGAAGATCTACGCCAGATATCAAAGTAGCGGAGTGTTGATCATACTGCCTGCCAGTGGAAATGGGACATTTTTGGGCCAGTTTGGTAAAACATTATATATACATGATTATGCTCTTTAATACTTCCCACTTTATTCTCTTACTTTTTACTCTTGCTTCAGTTCCTTTAGTCCACAATTTTCTTAGTCCTTCTCTATAATTTTTCAAGATTTCTCTTGTTTTGTACACTGCTATTGCAAGTCTGTTATCTAGTATTATGCCCATATGTCAGAATCATCTAAATTGTCCCTCTATCAATTTTTCATTTATTGAATTTATTTGTAACGGATCTTTCAAAGCGAACAGTTTTTTTTCAATTCTTGAGTAAAACACAGATGGCGTTGTGAATTTGCCTAGGTCTAGACTATGACATTTATAAAAATGGAGATGCATGCAGTGGTTGCTGTATTGAGCAACGCGTTCAAATTGTTGAGTTATTTTATGAAAATGGGCTAGAAATGGGTGGTTTGCCCAATCGTTCGTCTGAAAGCATTGTCAATTTAATTATTCAAAAATGTCAAGGAATTGACTTGTTACCTGAAAGTGTTGCTGAAGATCCAGAAATTTCCATTAGTCGACGTTCACAACAATTTGGGCTTAGTGAATCCACAACATGGCGTATTTTACGAAATAATTTAGCTTTTGAAGGCATATAAGTTTCAAATAACACAGGAACTGGAAGCTGAAATTGGTGGCTATGTTAAGAAAAAAAATGCCGCATTTGGGGCGAGGAAAATCAACTATTGGTTCATGGGAAACATTTACATCTTAAAGGACTCACTCTTTGGTGTGCAATATAGCCAGGAGCAGTGTAGTCAGGAGGTCAAAGTGTCATCCAAAATTTTGATAAAAGAGTGGACACCTGTGGAGCAGCAAGACGTAGTCATTTGCCAGATATTGTCTTTCGTTTTTAAATGTTATACACTATTGTTCAATTATCAATAGACAGTTTTTTTAAGTCATCGCTCAATTAGAAAACCCATTATATTTTCCGTGTGTCATTTCTTGTTGTATTGTCGAGTATTTCTATAACATTCATTCGTGTCTTTGTCAGCATGAATTTAATCCGGAAATCCACGTGAGCTATACGAAATCCCCCCATCCACGTGAGCTATATATGTGTAACAATCAACACGAGAAGTCAATAATGATTAATACGAAGTCACTGTTTTAAACTACGATATAGGTTTATTATTATTGAAATGTTACATTTAATATTTTCACGGATGGTAGATAATGTTTCTAAATCATTCCGGGTGTTGATCCAGTGAAGTCACGACGTAACTGTACATTAAAACAAAAAAAACTGTACATTAAAAATCTCGTTTGTACATTTGTGGATTTCCAGAAAGCATATGATTCCACTGACCGCGAATCTTTATTCCAGATCTTGAAAGAATAAGGACTAGATCTGAAAACGCTGGCAATTATAAAAGCAACACTAACTAGCTCAAGGTTAAAAGTTAAATTCATGGGTGATATCTCAGAAAGCCCTTCGAAATTAAAACTGGAATGGGACAAGATGGACTCTCGCCACTCTAATTTAACTGTGTTCTAGAAAAAGTAATACAGGCGTGGCGTAAAAAAAAGTTGGCCCTGAATATTGACCAGCCATTAAACTGGGGAGAACCAACATCGATATTGATTGTCTGGCGTTTGCTGATGATCTAGCAATTTTGGCTAGATATATTAAAGGCAAGATATATTTTGGCAAGATATATTAACGGCACAAAAGCAGATTGAAATCCTAAAAGAAACAGCAGAAAAGGTAGAACTCAAAATTTCCTTTGAAAAGACACAATACATGACCTGCAAAAGACTAAGAACACCATTTCTAAAAACAAAATATGGTAACATCATAGGTGGTGAAAAAATGATGGAAAATGGGTTGGAAAAAGCGGCCAATAAGGGTAGATGTCAAAAAATGGAAACGGCATTGAGACTTACACAAAATATTTACAACAAAAATGCATATCTAAAAACACAAAACTGAGACATTACAACACAGTTATTAAGCCACAATGTCTATATGGGGCCGAAATGCTCATTTTGAATAAAAAGAGAGACATCCAGGAGATTGAAAAGAAAGAAAGAAAAATCATCAGAAACATCTTAGGCCCCAAGAAAATAAATAGCACAACATAACGACGTTGAGAAAACCAAGAAATCAAATTATGCACAGATATACATAGCACGATATAAGAAAAAGAAGACTTACGTTTTACGGACACATAAAACGGATGAATCCGAGTACGCTAACTAGACAAATAGTCGAATTTTATGAAAATAGGAGTAGGCTAAAGTGGAAATAATTAAATGAATTGCTGCACTTAAAGAGGACCTAAGGTCAGCAAATATCACACAAAGTTAAATTCAGGATAGAGGCTGTTTCAGACACAAAGTTAACGTTTGGGAGGTTGGCCAGAGAGAAAAATGTAGGAAGACTGGAACAACTTGGTCTGACGAAAGAAAAAATCTCATAACGAAATAATGAAATCCGTATGGGCGCAAAGGAAGGCACATGTTTCGTCTCTTGATGACTCTTCAGGGCACCGGCATGTACCCGCCAAGAATAGGAATAGGACCCCATCCACAGTCAACAACCCATACTTTTCGCCGACTTCCCGTCGGATGGCGTATATATGCAGTGTTAAAATTCTTTCGACTTCTTCTTCTTATTATTTCTCCTGGTTTTTTGGTTAGCCTTCCGGCTCTTACCAGTTTCTACTGCAGTCTTCGCACTGCGGGTGTTTGCTTGCCTTCGCAAGCCCTTGGTTGTGTTTTGGGGGCTTCTATTTAGCCCTGGAGTTCTTTCGACTGTCTCCAATGCCACAACAGTACTGACTGCCATCAGATACCAAAGAACCATCTTTTTCGGTTCAAAGCATCACTCTTCCAATCCCTCACTCCTACTTTCCTCAAATCATTCATCACCTCATCCAGCGATTTCTTCCTCGGTCATCCTCTTCTTCTCTTTCCCCCTTCACCTCTCATCTGCATTCCTTTAACCCATCTCTCGCCGGGTATATCTTCTCTCTATGTTTCCAGGCCATCTAGGTTTCTGCGCTTTCACCACCGGAACAATGTTTGTTTTTTGTACAGTTCTTCTATTAGTCTATTTGTTCTTCTTCTAAATTCGTTCAGAACTTAATACCTCCAAAAATCCTTCTTAATATTTATCTTTCCCAGACTCTCTTTCTTTCTTTACAGCTTACTTTCTTCTTACTCTTACTTTCTATATTTTTTTCTCTTCATCTCCTTTACATTTTAGTGTTTCTCCTAGACATTCAGTTTGTTCAACTTTCTCTATGGTATATTTTTTATTTTCTATATAATTATTGTTTATCTATATATGTATGTTTGATCTTATTCTGGTCTCTTTTTTTCCAACACCTTGAATAACCTTACTATATCTTCTTTGGATCACGCCATCATTAAAATGTCGTCGGTATGGGCTAAGCATTGGTGTCTGTTACCATATATTAATTCTTTGGCATTGATGCCACTCTCTCTCTGAATCACTTGCACAAGATTGAATAGAACTCTGTACAGTGAATCGCTTTGTCTCTGTCCTTTGTTTTTTACAGTGAACTCATCAGATATTGCTCCAGCAACGATAACTTTATTTTATGTTCTCCTGACAATCATCTCTGCCAACTTCTCTAACTTTTTCGGAACTCCCAACTGTCTCATTGCCTGGAACACCTTTTCACTGCTAATGGAGTCATGCTTGCAAGTAATCTATGAACAGCAAAAGTAAACTCACATTTTGTTTATAAGTATTCTGTTGGATCTGTTTCATAATGAATATCTGGTCGATTGTTCATCTTCCTGCCCTGAACCCTCTTTGGTATTCTGCTACTTGTTATGGTAATTCTCTAGTCGATATTTAATCGTCTTTACTATCACTTTGTAAGACACGTCTTACAATGCGATTCTTCGATAATTATTGCGCTCCTCCGTAGCTCCTTTTTTTGTTATTTCATTTCTCTGGCATATTTTTTCTTCCCAAGTTCTCTTTGTTAAATTACCATTACTTTTAAATAATTCAACACAAAAAATGAAAGTTCCTAGTTGAATTATCACTAGTTACGAATGAAGACTCTGTATATAACATCGTTTGTGTTATTATTTTTATATAGCCGGTCGCGTTGGTGCGGCGGTATGAGCGTCTGCTTTGCCGAATCCGCGCTGGAGCGGTAGCTGGTTCGATTCCAGCGCTCGGATGGTTATTTTTCTTTCTTCTGTCCGTTTATCTTTCCTAAATGTTTGTGATTGTTTCTAGGCAAGAGTGTAAAATCCGACTACGAATTACCCCTCAGTAACGCCAGTTAAAGGCTGGGTAAGGCCGGATGCCTTCTGAGAAGTGTTCTGCGTTGGTCACTCGCCAGTCGGTAGGTTTCCTGATAGACTTATGGGTAGGCACATAACCAAGGGTTTATAGCCCGAGGGGGGTGCTGGCCTGGGTTTGTCGGAAGCTGATGACCGTGGTTCGGAACCCACGTTAAGCTGTAGGTCCAGTCGCTAAATAGCCTAGTTGCTGATGCGCCTCTAACCCAAACACTTTACTTTATTATTTTTATCATTACTTCTGTTTCTAATATATTTGGTATGTTTGTCGGTATGTATATTGGTTTGTTTGTCGTTTAAAAATGTATTTTTCCTTATATTGAAAATTATTGCTCCTCTTCCCATTCCCTCATTTATTTGTTTTTATTACATTATCGTTCCTAAATAATTATAATTTCTTACCTTTTGTATTTTTTGTCTTTCAATCTTATTTTATATATTTTCTGCTTCTGTCTTTATATACTCACGCTTTTTGTTTTATTTACATATATTTTTATATTTTTTAAGGCTTTATCTGACACTTCTATATAATATTGTAATTTTTCTTCTGAGTCAGACGTCCATTTTCCAATATCCCCACTTTAAGATCTTCATCTTGTTTTCAAATAATATTGCACTATATATTTAGTTAAAAAAACTTTTGATTTTAGATGACTTAGACTGTATGTTGAAAGGAAAAATAAGCGTACATCAAAAGGAAAATCAGAAATATCTACATATAGATGGACTGCACGTGGATCTCACCGTTAAAAAGATGAGAATGATGGTGAAGAACATCTTCAAAAATAATCAGATTTTAAGTAAGTATTGAATCTTTCTCACCACCATAAACTTGAATTTTTTTTTAAGCTTCCAGTTATTATTATTTCTTGTCAATCAAACTATTATTTTAATTTTTCCAGTTATGAGTCTTTTTCAGATATCTTTATTGAATTGACACTTGCAGCTCGTCGAAAGCTTCGCATACTGTATTGCTTTTTTCTTTGAGGAAACCTTGCAGATCTGTTTTTAGTAGATCTCATTGATATATTTGACGTACCTAATTGCTGATAACACAATGATTCATTGTGAACTGTTTGTTGAAGCTTGTTTTGTTCAACATGTCATTCTCAATACAGAATGGTTGATTAAAATTGGAAAACAATCATCTTTTATCACGAGAAATTTTTAACACGCTAACTATAAGAAGTTAGTTATTAAGTTTCGGCTGAGGTGTCTATCAAATCCTTCATATTATAAAGACCTTTCGAGGAGATTTTTGTCGATGAGCTTCAGGGTTTTCTGAATTCAGTAGTATAAATTTTGTAAAAATATGAGAAAAGTTTGTATGGAAGTAAACATATTATTAATTAGAATGTTTGTTGTGTAAAGTAAAGTTTTGGGGTTAGAGACGCATCAGCAACTGAGAAGGCTATTTAGCGATTGAACGTACAGCTTAACGTGGGTTCCGAATCACGGTTATCAGCTACCGAAAAAACCCCGGTCAGCACCCTCTCCCCGGGCTATCAACCCTTGGTTTTGTGCTTAACCGAAATGATCTCGAGAGGTCTACCGAGTGGCGAGTGACCAACGTAGAAAACCTCTCAGAAGGCATCCGGCCTTACCCAGCCTCGAACTGGCGTGACTGAGGGGTGATTCCTTGTCAGATTTTACACTCTTACCTAGAAACATTCACAAGAATTTAAAAAAACATTTTTTGCCTAGTACGGGATTCGAACCCGGTCCACATTAACTGCCGTAACGTAAGGCTGGCGCCTTAGACACCACAGCTAACGTGGCGTCTGTTTGTTGTGTGCTAATCTATTATAAAATTTTGGAAAAAATATTGTTGCTCTAGAAAAAATCGTTCCTATTGTGTGAATGTAAAACTTGGAAGATCCAAAACACTGACAGAAAAATTAGTTTGCATATTCTGACCCATTAGATGTAATGACGATTTTCTTTATCTAAAGAGGCAAAAACGATTTGGAAAGAGTAACAAAAAGTGGGACTGTTTTGGGGCCATACACTTTCATAGAGCCAGTAACAACAAACAAAGTAGCCTACACGTGGATAGGCTCAATTATGAAAGAACTGAGACACTCAGCTCGGGTCAATCCTTTCCAGCATACTTCCAACTTCCACTGTCCTGGACTTTCTTCTGCCACTCGGGTCCAATACACTTAACGAAAAACTCGAAGAGATTTACTACTAAACACCAAATCACTTTTTAAAACTTCTCGACACACGTTTTGCTAACCATGTTAGCATTATCAGGAGATGATTTGTTTTATTTTGATACTTGAACGATGTCTTTTGTTTTCTTTGCAGACGTTTGCAATCAAGCGGTATGCACTCAGGATTGCCTTGGTTCATCTGTCGTCCGATCGCCTCGCTATATGGCCTGCCCATCTTCATTTCAATTACTTTACTTACATTCGTGGGGCAATGGGACACGAGATAGGCCAAAACAATTTTGGGTTGGGTCACAGCTTGATTATATCCGTCCACAAAGAAGATTGAAAACATGATGGGCTGATGATGTAATCACGTATATTACACCAGAATGGTAGAGGAGAGCTCAGTGTTTGATACTTAACGATGTCAGTAGTTTACCGTGCTTTTAGTCTTCTTCGCAGATATTTGCAATCAAGCGGTATGCACTCCAGGATTGCGTTGGTCCATCTGTCATCCGATCGCCTCGCTATATGGCCTGCCCATCTCCATTTCAATTACTTTACTCACATTCGTGAGGCGATCGGATACGAGATAGGCCAAAACAATCTTGGGTTGGGTCACAGGTTTATTATGTCCGTCCACAAACAAGATTGAAAACATGATGGGCTGATGATGTAATAACGTATATTGGACCAGAATGGCAGAGGAGAGCTCAGGGATACGCGAGTTGAAAATATGCTGAAGAGGTTCTCATCTTGTAGTGGATGGGCAATGGCTGATTGCTGATGAGATATATTGTTGTTGATATATATTTTCAGAGGTGGAAGAACTGTAGAAGTGAAGAATGTATATAAATCATTCTTTGTGAAGAGTCACGACATTTCGCCAACCTAAAATTTGACACTTTCGCTTTGTTCGCTAGTTTATTTCTAATTAAAGATTAAATTTTGCTGATTATCTACTATTATCTGACTAATATAATGAATATAACCTTTACAGACGAAGCTATCAACTTATTCCTCAGAGAAAATGGACACGAAGTATTCAAAGCAATGATGCCTCAACTCAGAAAAAAACTAGCTGGTCTTTTCATGGGAATAGCCAACAAATTATTGACCCACGTACCCTTAGCTGCCTTCTACGTACCTAAAGCTTCTTAGATTTCATCGTCCAATCACATAAAATCCAACATATATCATTTTTTTTATTAAGTATTTATTTTTTTGTAAATAGTATTAGATTAATAGAAATAAAGATTTTTAATAGTACTCAGTTTTTTTTTTAAATCATAGCCTCACCGCAATGTGGTTTCTTTATATACTTTGTTAATGAAGTATTTGTCAGTATTTGAAAATGTTATGTTCGTTGTATAAAGAACTGTTTTAACACATTTTTTTATTATCCGTAGATTGGTTTTTGTTTCTTCGAAACGCCATTACGAAAAGGAAACATTATCGAGAACAAATAATCGATTTGGCGTGGATCAATGGGACATTATCTTTGTTTTTATTATTAATTTTAACCTGCTACACTTCCATTTAAATCATAAATAGATCCGTCGAATAAATAATAAAATAAACACATTATTATCCAAACCTGTTTAAGAAGAAATGTGATCTGAATTTTAATTACAATTGCAATATAATACCGAGTATTTACAATTGATAGTTTTAGCACGACATATATGAGAACCGTTGTAGGAACAATATTTTTTACGTTAACATCTACATTCATTTTAGTCGTCCACTGCATGGGACATGGGCGTAGCCAAGGGGGGGTTTTGGGGGTTCAAACCGCCCCCCGAAATAAGCCAAATATTACCTAATATTATACCGAAAAAATACGAGGAGTGAAGAAAGTTAAATTATTACATTTGGATTGAATATATATCCGAACTAGTGGACGTTGCGCACAGTTACGCCATCTCTTGTCGAGTAGTCGAACTATTTTGTATTGTATGGAAACTTTGCGTTGTTTCTCGATTATTCGCCACGCCCCTCGGTCAGAATGAGCGGAGCTTTGTGGAAGTTAGTGGTAGTTTCTGGACGGCTACTACTGGGCTGCTATATAAGCGGCGCGTGACCGCGTTTACGGCAGTATTGTTCCATGCGAACTCGAAGCGAATATAAGTGAAAAGTGGTGAACGAATAGTGAAGAGAATTAAGTGTACCGTGTAAGTGAGTAATTTTAGTGCAGTGTTATTCGGTGACTTTGTTAAGGATAGATACGTGAATCATTATTGGACTACTGGAAAAAGTGATGTAGTCAAGGGGTTTCTAATAAAAAAACAAATTTGGATTTAGCTATCAAAGCTTCAGCTACCTTGCATGCCGATAAGAAGACTGTGATGACAAGCGGGCCCTCGACCTCGACCTCAATCGCAATACCGAATGTCGAAATCGATGCCATGTCGCTGGTGCCCTGTTCGATACCTTCAACTGCCGAATCTCCATCTAGTCTGCAACAGGCCAGCTTGCCTGTTACCTCATCTTTTACAACTGTAGCTAACATTTTACAACTGTAGACCGAACATTCCTGCATTGGATGTATGTACGTATTACAAAATTAATTTGTTCTTTCCATTTCTTGATCATAAAATTCAACAATTGGTTGAAAGGTTTACCAAACATCGTAAAGTAGTATCAGCATTATCTGGTGTGCTACCTTCAAATTTTACTGCCATGTCTGAAATTGAAGAAGCAATTTCCATGTACTTGTCGCTGCTTCCCGAAAGCAACATATCAGTGGTTAAAGCACAACTTGAAGTGAGTGATGACAAGTATCTCGCCTACCCCGAAATTTAGTTTGGAATGCCTAGATATGTGCGATAAAAACCTTTATCCTAATATTTACACATTACTACAAATCTTGGCTACCATTCCTGTCTCCATTGCCACCCCAGAAAGGTCTTTCTCGAGCCTAAGGAGACTGAAAAACTGTTTACGAAATACTACAAGTGAAAACAGACTTAATAGTTTGGCTCTCATGAACATTCACTATGGAACAGAAATTCATGCAGATGAAGTAGTGGATATATTTAAAAGAAAAAGCCGAAGATTTCTTCTTTAATGGTTTTAGATTTAGCGCAGAGGAACGAAATTAATTTAACCATTTCATTTAAAGTTAAGAACTTTATAAATATGTCGTAATTTTTCCGATGAATATATAGATATTAAATTTCATGTAAGTATATTTTTGTTGTTTTATTTACTTCAAACTAAGACCCCCCCCCCCCAACCCCAAACTAAATCCTGGCTACGCCCATGGCATGGAGAAAGTATTAAATAGTAAATTTTGTTTTAGCACAATTTTTTTCGTGATATTTGTCTACAGTGTAGTGCAGTCGGGCTAGTTTTATTATGAATACCAAGTGTGACGGTTAATAATTCTTTACGTTCTTATATACTTACTATCTTAATAATACGTTTAATTTGGGAGAATGGCAAAAAATGGTTTATTCAAAGTATACACTATCGTTAGCTGCACATTTTTCTCATCTCTCTGGTAATTTGTGGATGGGCTTATAAAAAACCGTACTCTTGTGTTTCTACCTGAAATGCTTCATGGAAAGTGCATGAGACATCGATGAAAACAAGAGGTAGTCGAAAGGGGCCCAGTCTGGTTTGTACGCCGGGTGAGGCAAGAGTTCCCAGCCAAGACTCTGACCGCTTTCGCTGTGTGTGATGGGGCATTGTCGTGTTACAAAATCATTTTTCCCTATTTTGGAGCCCATTCTGATAGCTTTTTGAACAATACATGATCCAAATTAATCATTTGTTGGTGGTAGCGAACGGTATTACTGTTTCACCTGGTTTCAGAAGCTCATGACTCCTTTCTGATCCCACCAAATGCAACAGTATTGTCTTCTTTTTAAAGCGATTCGGTCTTGGGTCAGTGTTGATGATTATCCTGGATCAACCCAGGGTTTTTTGCGTTTTGGGTTCTTGAATTATATCCGTTTTTAGTCTCCAGTTACGATCCAATGTAAAAAATAGCAGAGAAAGCAATACTTCGCACACTGTTTTTGCGTCTTGCACAGCGTCTTGCCTTAGGGCATTGTCACTGTATGTTTTCACAAGTATACAATCGCTTTCACTCGCATTTTTCTTTTGATTTAACAATAAAAGGAGTACATGTTTTAAATTCTGTTTATTTTGATCGAAACTTGATATGTTTACCACATAAAAAAAAATTGACGCTAGTTCGAAAATCGTTTGAACTTTAGTAGAGATTTAAACGGTCCTGTTGTAGCAAGACAATGAAATAAGAGATTAGTATGCGAACTGATCCTTGTTTCTAGTGCTATCTCTTAAAAAAAGAATTATTAAGCGTCATGCATGGTAGACACGCAGGAAATTTTTGGTGCCTCAATTAGAAGAGCAAGAAGTGGAGAATATGTGGTATCTTGTAAAATGTTGCCACATCACGCTCATATCAAATAATCAACCTTTGAAGAACGTTTTTCCTAGTTGTTTAATTTCTCGAAATTGAGATTTATTGTGACTGCCTAGATATTCTGATTTGACAGCTTCGGTTTTTTTTTCTACGAGGATTTTTGAAGGAAGAGGTTTTGCATAAATCAGCTACAAATCAAGGACCATATTCGTGCTAAAATCGTCACATTTACATCAAATATATAGACACTAGTTATAAAAATGTGTTTAAGGGGTTACATCATCTTAGAGCTCGGAAAAATAGGCGTAAACATATGTTTTTTTGTGATGCAGCTATACATATGGCTCACCAATCCCTCTGCGGAAATTACAAAAGGTTCGATGTTCACTTTTTCAAGTTACCAGATGTTCTTCAATTCATAAGAGAGATTCTCATACTTAGAAACCTTTTCCACCTCCGTTTTATATGACAGTGCTATGGAAATTATTATATTATGAGACAGTGGTATGGAAATATCAATAATTGTTCCCCACTTTTCTTTTTTATTTATTAAGACTATGTGTAGTCTATTGTAGTCGACAGCCCTGTCAGTTATTATCGGTCTATCCCAGTTGAGCAGCACATCGTCAGATTCCTGTAGATGTTGGTAAAAGACCATAATTAAGTGCCAGTTTTAGGTGGATTATTTTAGCAAGCCTTCCTGAATATGCGTTTTCTGCTAAAGTAGGACATCCACCAATTATGGTATTATTGGTATTAAATATATTATTATTAATACATCCACCAACTATTTTACCACACTTTCAACATACATCTTCAGTGTTTTGTTTAAGGATATATTTCTTGTAATTATTAGTTTTGATGACCTTATCCTGGATAGCAATAACAAAACCCTCGGTTTCCGGATATAGTTTTTTTTCGTCTAACCAGAGCAGAGAAGCTTTCTTGTCAATAGTATTGCCATTTAATAATTCTACATATCTACCATAGATTGATTTATGTTCCCAGAGATTTATGTTGTTTTGTACTGTCCCTGTTTCGATAGTGTAGTTTGCATGACTCAGTTTTAGTGGTGTATAATTGTGATCAAACTGAGTTGCGAGTCTCATAAGTTGATCTTTCGAACTTAGAAAATGTTGGCGAAGCTTCTTTTCCTGACTAAGACACAATTCTTTGATATTAATAAGCCCTCTGCCTCTATATTTTCGAGGAATATATAATCTCAACACAGAAGAATTGGTATGCAAACAACGGAATTTTGTTAAAAGTCGTCTAGTCATGCGGTCTAGTTCTTCCAGTTCTATGTTTGACCACTTGACCACTCCAAATGAATATGTTAACACCCATGTGTTGATTGCCTTACATATATTCCCCTCTGAGAGTTTTGTATTAAGAAGCTTCGTGATTCTTTTCTTATATTTATCTTGGAACTCATGTTTGAGTGTCGTATGATTTGGCTTTTGATTTTGTGCTATTCCCAGATACCCATAGGTATCATCCGGTTTCAATGAGTGAATCTGACAAAATGATTCCTGATTTTGTTTAACTTGTCTTTTATTTTATTATTATTATTATTATTGTTATTATTCCACCGACCACGCGAAGTACAGTTAGAGGCGTTTGTTGTTGTTAGCCTTCCTTGGCGCCCATACTGATTTCATTCTTTCGCTATGAGCTTTTTTCCTTTCGTTAGACCCAGTTGTTCCGGTTTTCCTACATTTTTATTTCTGACCAACCTCCCAAACATTAACCTTGCGTCTAAAACAGATCTTAGGTCCTCTTTAATTGCAGCAATCAGTTTAATTATTTCTATTACAGCTCTACTCCTATTTTCATAAAATTCGACTATTTGTCTAGTTAGCCTACTCGGATTCATCCGTTTTATGTGTCCGTTAAACTTAAGTCTTCTTTTTCTCATATCGCTATGTATATCTGTGTATTGTTTGATTTCTTGGTTTTCTCGAAGTCGGTATGTTGTGATATTTATTTGTTTGGGGCCTAAGATTTTTCTTATGATTTTTCTTTCCTCCTTTTCAATCTCCTCGATGTCCCTCTTTCTATTCAAAATGAGCGTTTCTGCGCCATATAGACATTCTGGCTTAATAACTGTGTTGTAATGTCTCAGTTTTGTGTTTTTATATATGCATTTTTGTTGTAAATATTTTGCGCAAGTCTCAATGCAGTTTCCATTTTTTGACATCTACCCTTATTGGCCGCTTTTTCCAACCCATTTTCCATGTTTATTTCACTCAAATATTTGAATTAAGAGACTCGTCTGATGTTACCATATTTTGTTTTTAGAAATGGTGTTCGTAGTCTGTTGCAGGTCATGTATTGTGTCTTTTCAAAGGAAATTTGGAGTCTTACCTTTTCTGCTGTTTATTTTAGAATTCCAATCTGTTTTTGTGCCGTTAATATACCTTGAGCCAAAATTGCTAGATCATCAACAAACGCCAGACAATCAATTTTAATTTTGATTCTTCCCAGTTTAACAGCCTGGTTAATATTCAGGGCCGACTTTTTTTCACGCCACTCCTGTATTACTTTTTCAAGAACAGAATTAAATAAGAGTGGGAAGAGTCCATCCCCTTATCTCACTCCAGTTTTGGGAGGCTCTGAGATGTCACCCATGAATTATGTTAGTTAGTGTTGCTTTAATAATTGCCAGCGTTTTCAGATCTAGTCTTTGTTCTTTCAATATTTGGAATAAAGATTCGCGGTCAGTAGAATCATATGCTTTTTTGAAATCCACGAATGTACAGACGAGATTTTTATTGTATAGTTTTTAACGTCTTAGGATCAACTTTACATTCAGGATCTGTTCAGGGTGTACCCGGTCGAAAACCTGCTCGATATTCACCAATTTTAGGTTCTAACTGTCCCTGTGCTCTGTCTAGTAGACATTAAGATAGAATCTTGTAACAAACTGGGAGAAGAGATATCCCTCTGTAGTTGTTTACATTTGTTCTATCTTCGTTCTTATATAGTGGATGGATTAGAGCATCTCTCCAATTTTCCGGAATCCGTTCGGTTCGCCAAACTTCTTGTAGAATTTTGGTTATTTCCTTGATTATACCTGGACCAGCGGATTTCAAAAGTTCAGCAGTGATTCCATCTTCACCAGAAGCTTTGTTATTTTTAAGTCGCTTGATTTGCCTGATTATTTCATCTTCATTCGGTGGTAATGAATCTGGGTTTGTTTGTTGTTAGGGTGTGATGTTGATAATCTATTTAAGAGCTCAGGACAGTTTAGTAGTTGTTCAATATATGTCGCAAGTTCTTTGCAATTGTCTTGGCTATTTAGAGCTAACACATGGGCTGAACAGTCCCGGGCCTAACAAAGAAAACACAGTTTTTTTGGTTCAAAATTAGCTTTATTCATCAACGTAATCTCCATCAAGAGCAACGCAATCATTCCAGCGCCGCTCTAACATTTCAATACCACTTTTGTAAAATGATTTATCTTTTGCCTCAAAATAGGCCTCAATTTCAGCGATAACCTCTTCATTCGTGCGAAATTTCTTACCGGCGAGCATTTTTTTCAGGTCTGCGAACAGCCAGTAGTCGCTGGGAGCCAAATCTGGCGAATACGGTGGATGTGGGAGCAATTCGAAGTTCAATTCATGTAGTTTTGCCATTGTTTTGATTGACTTGTGACACGGTGCGTTGTCTTGATGAAACAAAATTTGTTTCTTTGCCATATGCGGTCGTTTCTTTGCAATTTCGGCCTTCAAACGCTCCAATAACGCTATATAATATTCACTGTTAATGGTATTTCCTTTCTCAAGATAGTCGATGAATATTATACCACGCACATCCCAAAATACCGAAGCCATAACCTTTCCAGCCGATTGTTGTGCTTTCGGGCGCTTTGGACGAGGTTCATCAGTTGCTGTCCACTCAGATGTCGATCGTTTTGATTCCGTAGTGAAGTGATGGATCCATGTTTCATCCATTGTCACATATCGATGCAAAAATTCCGGTTTGTTATGTTTAAACATGGTCAAACACTGCTCAGAATCATCAACACGTTCTCGTTTTTGGTCAACAGTGAGCAAACGCGGCACCCACTTTGAACAGAGCTTTCTCATAGTCAAATGCTTATGCAATATAAAGCCAACACGTTCTTTTGATATATTTACGATGTCAGCTAACCCACGCAACTTCACTTTTCGATTATTCAAAACGATTTTCTGGATTTTTTTTGTTTTCTGGTGTTACCGCCTCATTTGGACGTCCACTGCGTTCTGCATCATCGGTGTCTCTACGACCACGTTTGAAGTCAGCAAACCAACGTTTTATTGTTGTTTCTGATGGAGCGGAGTCCCCATAACACTTTTCAAGCCATTGCTTCGCTTGAACGGTATTTTTTCCCATCAAGAAGCAGTGTAAAATTAAAACACGAATTTGTTTTCAGCCCATGTGTTAATTGTCCGTTTATATACTAGTTTGATAAATAATTAAAATAAACTGGCAGAGATATGTTCCATCAAGTAGTTCTCTGTAAGGTATTATCTGAAATAAAAAAAAATCCATTACTGAGGACGGTAACAGATGTCTCGCAACGTAGGGGATAACGATAAACATTTTTTTTTGCAGAAATGACAGCTGTTTGAAAAAAAGTGCAAATTTTTATCCAAATTTTAAGTTTAAAAAATTTATAACTTTTGAACTAGGCACCCAATCAAAAAAATCTTACGAGAAGTATAATATCATAAAGAAAATGTTTTTAAATTTGAACAAGATTAATTGAGTAGATCTTAAGTTTCCACTAGTTTAGTACACAAGGTCTTCCAGTGTTGCCGTGCGATCTTCTGACTACTTTTGAGCAGCTCTTTTCAATTTCCTGGCTCTTTAGACTCTTTTTGGGCTCTCATGTTGGCTATTGTTATTCTATTTGAATCTACATTTTCGGTAAACTGTAGCGCTTTAAGGACGATTGTAAGGTTCATTAATTACATCATATATAATACACTAGTGTATCCGTGTTTGTAAAGGTTCGACCGTTACCTGAGCTTCAGGTTTACTCTCACACGCGCTTCCTTGTGATGACTATAACCTCGGATATAATTGAAATTTAGAAATGATTCAAAATTTAAAATATTCTTAAAAGTATTGACAATTTATTTAGCCAAAAAAAAACGAATTTCAAGGTGATGTAACCTCTTAAAAGAACACTAAGTTGAAATGCAGCTAATGCCTTACATTTGATTAATTCTTTTAAAAACCGAATCACTTTTTTTAAAGTTCTCGACGCACGTTTCGCTGACCATGATAGCATCATCAGGAGATGATTTAATCTCAAGAATAAGAAGAATAATAGGAATAAATCATCTCCTGATGATGCGAATTTGGTCGGCAAAACGTCGTTTAAATTCAATGCGCTTTTGTAAAAAGTTATTTTGATATCCTGTTTTTATTTGGATATTTTATCCAGTTTTAAACGAAACAAGCTTGATTTCTGGAGGGTATTCACAAATTGTCAAAGACCAATATGTGCAGCTAGCGATGACGCATATTTTGAAGGAATTGTTTATTAACTTTCTTCCAAATTAAATGTGTTTTTTTAAGAACAAAATTAAGAATTATTAACCGCCAGACCTCGTAGTAAATGTTAATATTTATATCTTTTAAAAATGCTTTGTCGTTTAGCTAATGAATTAACGTGTTTGTTAGTGCGAAAATTTTTACACCTGACTGTATCTACATGTATACAAAGGACAGCGTTTTTAAAAGACCACACAGTTTTCTTGTACCTCGCAATTAACCAACTATAAGAGTCATATGAATATTTTTTTTAGTGTTGTTCGCAAGTACTTGCACTTCCAATCACAACAATGTTTGATAGAACGATTATATCTTTTTTTTGCTTTATCGCTTTGAGCTCGGCAGCAAGAGTTAAAAAATTTCGTAAGTATTATTGTTTTATTATTATTTTTGTAAGAAAAACGTCTTCTTCGAAGAATTTATTCTTAGCACTTATGTCCGTAGTGCCAGTGGGGCAATATGATAAGAATAGTTAGTAGTAGCTAAGATAGACTGTTTTCCAGAAAACTGACTTTTCTAAATCGATGCACGATTACATGGATGTCGAAATGCATCTTAATAATTATGTAGGTAACTGCGTACGAAAATATTTATTTAGTAGCTAACAGTAATAAGACTAATTACGATTAAAGAATGAAATGACTTCCATTTATCTCAGTGAATCTTCTAATTCTTTTCTTCATAGAAGATATTAGCCTTTCGAAAATATAAGGCATATTTATCTCACGCTTCCATTTATCTCAATGTACCTTCTAATTCTTTTCTTCATAGAAGATATTAACTTTCCGAAAGTATACGGCTTATTTTTAATATAATTACAAGCAGTAAATTCACGTCTTTTAAGGGGCTCTAGTCTTTTTAAGAAGCAATTTTTGGGGTATGTTTATATCATTTTTTTTGTTTTAATCCCTAGAGTCCCAAAATATTTCGATATTATTTCCACTCACCTATATATATATATATATATATATATATATATATATATATATATATATATATATATATATATATATATATACAGGGTTTTAGGTAACCATGCGGCAAAAATTAAAGGGGTTATTCCATGTCCTATTCTAAGAATATTTTGTTCTATGATGATTTTTGAAAAACCCCTTTGTTTCGAAGATACAGGGCGAACAAAATTTGCGACAACTATATTCGATATTTGTTGAAATCATTAATGTAAATAAAAGTAGGGTGTACGTCAATGAGTTTATCAAGTACAAAAAATGTTTTTTTCGATCTCGATCACTTGGAACGGCTGTTTTATCTAGTAAGTGGATTAGTAAGTGGACGTTTGTGGACTGACATGCACTTCATGTATGGACTTGCTGATGGCATTTCCAGCCCGTAATGTCCCCGACCGAAAAATCTTCGTAAACATACATCGACGTCTGCGTGAAACAGGCACATTGAAGCGAACTGAAGGGTTAGGAAGATCACTGACTGAAAGAACGGTACAATTGGAACAGAATGTGCTGGACATGATAGCGGAAGAGCCTGGTAGTTCTACGCACATTAATAGCAATATACTTTGAATGTGAGTCACTGGACAGTTTGGAAAATTCTTAAGGACAATTTCTTGTATCCATACCACATTCAACGCGTTCAGGCCCTACTACCTGTTGATTTTCCTCCACGTATTGCATTATGTCAATGGATATTGCAAACTTTACTTCGCATCCCTCTATTCCTGACACAAATTCTTTTCACCGATGAAGCCACTTTCACAAGAAACGCAATAAGGAATTTTCATAATAACCATGAGTGGGCAGATGAAAATCCGCATGAGGTAGTTTTATATATATATATATATATATATATATATATATATATATATATATATATATATATATATATATATATTATTAAGTCGTCATCAATCTTAGATCGAAACTTTTGGTGGAAAGTTTTTTCGAGTCCACTAAATCACAAATAACGTTTTGTAGCGTTTCGATAATCAAGCTAACATTATCAGGGGATATTATTTAATCGAAATTTAAATATAATTTGTTATTGTTATCATATAAGATTTATGTACTATACCTTAATGTATTATAATTATATTCAAGGTTAGACATAAAATTCAGAAAATATTAATTTAGCTGCTCAAATAATAAATATTTAGACAGTTGTTTTGAATATGTTAGTCACGTCGGGTATGGAAAGTTTTATTTTTTTGATAATTTAGCATGTTTCTCTTAAATATTTTTTTTTCTTAGGCATGTACAGGGTTAATTCTAATGACTTGCACATTGAGCACATTAATGAGAAGCAAATTCAAAGAACTTGCCTTAAATAACAAAAAAATAAGAAACATATACCTGCTAAAAAAGTTTAATTTATATTTTAGTCCTATCCTGTCCTTTTTTTTATTTACTTAGAATCTGACGTGTAATTTCTCGTAGACTTGTTGGATTTTTCTCGGCAAGATTTAACATTTTTTCAAGACATGCCGTCTATTATGTACCTGAGCGCTTACGAGTTATGAGTTTGTATCATATTATATCACTGGTTTACATTTAAAAATTATTACTGATTTAAATGGGCGGGTAATGTACGAATTGAGGAAAAAATTTGTTGATAAATATACTGGGTTTTCTCATTATCATATTAGTTGGTTTATTATGATTCATTTGTAAAATTAAAATGATAGAAAAAGTTTTAATTTGGAGTACATAAGAGGTTGTTGGATGGGTAAGAACACGGCGGATAAACTGGAGGGACTCAAACAAGGAAACATCGCTATATTTGCCGCTCCCGGATATATTTTTCTTTTTTTTTTGTAGAATTTTTCCTACAGCTTTGCGCTGCTCAAAATTTTTCTTGGACGTCGTATTTTTTGCCTGTTGTTTTTGCTTCGCATATCAGTTTTTTAACTGGGATCTCATCTTTCATTCTCTGCGAATGTTCTATATATTTCTTTAAATTGTCTAGCACATCGGTCAATAAGTTCCCGGTTTGACATACGGATGGCATCATTTGCGAAACATCCTTACCAGAGATCGATTGTGCGAACTTTTATGCATTGTCATCTGTTAAAATTTCATGACAATCTGTCTACTAGTTTTTGAGTGACTTTAAGTGACGGTACCTTTGTTATTTTCAAAACAATGGAAAAATAATTTTATATGTTGATTAAGCATTACTTTTTGACGAAGAAAAATACCGCTAAGTAAAACAATAGCATGATAAATATTACCCGGACTCTGCCCAGGAAAATCAACCATGACTTGAAGTATAAGCACCGATGATGCGGAATGATGGGTTATGTTTAAATCTTTTTTTTAATAATTTTCTGCAACTTTTGTTATCTGTTTAGGGACGACCCATAAATAAGAATAGATGTGTTTAGTTTGTTTATTTCTTTTCTAAACCCAAAGAGATTTACCACTAAACACAAAATTACTTTTTTAAAGTTCACATCGCGCGTTTCGCTAACCATGTTAGCATCATCAGGATATGATTTAGTTGACAGTAAAACATCTCCTGATGATACTAACATGGTTAGCGAAACATGCGTTGAGAATTTAAAAAAAGTGTTTCGATGTTTAGTGGTAAATCATTTTGAGTTTAGTGTTTCACACCGAAGGTTCCGATAGAAAAATTGATTTCGTTTTTGTTCAAAAATCCTTTATTCATGTCGTACTATATTTTATTTGCTTTCTTCCTTCTATTGTTGAGATCTCTGGTATGTTCTGTTTTCATAGAGCAGCAAAACATTGAAATTTATCAGTCTGTTCTATTTTAAACTCCATCTACTTGAATTTGTATCTCTTTTACGTTCTTTTGTAATTACCATCAATAAACTTGAAGAGATTTGCCACTAAACACCAAATCACTTTTGCTGATTTAATCTAATTCTAAAACTAAACTATGTTCTATTTATATGAAAACCTCACCTAACGAAGCATGTAAAAATCATGAACCGTGAAGTTTACTAAGCCTCACATTAATGACTGAAAAAGTTGACTCTCGGTTCATGATTTTCTTACATTTTTCTATTTGAATGCTTTCATATGCATCCAAAGCCCTATTATTATTAACACTTTTAATTACTCTTAAATTACTAATATCTATCCTGTGGTCATGTTCGATTACATCTTGGGCAACACAAGATTTTTCATTTCTCCCATATCTAATGTCGGCAATATGTTCTTTATATCTTGTCAATATGGATCTTTTTGTTTGCCCAATATATCTCAGATCACAGTCTTGACAACTAATTTCGTAAATCTCCGACTTTTCATGTTGATCTACGTTATCTTTCGGATTACCCAGAGCTTCTCTTAATTTATTATATGGTTTGTACACAACCTTAATGTCCACTTTTTTCAAAATTTTGTCTAGCCCTCTTGTTAATTGGGGATCATCCTGATAATGCTAACATGGTTAACGAAACGTGCGTCAAGTTCAGTTTCTATATCCGATGTATAATGGTTATACCTTGCTATTACATCTTTGATTATTTGATATAACTTGTATTTCAAATTAAGCGGTTTTTCTAATACTTGAATAAAACACGGATGACGTTGTGAATTTGCATTTGCATTTGATATTTCGTACACAATATAACCACGCGTCCATCTGAAAGCGCTACCAATCGAATTGTTCAAAAATTTCATGAAACTGATTCGGTGGAAGATCAAAGTCAAGTTTTGGGGTTAGAGGCGCATCCGCAACTGAGAAGGCTATTTAGCGAGTGGACCTACAGCTTAACGTGCGTTCCGAACCACGGTCATCAGCTACCGAAAACCCCGGTCAGGCTATCAACCCTTGATTTTGTGCTTAACCGAAAGTATCTCGAGAAGCCTACCGACTGGCGAGTGACCAACGTAGAAAACTTCTCAGAAGGCATCCGGCCTTACCCAGCCTCGAACTGGCGTAACTGAAGGGTGCTTCCTTGTCAGATTTTACACTCTTTCCTAGAAACATTCACAAGAATTTTAGAAAAACTTTTTTGCCTAGTACGGGATTCGAACCCGCTCCACATTAACTGTCGTAACGTAAGGCTGACGCCTTAGACACCACAGCTAATGTGGCTCCGAAGATAAAAGAAGAGCAACATATAGTCGTAGTGGTCGTTTACAGTAGCATATTAATTTGGCATGTGAAAGTGTTGCTGAAGACACAGAAGTTTCCATTGGTCGACGTGTACAACAATTCGGACTCAGTGAGTCCATAACATGGCGTATTTTACGAAAGGATTTAGCTCTGAAAGCATATAAGGTTCAAATAATACAGGAACTAAAGCTACATGATCATTCAAAATGTCCTGCATTTGGCAACTGGATCAAAAAATAAAAGAATATTATTTTTCTAAAAAAAATATCTTTCCAGATGAAACACATTTCGAAATTGGCGACTATAGTAATAAACTATGAATGGTGTTCGATATTGTGAGATGACAACTGGATTTTTGTAAGCTGAATTAAATAATATTTATCTAGATGATATGATATGTGATGGTTCCAACAGAATGGCGCTACACTTCACTCTCCTAAGGAAACAATTGATTTATTGAAGGATAGTTATTTCAGGAAACGGTGATGGTAACTGGCCATGAAGACCACGTGATTTGACCCCATCGCACTATTTTCTTTAGGGTTACGTAAAAAGCCAAGTCTATAAGAACAATCCACAATCGATTCGTGAACTAAAGAATGAAATTATTCGAGTCATTAGGGGTTATGTCGAAATGTCATCCAACATTTTGACAATCTGTGGAGCTGCAAGAGCTAATTATTTGGCACATATTGTTTTTTGTGTTTAAATGTCATACAATATGCTTCAATTATCAATAAAAAATTGTTGAAATCAACACAAATTCTGTGTTTGATTCAAGAATTTAAAAAACTGACCAATTTGAAAGATCCTTTACTTGTAGACTGGTACAAAATTAGTATAGTAGTCTTTTCTCGTGCGTTATTTCTTCTAAGTTTAAAACTAACAATCAAATTTCACCTGACATACATTATTTTTTGTAAATTTTTTGTTTATGTACTTAATACTTCTTTCCTTAGCACATTCACGGTCAACTATTTATCAGTACACTCTGGGTTTTTTAATTAATTTTAGGAATCAATGTCAATGTTAAATTATTACTAAACCCACCTTATACCTGACTATTCATTGCCATACCATTTTCAAACAACATATGACCCTTGACTAAAACGAATCTACTGCAATAGCAAACATATATATTAGTTAACACTTACACGGCTATAATAATAATTTTTTTCCCTTGGTCAATAACGTTGAAACGTGCTTTGTATAATAACCAGCAAACGAATGAGGACAAACGAAAAATAAACATTTTTTTTCAGCTACCTACGTAGAAAAGTGCCACCAAAGCGACAAAGACTTGGAAAAATGTCTGTTGAAAGCCATCCAAATCGTGAAGCCTCATCTCAAAGCAGGAATTCCAGAATTCAGATTACCTAAGATGGATCCCTTGGTGTTGCCAGAAGTGGGAATAGATGCAGGAGCTGGGTTTATTGCAAAATTTGAAGTAAGCACTTTTATTCATACAAATTATAATGAATTTTTAACTGAGGTAGCCGATACTTGATGGAAATTCATTTTAAATAAAAAACCAAGATTAATATCTAAATTTCCACTATATTTAAAACTTGTACGTATGACAATTGTTTCGACACACAGTGTCTTTTTCAAATACACACTAAATTAAACTAACAGTACGAAAAACAGTTACTACCTAAACTAATCTAATAAAACCATAAATGATGATAGTGGGAGTCCCGCGTCTCAATGTCTAGAGTAATATAAGTTTAACAAGGGTGAACCAAGTCTACCTGATCATTAAGTAAAATAACCAAATTTTTTCTTTTATTAATTTCTAGGCTCTCTAAAAGATTAAGTTTTTTAGATTTATTTTCGTTATGCAACATTTTGAAATTATCGTTGAAAGTGTGATTTTCTAACATTAAGTGATTGGCATAATGAGAATTATTCTGTTCTTTAATATAACTTCTTTTATGTTCATTAAGCCTGGTGGAAAAGGATCTTCCTGTTTGTCCAACATAGACTTTTGGACAAGAACCGCACTCAATTAAATAAATTCCTGATTTATAAAGTTTGTTTGTTTGACTTTTATTATTTTTTATTAAGCGTCCAAGACTATGGTTTGTTCTGAATGCAATATTTATATTGCTAGTTTTTGACAAATGTTTAGAAATTAATTTGGTGACTTTTCCTGTATATGTAATTGTTTTGTATACGGTGTTCTTGACTTTATTGACAGGATATATTAAATTGATGGTATTATTATAACATTTTTTATTAATTATTTTATTTATAATGTTTGGGTCTTAACCATTATTAACTGCGATCTGTTTAATGACATTCAATTCGTTGTTATAGTTATCTATTGACATTGGGGTATTTATTAATCTGTGTATGAATGAATTAAATGCAGCCATTTTTTGAGAATAAGGATGACAAGACTTGTTATGTATAACTAAATCTGTGTGAGATGGCTTATGATAAATTGCAAAAACAATTGTCACACGTACAAGTCTTAAATCTAGTGGAAATTTAGATATTAATCTTGGTTTTTTATTTAAATTATAATGAAGTTATAGGTTATCCGTTTCGAGATATTTCGTTGCCCTTTGATCAAATGTTAATTGCTCCAATAAATCTCAATAAAAATATTCCTGGTTTCTTAAAAGGCACCAGAGCCGGAGTGATTTAATTTCTGAATAATTTTGGTCATGTGTATCGATCCATGTTTCATCAAGGCAAATAATGGGACCATTTGATCTTCTAATCTGTATTTTTTTTATAAAGTTTAAGCAGTCAAACCGCTATCGTCGCAATCGTTGTGATTCCATTAATATTTGTCTTTTATTCATGGTCCGATATGCAAAACCCATTAGAGATAATATTCTCTGGCGGCTAGTACTGCTGCAAAGAATGTTCGTTTCATCTTTCTTTAGACGCTGTTACAATGAATGCAATATAGGCATAGTAGGCTCTTCATACATAGCATACATTTTATATAACATAAATCACATAGATTGCTTGGCTTTAATTGGCTTCGTCACAATATCTTTAACTTTAGACAACGAAGTTTTCGTTAATGAAGACGTTTCTGCCGCGCCTTCATTTACATTAACCCCCTATTCAATAAAGAAACATACTCATTTTTATCAACTTGCTTAGCATCCGGCGATAAATGTTTTTATTATTAAATGATCATTATTTTGGAATAACAAAAAATATGATCGAAATTATAGAACTGTACTTTTTAAACTATTAAACCAGGTATAAAATTAATTATATCTTTTAACCTGTTATTTTATTAGCTCCGGCCCTGTTTACGTTTCTTGCAACTTTGCCGGGTTTCGTTACGGCAGGGGTTGTAAAGAGTTTATTGCAGCCAATCGGTCAGTAATATATCTTGAAACGCTTAATACACACAACAATCCACGCAGCTCTTGTCAGAGGTCTTATTGTTTTCCAAAAAGAGTATAATCAAAATTTATACTAAAATTTATACGTTATAGCGGCAATACTGTTTGAAATATAAAAGCCACCGCTCTATTCAGTATATTGTGTTAATTCACCATGGAAAGATACACGATTTAACAGGACGTAAAAATTGGAAGGCAAAGGAAAGAATGGGGAATTTTTTTTGGCGAATCGCACTTCTGACTTAGATTCTCAAGTGATTCATGAGTTACCTCTTCATCCTCACAGAGCCATTGTTTATGAACTAAATAGATGATAATGGGATGGGGTAATGTTAGAGGGATAAGGTGTATATATACACCCAACTAAGCTCGATAGCTGCACATTTTATTAGCGTGTTATAATAAGCCAGACTAAAAGTTTACAACAGATATGTAAGTGCATTCTCCTTAGTTTATTTATCGATATTTTGTTCGCTGCTTTGGATTATTTTTACTATAAATTATCCAAACAAATAATTCATATTTGGTTTTGTTCCAGAACGTTGAGATCTATGACGCAGATAAGTTTGTGATAAGGAAATTCGACATGAATTTGGAACAGAACAAAATTAAGTTTGACTTAACTTTTCCTCATATCCGAATTAAAGCTCACTATTCTATATTTGGGAAGGTGCTATTTTTTAATTTGGATGGATCAGGACCAGCTGATGGAAACATAAGTAAATATACTCTATACTACTATATACTGTTTTCTATTCAATTTTTCTATTGGAACTTTGGGAATGAAACACTAAACTCAAAGAGATTTACCAACATCTATTAGGACATTAACATGGTTAGCGAAACGTGCGTCGAGAACTTTAAAAAAGTGTTTCAATGTTTAGTGGTAAATCTCTTTGAGTTTAGCGTTTTCTATTGTTAATAATATAAATTACATAATCATAAAACTAATTAAATTATATTATATTTTATTATATTATACTCTTAATATATAGGGAGTTAGGTAAACATGCGGCAAAATGCAAGGGGTTATTCTTTGACTTATTCAAAGAATAGTTTGTTGTGTGATGATTTTTGAAAAACCCCTTTGTTTCGAAGATACAGGGCGAACAAAATTTACGATAACCATATTCGATATTTGTTTAAATCATTAATGTAAATAAAAGTAGGGTGTACGTCAATGAGTTTATCAAGTACAATTTTTTTTTTTTGATCTCGATCACTTGGAATGGCTGTTTTATCTAGTAAGTGGATTTTATCGGTCGCATTTTTATCGGTCGTGGTTTGGCTGTTTGACGTATCTTAAATAGTGAGTGAAGTCCTCTATCATAATGTATACAAACGCCGAGATGACTGACATGCACTTCATGTATGGACTTGCTGATGGCAATGCAGTACAAGCTAGGCGATTGTACAGTGAACGATTTCCAGCCCGTAATGTCCTGACCGAAAAATTTTCGAAAACATTCATCGACGTCTTCTTGAAACAGGCACATTGAAATAAACTGAAGGGTCAGAAAGATCACTGACTGTAAGAACGGTACAATTGGAACAGAATGTGCTAGACATGATAGCGGAAGAGCCTGGTAGTTTTACGCGCATTAATTGCAATATACTTTGAATGTGAGTCACTGGACAGTTTGGAAAATTCTTAAGGACAATTTGTTGTATCCATACCACATTCAACGCGTTTAGGCCCTACTACCTGTTGATTTTCCTTCACGTATTGCATTATGTCAATGGATAATGCAAACTTTACTTCGCATCCCTCTATTCCTGACACAAATTCTTTTCACCGATGAAGCCACTTTCGTAAGAGACGCAATAAGGAATTTTCATAATAACTATGTGTGGGAAGATGAAAATCCGCATGAGGTATGCGAAGATAGTTTTCAACATCAGTTCTCGTTGAATGTTTGGGTTGGAATTGTAGGTGACTATCTAATTGGACCGGTATTTCTATCACAAAGACTTACTGGCGAGGTGTATCGCAACTTTTTGGAAGCAACGCTGCCTGAGTTTCTGGAAGATGTACCATTGGCAACAAGGCATGAAATGTGGTTTATACACGATGGTGCACCACCACATTTCAGTTTAGTTGCTCGTGATTTTTTAACAGCAACATACGGATATCGCTGGATTGGTTGAAGTGGGCCACACGCATGGCCTGCTCGATCCCCGGACTTAAACCCCCTGGATTATTTCTTCTGGGGGTATCTGAAGTCATTCGTTTACGCTACTCCATTGATGAATTTGGGTGATTTGCGAAATCGGATAATTGCTGGGTGTAACTCAATTAGAAACGACCCTAGTGTGCTTGAAAGACTTCGGCAGTCAATGACGAGAAGATTGAATGCTTGTATCAAGGCTGGAGGAAGTGATTTCGAACATTTATTGTAGATTGAGCAACTTTACATGTACTTTTTGATAATAAAATGTTGTTAATGTCGTCAATTTTGTTCACCCTGTATCTTCGAAACAAAGGGGTTTTTCAAAAATCATCACACAACAAACTGTTCTTTGAATAAGTCAAAGAATAACCCCTTTAATTTTTGCCGCATCTTTACCTAACACACTGTATATTTGGATGGATTGGTCTGATTTGTTTCTGAATAATGGGATTGACTAAATGCACAGTATTTTTATCCTAAAATTGTTATATTGATTAGAAAGTGACCGGAATGTGACAGTTTTGATTGAGTGAATTTCCTAAAAAATTGAGTGAATTGCCTAAAGTGGGTGGAGCGCAACCTTTATTCATACCTTAAATCTAACCTTAGAACTTGATTGTCTAATTTTTTATATACAATGTTATTGGGTAGAAGAGTTTATCGTAGAATAGTCCTGTTAGTGTGAAAGTGATAAAAATGTGTCAGTTTGGACTGGGTGAATTTTCTAATAGATACGTCTGACGTGACTTTCATTCAAAATGCACATTTTCATTCATTTCATTCAAAATGGTCTAATTTTTTACATATAATGTTATTATATATAGCTACAGGTGTAGTATTGTTTTCACAGACTGTTGGTGGAAAAGTGACGGAAATTCGTCAGTTAGATTGAGTGAGTTTTCAATAAGACACACCCAAAATGGGCGGAGCGAAATCCTTCATCTAAAATGAGCCTCTCACTTCAGAACTTATTTAATTTTTTTATACATAATGTGGTTATTGGCTAGAGCTGTAGTATATTTATCGCAGAATAGCCATATTAGTGTGAATGTGATGGCAATGGATCAGTTTAGATTGGGTGAGTTTTCTAAAAGACAAGAGAAAAGAAAATGGGCCAAGCGCGACTTTCATCCAAAATGAACATCTCAACTTAAAACATGTCGATTTTTTTTATATAAAATGTTATTGGCTAGAGGTGTAGTAGTTTAATTGCAGCATATCGATATTCCAGTGAAAGTCACGGGAATATGTCAGTTTAAATTGGGTGAGTTTTTTAAAAGACACCCCCAAAATGCGCATCTCAACTAGGAATTTGTCTGATTTTTTTATTACATAATGTTCTTGGCTCGAGGTGTAGTATTTTTATCGTAGAATAGCCCTATTGGTTTGAAAGTGACGAGAATGTGTCACTTTGGATTGGGTGATTTTCTTAAGAACCACGCCTAAAATGGGCGGAGTGCAACCTTCAACTAAAATGAGCATTTCACCTCAGCACTTGTCTGTTTTTTTATACTTAACGTTATTGGCTAGAGGAATTGGAACAGGAATGTATCTTATAATAACTATATTTACTTCATTTATTAATATAATCTTATTATTTTCAGCTGATTGCCGAGTAATAGCTACTGTGAACGGAGAACGTTATTACAATCAAGAAAAACAATATCTCAAGCTGACCGAAATCATGATCGACGACATGGACTTCGGAAAACCCAATTTCCACTTTTACGAACTGTTCCGAAGTAATCCGGAACTCACCGAACAAACTAATCGTATTCTGAATGCAAACATGGTAGAGTTACTTAACGATCTAAGACCCACTTTAGAGCAAACCATCGGAAAAACCGTGTTGGAGTTCATCGGAAGGGTGTTTACGAGGTTTTCCATAGAAGAACTGTTTCCAAAATAGGTTTTTAACAAGTTTTATTGTTACTTTGGGTACAAATAGTCGTAAGGAATGTTTTCGGCGATATGTTTGAGGAGGAGGTTCTCCATGATGCGCGTTATCGTCTCTTCCAGGACCGGTTTGAGTTCGCCGAAGAGGACGTTAACGTTGTCATTGATGGCCTTGTTGGTTACTGCATCTGGAATTTCAAATTAATGTATTTATTGTAAAAAAAATATTATTTTTTTAATTTTGTTAAGTAAATAAATAATGATAAGTAAAATTAACGATGAGTTTAATGTGTCTTTTTCAAAAAGCAATTTCCGAAATATTAAAAGATTTCCTATAACACCCTGAATCATCATATAAAACTTTAGTTAGGTTGATCTTATTTCCAACGACTCATCCAATAACCTATTCGAATCATTTTTTTTTTGCAATACAGTGATTTTAAAGCGTTCTCTTTTACTTCCAAAATGATACATAATATACAAACAAGCCTAGTGTAAATATAACCTCAAAAATCAGCTATGGGCGCGTAGAACGCATTCTTTTTTCTTTTAAACTGAACAAAAATGCTGCGCAAACTCAGCACATGATTTGTACTTAACGTACGTAAGAAGTGGTTTGGTTTCATAAATTCTGAACTGAAAATTTTGTCTTAAATGATACAGAATGTCTGGGGCAGTCCAAAAAAGTGGAGGTTGACGAATTGGAAACACTGCTGGAAAAAAATCTTTGTCAGGCACTGTTAGAGCTCGCTCGGAACTAGGGCTTATACCGCAAGTCCTTCATAAACGTTTACACAAGCTAAGGAAACTGAAAAAGGGAAGCGGTCGGTTCCCTTTAAACCCATAGCTGATAATAAGAGCAGACGTCCATATTTTTATGTTATTGTTCAAGAGATTCAAGGAAAACAACTATTTCTATAAGAGTATGACCTGTTACGAAAATAGGATCCTTCAGGACAATAATTCAAAAACGTAAAAATCGTTAATTAATCATGGTGGAGGCATCAGCCAGTACCGCAAAACTAAATATTCATGCCAAGAAGGCGTTCTTGGTGAATACATATCAAAATTAGTCAAGAATGTTCGAGGATAAAGTTTAGGACCTAATATAACTGTACATAATTTACAATAAAGATTGCGCTCAGCAGATTAGAGTTCAGTCCTTGATTTGCTTTATTAATAGTTTTGTAACATGACATTGAAATGTGGTGGGGAAATAAATACAGGGTCACTCAGGAGGAAAGGTCAATATTTCAGCCACATATTCAGCGATCTAAAATAAACATAAACATTTATTAGACAGAAAGAATGGAAAAAATGGAAAAAGTAGAAACATATCTAACTATCTATCTTGTTTGATTTCTTGGTTTTCTCGAAGTCGGTATGTTGAGCTATTTATTTGTTTGGGGCCTAGGATTTTTCTTATGATTTTTCTTTCCTTCTTTTCAATATCCTCGATGTCCCTCTTTCTATTCAAAATGAGTGTTTCTGCAGCATATAGACATTCTGGCTTAATAACCGTGTTGTAATGTCTCAGTTTTGTGTTTTTAGATAGGCATTTTTTGTTGTAAATATTTTGTGTAAGTCTCAATGCCGTTTCCATTTTTTGACATCTACTCTTATTGGCCGCTTTTTCCAACCCATTTTCCATGATTATTTCACCCAAATATTTGAATTGAGAGACTCGTCTGATGTTACCATATTTTGTTTTTAGAAATGGTGTTGTTAGTCTGTTGCAGGTCATGTATTGTGTCTTTTCAAAGGAAATTTGGAGTCCTACCTTTTCTGCTGTTTCTTTTAGGATTTCAATCTGTTTCTGTGCCGTTAATACATCTTGAGCTAAAATTGCTAGATCATCAGCAAATGCCAGACAATCAATTTTGATGTTGGTTCTTCCCAGTTTAATGGGCTGGTCAATATTCAGGGCCGACTTTTTTTCACGCCACTCCTGTATTACTTTTTCTAGAACTCAGTTAAATAAGAGTGGCGAGAGTCCATCCCCTTGTCTCACTCCAGTTTTAATTTCGAAGGGCTCTGAGATCGTTCTTTTACCTGAGAGATCGCTCTTTTACCCCGTGTTAGTTAACGTTACTTTAATAATTGCCAGCATTTTCAGATCTAGTCCTTGTTCTTTCAAGATTCGGAATAAAGATTCGCGGTCAATAGAATCATATGCTTTTTTGAAATCCACAAATGTACAGACGAGATTTTTATTGTTCAGTTTTTGATGTCTTAGAATCAACTTTAGATTCAGGATCTGTTCAGGGCAGGATCTGCCCGGTCGAAAACCTGCTTGATATTCACCAATGTTCGGTTCTAACTGTCCCTGTGCTCTGTCTAGTAGACATTGAGATAGAATCTTGTAACAAACTGGGAGAAGAGATATTCCTCTATAGTTGTTTACATCCGTTCTATCTCCTTTCTTATGTAGTGGATGGATTAGAGCATCTTTCCAGTCTTCCGGAATCCGTTCCGTTCGCCAAACTTCTTGTAGAATATTGGTTATTTCCTTGATTGTACCTGGACCAGCGGATTTCAAAAGTTCAGCAGTGATTCCATCTTCACCAGAAGCTTTGTTATTTTTAAGTCGCTTGATTTGCCTAATTATTTCCTCTTCATTCGGTGGTAATAAATCTGGGTTTGTTTGTTTAGGGTTTAGTGTTGGTAATTTGTTTAAGGGCTCAGGACAGTTTAGTATTTGTTCAAAATATTTCGCAAGTTCTTTGCAATTGTCTTGGTTGTTTAGAGCTAATTCTCCGTTTTCCTTTGGAAAGCATAGACTCTGCGGTTGATAGCCTGTTAATTTAGTTTTAAATGTTTTGTAAAAGTTTCGGGTGTTATTTTTTTGGAAATCTTTTTCTATTTCATTAAGTTGATTGTTTTCATATTTTCTTTTAGTTTGTCTAATTAGGTTCGATGTTTCTTTTCTTACTTCCAAAAAGATATTATAGTTTATTGCTGTTTTTTGACTGTTCTAATCTTTGAATGCTTTACTTCGGCTTAATACTGCTTGCTCGCAAACTTCATCCCACCACGGATGTTTTCTACGTTTTTGTAAAGGGACCAACTTTAAGGCTGTTTTAATAATTTTTTGTTTTAATTCTTGCCAGTTCTGTGCAGGTTGTTTATCAAGCTCTTCTGTTAGGGCTGGTTTTATTTTCGTTGGGTCAAACTTTGGTATTAGCAGCCTCTTTTGAATAAGTTTTCGAGGTTTTAAGCTAACTTTGATTCTAGTCAAGTAGTGATCCGTGTCTATATTTGCTCCTTTCCTGACTTGAACATTCAAAATCTCTTTATAATTGGGGTACGAAATGGCAACATGGTCAATTTGAAATTCACCCATGTACATGTTTGGGCACCTCCGGGTCTTTTGTTTTGTTATTTTCTTCTTAAAATGGGTTGACATTATTTTTAGATTAAACTGCGAACATAGTTCAACCAATCTTCTACCATTATGGTTAGTCCATTTATGAGCGGGAAAACTGCCGACTGTTTTCCTGTACTTTTTTTCTTTCCCTAGTTGGGCGTTGAAATCACCCAATAGGATTTTTACATGGTTAGAGGGAATTTTAGAGATAGTCTTTTCCAGAATTTCCCAGGACTTATTTACTTTTTCAGGATAAAATTTATTTTCTTCGTTAACTGGGAGGTGTGCATTGATTAATGTATAGTTTTTGTTAGCACACTTGAGGGATAGTGTCATAAGTCGATTATTTACTGGCTGGACATTTGTTATAGAACCAAGAATGTTTCTTGAGACAGCGAAAGCAACACCGAGATGTGGTGTATTTTTGAGTATTCTTATGTCTGTTTTACTTTTAAAAAGTCTGTAGTTGCCGAATTCCAAGGTGTTATCATCTATCAATCTGGTTTCTTGCAAAGCTAAAATTTGGATTTTCGCCCCAATTCGTGAAGTTTTCCTGGACGCAGGAGAGAATTGATATTTACCGTTACAAAGAAAGTTTTTATTTTCGGTTTCAGACGTTGGCCAGAGATCTCCGACTCCCTCTGAAAGATTTTGCGTTTAAGCCCGGACGCCCCAGAATCCGAAAGTTCGGTTGTACCAGCAAAACTGGCAGAGGATTGTCTACCTCCTGGGGTAATTTTGTAATTACTAGAACGCTTCATCTTGTACTTTGAATTAAAGGTTTGAACAATGACGGTTCAGAGGTTAAGACTGGAAGGGTTAGTTCCAGAATTAAATATCAGCCGCACCACTGGTGAACAGACGCTGACCACTCAGCCGCTTGATACAAGTCAGACCCTAAGTGGATTTAGTTTTCTTTTTGCCTTGGTTCGGGGCTGCTTATTTTGGGATATTCGTAGCTGTCCATTAATATCTAATGGAACTTTCACTATCCACCACCCGTGACCCGTCTAGTACCTTAGGCGAGGTATACTGGAATATATTGGTTTTTTATATTTAAAATATTAAAATTTTGCTTAACTGGCCGATAGAGGGTTCACTTATCACACCACCATTTACTTCCAAACACTTATCAGCTCGAGCTTATGAACAGCTCGAGTTGCTCTGTGAATGGATTCTGGTCTGTTCCTAGTAAATCCTGCTGTATTTACTATCCGGTCGAGTAATGCATCTCTAGTGTCTACTTTAGTTGCATATACCAAAGATTTAATCTACCCTAAAAAAATAATCCAGAGGACTAAGGTCTGATGATCTATCTGGTCAATTGTGCGGGTAACCTCATCCAATCCACTGGTTTGGAAAGTTATTGTTTAAGAAATTTCTCACTTATAAGCTGCAGCGTGCAGAAACTCCGCCATGTTGTAAGTACATGTTTTGTCGTACATTTAGTGGAACATGTTCTAACAACTTTTTTTACAAAATTTATGTAAACTTCTCCTTAGAGATGGCCGTTAAAGATAAATGGACCGATGAATTAATTTTTAAGCGTTCTATACCACCATTAAAGCTAAATCGATGTTGAAAATTATGTTCAGCTGTAGCGTAAGGGTTTTCATCGGACCATCGATCTTCATTATGAAGATTATTTATGTCATTACGAATGAATTACTTGTATAAGCTCCGATTTGAATATATTTAGTTAACAAAACGCAAAATCGCCATCCTGCAAATGTTGTACCGGTTGTAAACGAGACAGATATAAAATACATGTGAAAAGTCATCCAAGTAGATGATTGTTTCATTTGGCAAATATCTACAATACGCCTTTTACTTACGCTTGGATCATTTTCAACTATGTCAAGAATTACCTTTTCTTGTTTAGGATGAAGTTCCAATTGCCGATCAGATACAATTCTCGCACTTGGAAACATACCAGATTCTCTTGCAGTGATACACACTTGTTAAAAAGCCCTTCGATCAGGCAGTTTCCGATTCAGAAAATGAATACAAAAGCAATAAACGAATAATAAATCTGCATATTTACGATGAGAAAACAACGAAGGCATAATGAAATCAATGAAAGAACTTTAAAACCATTTGGCTAAGTATAAACTAATACGTGAAACAAAGGTTGCTTAGCAGTAAAAAAAGTAAAAGTACATTTTATCATTCTTTATAACATTTGCCATCCATAAATATGTTTATTCCTATTTCTCCGAAACAGTTCAAAATAGGACCCATGTTTATAGAAACTTTTATATTAATTTTCGGTTCCTGAATATGTAGTTGAAATATTGACATTTCCCACTGAACTACCCAGTAGATTTATTAATGAAAAACGTTAAAATGTCATGAAAAATAATTTTTTTCCTACTCAATTCTGGATTTCCATCAAATAAACCTTCTAGGTGAGCCTTGGGTCCGCTCACTTCAATAGTACTGTTGGTAAAGTAAGGAATAATGTGATTTTCACCCTTGATTGGTCCTTCGCGACATTTCTGATACATTTTTACCTCACAAGAATCTAAAACGATAAAATTTTTTCTAAGTAACTACACAAAATTTGAGTAAAGCATTTTACCAATTTTAGCCGTGAATCTTCCTTTTCCTTCTATGGGAGCTATTAGGATTCTGCCTGTGATATTATAGTCCCCTTCCAATTCCAAGCCAGGAATGCTGGTATCACAGAAAAATTGTAGATTGGGCACATCAAAACTACAAAAAAATATGAACAGTTAAGGGTATAGGTGTAGAGACTTCAAAAAATTTATATATTTTTTATTGTAGAACTAATCAAAAATTTATTCTGAAACTTTCAAAACAAAATTCCAAACCGTTTAAAAGTTATAAAAGTTCGAGTAAGTTGCCCTCGGTCGAACGGTTAGAGCGCGTAGCATGTAGTACGGAGCGATCGGAGGTATTGAAAGAGAAGAAGAACGTGAGCAAATGCAGAATGCCTGTAATATGTGCTGGAATAGCTGATTAACTGGTAAGTTGTTTAAATTGATTCATTACTGCCTTAAATTTACCTTTATTGCCACTCTTATTTTCAAACGGGTTTTTTTTTCGAATTTGTGTACACTTTTGCAGTTCTTGATCAATCGTTATCAAACTCCGCAAATAGTTTCTTTATATAAACAAGTTTTATTTGATATTTTTTTCTTTCATTTGGGTTTTTCGCCACCATCTAAATTTTGTTCGTTAGGCAAATTTATTACAAAAAAGAATCACTGAGAAATTTGTCTCCGTTTGGTTTTTTGTTTTTACCCAGTGATTCTTTCTTTACATAAGAATAGGTATTTTTGATATTTTTTAAGTTTTAGATAATGGCGAAAAACCCAAATAAAGGGAAAAAAATATATGAACACGCCACAATCATTCAGACATTACTTAAGTTTTATTTGAACCACAATCCTAAACAATATCTTTATTTTAACTATTTTTTATTGCAAAAATGAGTACAAAAAATAGTGAAACTTAGTAATGTCTGAATGATTGTGGCGTGTTCATATATTTTTCCATTTATTTGGGTTTTTCGCCACTATCTAAAACTCAAAAAATATCAAAAATACCTATTCTTATGTAAAGAAAGCAGATATAAAAATGTTATAAAAAATTTTACAAACTTTTAACGTTAACGTTTCGGAAGGTCCTCTCCCCCCGTTTTCAAAACTAAACTAAAAAATAAATTATATTAATTTGTAATATATAAAATAACGAGTGAAAGTAAATATATTTTTTGTATATGTCAACGGTACTTACATTGACAAAAATAGATTTTCATGACAGTGACATACTACCAAAAAATATATATAGGTAATGTTTACTGGGTGATTGTTTATTGTACTGATTGTGTATTCAAATATTTAAATGTGTTTAATTGTATTCTTTAGAATCGGAAACTATATTGAATTTAAATCTACCGAAGGCATAGCAATACAGTTATTTTTATTTAAATTAATTATGGTGATTTCTTTTAATGTTCTGTATTTTGTTACCGATTCTTTTAATACCGTTTTGGAATTATTCCAATTTATTTTATGACCCGATTCCCATGCGTGTTGACAAACTCAAGATTTATTAAAATCGCCCTTTCTAAGAATGGTTTTTATTCTAAGATCTAACGGTTTAGATGTTTCACCTATATAGAATTTGCCACATTCGCAGGAAATTTTATAAACCACATTTTTGGTATTTTGTTGTATATTGTTTGGTTTAGTCTTTGTAGTTTTGATATTTTTTGAGTTTTAGATAGTGGCGAAAAACCCAAATAAAGGGAAAAAAATATATGAACATGCCACAATCATTCAGACATTACTTAAGTTTTATTTGAACCACAATCCTAAACAATATCTTTATTTTAACTATTTTTTATTGCAAAAATGAGTACAAAAAATAGTGAAACTTGGTAATGTCTGAATGATTGTGGCGTGTTCATATATGTTTTCCTTTATTTGGGTTTTTTGCCACTATCTAAATCTTAAAAAATATCAAAAATACCTGTTGTTATGTAAAGAAAGAATCACTGGGTCAAAACAAAAAACCAAACGGAGACAAAATTCTCGGTGATTCTTTTTTGTAATAAATTTGTCTAACGAACAAAATTTTAAAGATATAAAAATGTAAAAAATTTTACAAACTTTTAACGTTAACGTTTCGGAGGGTCCTCTCCCCCGAAGTCAGAGACGCCCGAAATTTTTTTTTTACTGAGCCGCCATTTTGCAAAAAAAATTAAAAAGATCACACAAAATCTCAAAGATCACACTCTTCAAAGATCACACAAAATGATGTTAAAAATTTAAAATGATACGATTATTTCATCACCTTTAAAAACTTCTGAAAAATGACTCATTCTGAGGCTTTTCTATTTGTTTACTTCTATTACAGGAGGTTCTTCCATAAATCAACGAACATCATTTTTCGCTCCACTGTAGCCACCATACTGTAGCTATATATATGTGACCTTCGTACACCCGGGAAAAATTTTTCAGTATATACCTCATCGGTGAATTACTATCCATAAACATTCGGCGAAATTTGACTGATCATTCTTAAGAATAGCTTTCAACTCGTAAAATTAACGAAACTAACACTAAACTGTCGATATTACATAATAGCAAACACCATTGCGAACCTCTTTTTTAATATCGCATATAATTAATATAAAAAATTATATTAATGTAGCTGACCTTGTTCACAGATAATTTTATTGCTATTGCAACATTATGTACAATTATATTAACGTTTATTTTATACTTACTCAAATCTAGAAAACTTGTATTTAGATAAACCGTGTATCACGATGTTGCTGAGTGTTGCTTTGAAATTCAACGATTGAGTACCTTGTTCCAGAACCACTTGGGGCAAAACGAAAGGTTCGAAACGAGGAATTCTCAACTCTGGTATACCTTTGGCTGAAAATAAAATGTCTTATACCCTTTTTTTGAGATTTTTTTCTAATTTTCTCACCTATGTAGTCTCTAACTTTTTCTGTTGCGTCCAACAGACATGCGGATAGTTCTGGATCGCTTCTATGGCATTGAGGAAACGTTGGAGCTGATTCAGAACATTAGTAATTTCAAATATAATAAATCTGTGTTATATTAACTTACACCACAAAAATAAAATGGTAATCAAAGGGTTAGTATATTTGCTTGTTGGTGGTAATATCAGAGTTTTGTCAACCGGGCATTGTTGTACTATATTGGCATTGTTATTGGGCTGTTCAAAAACAATAAACACTATGGAAATCTGTTCTATAGGATAATTTTTGTGTGCAACCCAATGACAACAAAATAGCCTTGAATGTCGCGATGAATGTTCTCACGGCATTATAACAGATCGATAAGCATGCTGCTTAGCTTAATACATACATCAATCAATAAGTCCCCAGCCCGAAAAATAAAGCACACTTTTTTTTGCAAATATTGACTTTATTCATCAATATATTCTCCTTGAATAATTTCAGTGTTTCTCTAACATTTCTATGCCTTTTTCATAGAATGGTTTCTCTTCAAAATATCCATCAGTTTTGGCAATCAACTCTTTATTGGATCGAAATTCCTTTCCAGATCTGGAGAGACAGATTTTTTTAAAATTTATTAATTAAACTAGTAGACAGATTGTCAGGAAATTGACACGTAACATTTGAAGCTTGGCACAATCGACCACTGAGTAAGAATTTTTTGTAATTGACGCCATCTATAGGTTAGACCGGGGAGTTATTGCTCGATATGTTATTGAATCACCATAAAAAAAGATTGCTTTTGTTTTAAAAATTCCTGCGCTTTAAAAATTAGTTGTTTGATCGGGACCGAGCCCCACCCATCCCTTACATTGAAGTGCACCCTGATGAGTCTATGTGCCCTATAATGGTAGGGATGGGTGGGATCGGTTTCGATCAAGCAACTGACAGAATGCTTATATGTACATACATAATATATACATGGTGTTAGATAAACATGCGGCAAAATGCAAGGGGTTATTCCTTGTCCTATTCTAAGAATATTTTGTGCTATGATGATTTTTGAAAAACCCCTTTGTTTCGAAGATACAGGGCGAACAAAATTTGCGACAACCATATTCGATATTTGTTAAAATCATTAATGTAAATAAAAGTAGGGTGTACATCAATGAGTTTATCAAGTACAAAAATTTTCTTTTTCGATCTCGATCACTTGGAACGGCTGTTTTATCTAGTAAGTGGATTTAATCGATCGCATTTGTTTACATAGATTGAGTGACGTTTGGCTGTTTGACGTGTCTTAAATAGTGAGTGAAGTCCTCTATCATAATGTATACAAACGCCGAGGTGACTGATATGCACTTCATGTATGGACTTGCTGATGGCAATGCATTACAAGCTAGGCGATTGTGTAGTGAAAGATTTCCAGCCCGTAATGTCCCTGACCGACAAATCTTCGAAAACATTCATCGACGTCTTCGTGAAATAGGCACATTGAAACAAACTGAAGGGTCAGGAAGACCACTGACTGGAAGAACGGTACAATTGGAACAGAATGTGCTGGACATGATAGCGGAAGAGCCTGGTAGTTCTACGCGAAAAAATGCAAATACTTTAAATGTGAGTCAATGGACAGTTTGGAAAATTCTTAAGGACTATTTTTTGAAATTATTAAGGACATACCACATTCAACGCGTTCAGGTACTATTACCTGTTGATTTTTCTCCACTCTATTCCTGACACAAATTCTTTTCACGGATGAAGCCACTTTCGCAAGAAACGCAATAAAGAATGTTTATAATAACTATGTGTGGGCAGACGAAAATCCGCATGAGGTATGCGTAGATAGTTTTCAACATCAGTTCTCGTTGAATGTTTGGGTTGGAATTATAGGTGACTATCTAATTGGACGGGTATTTCTATCACAAAGACTTACTGGCGAGGTGTATCGCAACTTTTTGGAAGCAACGCTACCTGAGTTTCTGGAAGATGTACCATTGGCAACAAGGCACGAAATGTGGTTTATGCACGATGGCGCACCACTACATTTCAGTTTGATTGCTCGTGATTTTTTAACAGCAACATACGGATATCGTTGGATTGGTCGAAGTGGGCCACACGCATGACCTGCTCGATCCACGGACTTAAACCCCCTGGATTATTTCTTCTGGGGATATCTGAAGTCATTAGTTTACGCTACTCCATTGACGAATTTGGATGATTTGCAAAATCGGATAATTGCTGGGTGTAACTCAATTAGAAACGACCCTGGTGTGTTTGAACATTTATTGTAGATTGAGCAACTTTACATGTACTTTTTGATAATAAAATGTTGTTAATGTCGTAAATTTTGTTCACCCTATATCTTCGAAACAAAGGGATTTTTCAAAAATCATCATACAACAAAATATTCTTAGAATAAGTCAAGGAATAACCCCTTTAATTTTTGCCGCATGTTTACCTAACAAGAATAGACGATGTGGGGAGTTTGGATTTCTCATCAATCGAAAGTTGAATGACAGTGTAGTAAAATTTTAAAGTACATCTGACCGACTAGCTCAATGCGTCATTCAGCTGAATAAAAAGTTTAGGCTACAAATCGGCCAAACTTATAGACCAACGATAACCTATAGGGACGAGAAAATGAAGGAAATTTATGCTGATGTGGCCCAGCTTTTATACAAATAGAAGGTTAGATACAAAATTCTAATGGGTGATTTTAATGCCAGAATTGGAACAACTGCAACTGTTGAAAATGCAACTGGTCCATATGGAACTGATATCAAAGAATGGCAAAGTGGATTAGTGGAAATTGCTGGAGAAGAGTAGCGATTTTGAGATTGCTTTGTCGAACCTCTTTGTTGTGTTACAAGATCCAGATGAGATAAAAATATCAGTTCAATATGAACAAATCACCAACAATGTGCTTCAAACGGCTGCTTTAATAGCACCAGAAGAAAAATGTTTTAAACAGAGAAGAAAATTGAGGAATTAACAAGGCTAAACAGAAGGTGAGAAAGAAAATACCGCAAAGTAATGCCGTAATGCGCGAGTGTGCATGGTGCGTGCGTAAATGTCAGAGGTTGTCAGAATTTGTTTCCAGTTATATAAAGATCAAAACCAATCAAAGACAACAATACGCATGGAACAACACATGTCAGATATCTTAGTGGAGGAAATAACAAGTGCTGTAGGATCGATGAAGGGTGATTAGGCTCCAGAAAAGGACAGTGTAACTGTCAACATGTTAAAACCTGGTGGTTGAAAGTTACATAGAACACTGACAATATTATACTCAAAATGCCTTAAAGAAGAAAAAAACATCTGACTTGTGGAAAAATGCAGAAGTGATCATTCAAGAACTACCGTCCAATAAGCTTCCTATCAGTAATGTACAAAGTATTTACTAAGATAATATCTAAAAGAACATTAAGAAAACCGAATGACGCACAACCAAAAGAACAAGCAGGGTTCAGAAGTGGATTCAGTACAATGGATCACATCCAGATTGTATAGCAGGCCATAGAAAAGCACAATGAATACACCATGCCACAGTGTTTGGCTTGCATCAACTACGAAAAGGCATTTGACTCTATCTCAAAGCATGCCATAATAGATACAATGCTTAACCAGGGGGTAGACAAGGCATATGTAAATCTATTAGGAGCGACATATGATGGAGCTAGAGCGAAAATTCACCTTGATGATCTTAAAGTGGGAATTAATGTAGAACGAGGTGTACGGCAGGGTGACGCAATATCGTCTATTCTTTTCTCAGCTTGCCTTGAATAAGTATTCCGAAAACTGGATTGGTAACAGGGTGGTGTAAAGATTAATGGTGCAAACTTAAACCATCTTAGACTTGCCAGAGGAGCTGTAAAGACTCATACAAGAGCCGCAAAAGGATGGCGAACCATTTGACTTAAAAACAAAACTGAAAAAGATTCAGGTTATGTTCAATAGGTTCGCTGAGGACAGAAGATTTTCGGGTTTAGGAGGGGATTTGGAGATTGGGGACCACTATCTTGGTCAGAGGATCTCAATGGAGGCCGGCGGGTATATAATATATATATATATATATATATATATATATATATATATATATATATATATATATATATATATATATATATATATATATATATATATACATATGCGCTTGCTTGAAACGGCTGCTGTAATAGCACTAGCGGAAAAAGATTTGAAACAGTAAAAAATCTGCAATGAGACCATTGATTTAATGAAGAAACGGCGGACAATGGAATGCAGATGGCTTTTTTGGTAGAGTTAAACACGTTGAACTTTGCAAACCTATAACATTAGGTAACAAATTATAAACATTAGATTAAATCATCTCCTGATGCTATCATGGTTAGCGAAACGTGGGTCGAGAACTTTAAAATGGTCTTTCTGTGTTTAGTGGTAAATCTCTTTGAGTTTCATGCAGCTAGTGTAAAAAACAGTAGAAGAAAACAAGGCAATAAACAAAACACAAGCTGAAATATATGAAAATCGAAACCTGTCAAACACAGCATTGCAGGAGGAAGGGTAAATGTCAGATATCCTGTTTAATGACGCGACAAATGCCATAGAAACAATGAAGAATGGAAAGAAAGGCTTCAGAAAAGGACAATGTAATGGTTGAAATGTTAAAAACTGATGGTCAAACTTTACATAAAATACTTGGCTAAATTGTACTCAAAATGCCTCAAAAGCTCAACTAAAATTATTTGTATCATTTCTGAAATTTATGGTATTATTTGTATTTTTTAACATAAATCATTTCCTTTATATTTCTTTTTATATTGTTTTTCAAAATTTGGTATTTTTATGTAGTTAAAATTAAAGTTGTGTTCATTATCTATAGCGTGTTTTGAAAGGGCAGTTACGTTTGATTCCAGGTTTCTAATGCTTTTTTTTATGTTCATTAATTTTGCTTTTTATATATTGTTTAGTTTGGCCAATATATTAGCATGGGCAATTTAAGCAATCAATTTTGTAAATTAAATTTGTTTGTTTCATTTTGGGTATTTGTGGTTTTATTTTTGTAAATATTTGTTTAGTGTATTATTGGGCGTTTCTGTTATTTTTTATTTTATTATTAATTTCTGGTATGTATCTGGTATGTATTGTTATATATATTATGTATTCTATTTTTAATTACAGGTTTGTAAATTTGTTTTGGATAGTTATTATCTTCTAGTGGTTTTTTGATTTTATTTATATATTTTGGTCTATATTTTGGAATAGTTATCAATTAAAAGTTGGATCAATTAAAGAATTAATTTTTTAATACACTTTTTTATATTTGTTTGACCAATTGGTATATTCTGAAACAATAAAAAAAGAAGCTTGCGATGACTACTTACGTAGTCGATGATATCGTTTGGCACTTTCACTGCACAACACCGAACACAACAGAACAAAGAAAACCAGCAACATCGTGCAACTTCAGATGCTTTGATTTTACTAACGGATATTATAAAATATTAGTTGCATTTAAGACGGGAACGTATTCGGGATTTAATTTTATAGACACGCGTTTAGAAACTTGATTACCTTCTGAATCCATACGAGGCGACATTGAAATTTAAGATTCAGCGTGAAGGAAAAGGTTATATTTTATGATTTTCGTGTTATTTTGTTTTCATATCTTTAATGTTTATTTATGTCTGTTTTTAAATAAATCATCAGAACTAGTACGATAGAACTTCTTTTTGAATCATTAAGCTTAAGAACAATAAACTTTTCCGTTTTTAATTTTTTTTGCCTGTTATCTTGGTTTTTTTTTTCGTTTCATTTAAATTTGTTATGTACATATAAAAAACAATTATAGCAAAATAAAGAGTGGGACAAATGTTACGCAAGCACTTTGTTTTCGTGATATTTCTAATAGTTTGGGTTTCGCGGTTGTGTAGTGTAAATATATATATATATATATATATATATATATATATATATATATATATATATATTTTTTTTTTTTCTTTTTTTATAGAAATATTTCACCCTTTCTTCACATGATGCCACCTCGCCCAACAGTCCACAATGCGAGGTCACGTATCTCTCCGGACCGGTTTCTAGCCTTTCAGCCGTCATCAACCGACCTCCAGACGAACGCAAGGAAAGCAGTTGGGAGAGACGATCGGGGCCAGGCCATGTCTACTGGCCATTTTTATGACGGATCGTGATCGCACACAACTCACGCCATTATACGGCGAATGCTCGTAACATTCTGCCTGGAACCTCGGATATAGTACCAACCTCGGGTATAATACTCGGGTATAATACTCAGATATAGTACCCACCCATTCCTGCACAAGAATAGTAAGACCACATCCACAGTTAGCAACCTAATGTTAGATTTCTTCGAACAGCATTCAATGAGACAACAATAGCTGAGTGTCAAGTACACCCAATCTCATGTGTAACACACAGCAACCTGTGTCCACCATGCCTGGCAGTCATCGACGGGTTGTCAGGAACATTGTGATATACTTTTGGATGTTTTCCACGGTCTCCCAATGCTTTCCTTTTAGCAAGGGGCCAAGTCGGGACTGTCAGGGGGCTGGAGGACCATCGGGGTCCCTGGGGTTACTCCCGACCAGGAAATTGGTAACGATGAAGGAGGCGTAGCTGGGGGCATTGCCATGGTGGAGCTTGACCGTGTCTTTGATGTCAGCCCATGCGCGCGCGACAATATGATGATGTTTCAATATCTTTAGCATCTCCAGGTAAAAGGCTGAATTGACAGTTTCTCTCTGCGGTACAGAACGGAAAATAGATGATTTCTCTGGCGTCAAAGATGACAATGAGCATCGTTTTGATGCCAGACTTGCTCATTCGCGCTTTCTTAGAGCGGGAGGATGATTTTGTGTGCTACCGGCTGCTCTGCCTTTTCGATTCCTGGTAATACTGGAAAATCCAGAATTCGTCTCCGATTACGACAGAGTTAAGAAAGTCCTGCTCGTTTTGAATCAAATCCAACAATTTTTGACAGCATGAAACTCGAAGTTCTTTCTGATCTTCCGTCAACTCGTCAACACTTCACTCACTATCCCATGTACCACAAATGTGGACATGTGTAGAGTGTCAGCAATTTTCCGGATGCTCAATTGACGGTCGGAACGCAAACCTTTGCGCACAGGATTACGTTTTTGTTGGTTCTGGCCGTTGTTGGGCGTCCAGAACTGGGTTCGTCGGCGACCTGCTCCCTTGTGCCACTTCCCGGACTGTGACCTTAAAATGCAGTCATCCTCGAAGGCCTCTTGAAGGATCTGGAATGTTTCTGTTGCATTCTTACCAAGCTTCACGCAAAACTTGATGGCGCATCCCTGCCCAAGCGAACGCTTTATCGTGCCATGTTACAAAGTCGAAAAAAAAACACGTCACGCATCTTTCCGCTCACCGCGACCGGCTGCGTCAAAAGGGCAAATCCCCCACTACATTTCCCGACAGGTTTTATCCCGCTGCCATAGATAGTTGCGTCACAATAAAATTATGAGCATTACTTTTATAATGGACCATGTATATATATATATATATATATATATATATATATATATATATATATATATATATATATATATATATATATATATATATATATATATATATATGGTTGAGTCAGTCAAAGATAAAGGGGGAGGGGACTTTTGGCTAGTACTGTATACATTATACACCCAACTGTTGGGTTCCACAATCTGATGAAGCACACACAATACGTCTTCGCCTAATTGACCATTTTTATTGGTTTCTTGACTAGAGACGAGCCCCATCCCTCCAACTGAAGGGCATTTGTTTAGTCTCTTCGTTCAGGCTCCTCTAGACACTGACATATGCTCTCTTATCAAGAATAAGGAGATCTATCCACATTATATGTTGTGTTTTCCCGGGCTTCTCGTCGTATGGCGTATATATCTGGAGTCTTTGATTTCCTTGAACTGCAATGAGACAACAGTTCGGTGTATGATAACGCTCAGCTCCTGCTATACGAGCAACCAGAACAAGCAAGCTCATTGAAACAACGTGATTCTTATAGAATGTTACCTTTCACTGGTCTAATAAAACTCGATATATTTCTTTCTGTTGTAAATATGGTTTCGATATTGCGGGATCTGAATACGTGGAAAATTTTATCGGTAACTCCCTTGATGTATGACAGACGAACTTTGGGTTTTTGGGTTACACTTCTCTAGTGGATTAATGGATATGAGTTGCTACCTGAACTTTATCAATATAAACAGTTGTCGAATTATCGCTAAATATCTGGCTAATTTCTGAGCTGGTGGACGATATGCGCTGACAATTGGATGAAGAGAAATGTCACAATTATGGAGTTTTAGGAAACTGTACATTTTAGGGCTACGAGAAAATTTTTCGCAATGTATTAAAGCCTTTTTATCATCTGACGAATGATTAGAAATATGACAGAGCTTGTGCCTTTCCATGGAACGCTGTACAACCTGGATGTGATCCATTGTATTGAATCTACTTCTAAATCCTGCTTGCTTCCTTGGTTGTGCGTCATTAAGGTTTCTTAATTTTCTTTTAGATATTATCATGGTGAAAACTTTTTCTATTACTGATAGGAGGATTATTAAATGTATACAAAATAATCATTTCTGCATTGTTCTATAAGTTTGAAACTTTTTTGTTCTTCGAAGCATTTTGTAAGCGTTTTATGTAAAGTCGGACCACCAGCTTTTAGCATTTAGACAGTTATGTAACCTTTGTCACTTCCTCGACTAGGGTATCAATGATTTGTTCTTCCGTAGGTATTGTTGTCTTTGATTGATTCTAATCTTCAAACAGCTGGGAATAAATTTTTCTGATAACCTCTAACATTTGCGTACGCGTCCTGCACACTTGCATTCTTTTCTATCTCCGCTTTTGCTTAGCTTTATTAATTCGCATTTTTTGCACTAGTTTTATGTGGAACTGGCGAGTCTCCTCTCTGATACGTTTCCTTATATTTTTGCATAGTTCAGCGTACTTGACTCGGCAGCTGTGCATTCCCACGAAAAGAATAAATGTTAAAATTATTCTTCCGCCTATCAATGCGTTTATTTGAGACAATTTCCGTTATTGATGAAATTTTGCCAAACTCTCATATGGCATTTTCTTGTAAGTCTTTGCTCCCTTGATAGACAGCTTCGAACTGATTTCTTTTGTTCTTATTCTTATTCGTACAATTTCTAAAACTACCTTTATATTTCCAATGATTTTATTTTTTTTTAATGCAGTGTAAAACAAAAACATTTTGATCTGATTGCGATAAAATGTTGGTCAAGGATTTTGCCGGTCAAAACTTACTTTCGCTGAATTTATGAATTTTTAAATTTTCATCATGGAAGACCTTTGAAATTATATATTTACAATATTTTTTATATAATATATATATATATATATATATATATATATATATATATATATATATATATATATATATATATATATATATATCATCATCAGCCCGTATCGATCCACTGCAGGATGAAGACCTCTTCAGCATGCTTCCAACCTTCACGGTCCTGGGCTTTCCGCTGCCACTCGGGTCCAATATACTTAACGATGTCATCAGTCCATCGTGCTTTCGGTCTTCTTCGCGGACGTTTGCGATCAAGCGGTATCCACTCCAGGATTGCCTTGGTCCATCTGTCGTCCCATCGCCTCGCTATATGGCCTGCCCATCTCCATTTCAACTGTTTTACTCTTCCAATGATGTCACAGACTTTTGTTTGTTCCCTGATCCATGCGCAGGACTTTCTGTCTCGTCTTGTAATGCCAAGCATACATCTTTCCATTCCCCTCTGTGTCACCCGAAGTTTTTGAATTGATTGCGATGTGAGTGTCCAGGTTTCACTTCCGTATGTCATAACGGGTAGAACGCACTGATCGAATACTTTTCTTTTCAGGCAAAGTGGGAGTCTGCTCTTAAACACTATGTTGAGCCTACCAAATGCCTGCCAGCCACATTTAACACGCCGTTCCACCTCCCGGGCGGTATTCCCCTCCATGGAAATCCTCTGCCCAAGATATACAAAGCTGTCCACAATCTCTAAATCCCTTCCTAAAACTGAAATTCTTCTGTCCTGAGCGAAGTTATTGAACATAACCTGACTCTTTTTCAGGTTTATTTTCAAGCCAAATGGTTCGCCAGCCCTTTGCAGTTCTTGTATGCGTCTTTGCAGCTCCTCTGGGTCTTGTGAAATAAGAATAATATCATCTGCAAATCTAAGATGGTTTAAGTTTGCACCATTGATCTTTACCCCATCCTGTTCCCAATCCAGTTTACGGAATACTTCTTCAAGGCCAGCCGAGAAAAGAATAGGCGATATTGCGTCACCCTGCCGTACACCTCGTTCTATATTAATTCCCACTTCAAGATCATCAAGGTGAATTGTGGCTGTAGCTCCATCATATATCGATTCTAATAGGTTTACATAGGCTCTCTCTACACCTTGGCTAAGCAGTGCATCCATTATCGCATGCTTTGAGATGGAATCAAATGCTTTTTCGTAGTCGATAAAAGCCAAGCACAGTGGCATGGTGTATTCGTTGTGCCTTTCTATGACCTGCTGTACAACCTGGATGTGATCCATTGTACTGAATCCACTTCTGAATCCTGCTTGTTCTCTTGGTTGTGCGTCATTCAGTTTTTATATATATATATATATATATATATATATATATATATATATATATATATATATATATATATATATATATATATTATTTTATATATATATATATATATATATATATATATATATATATATATATATATATATATATATATACCAGGTGTCCCATTAAGGATGGATCGCGGCCGTATCTTGAAAACTATTTATCCCACAATTTTGGGGGAAAAAAAAATTGTACTAAAAATGATCATGACAAATTCACCAAAAATATTTTTAAGCTTCCAAAACGACGGCAAGAGGGCGTGACGAGTTAAACATTTTTAAAAATAATTTATTACCTTTCTAGCCATGTAATAAAAGCTGTACCATTCCATTTGAAAAAACTGAACAAAACTTCAAAGAAACTATTGTTGAATGTAACGCCACCTCGCGGTTTCATTTATAAACTAAATAATTTATCTCCCAGATTATCTGATTGTCCCAGTAATTGCCTTTTAAATGAATCCAAATTGAGGAAAATCGGTTTAGGCAAACGGATATTAGACGACTTTTTATCTAAATAGGTAAAACTCCCCCCCCCCCCCCCCCTAAACTGTCCTGATACTAAACTGTCCTGAGCACACTAAACCCTAAACAAACAAACCCAGATTCATTACCACCGAATGAAGATGAAATAATTAGGCAAATCAAGCGGCTTAAAAATGACAAAGCTTCTGGTGAAGATGGAATCACTGTTAAACTTTTGAAATCCGCTGGTCCAGGTACAATCAAGGAAGTATTATTTGGATATGTATTAGAAATATATATATATATATATATATATATATATATATATATATATATATATATATATATATATATGCATGTGTGTGTGTGCGCGCATGTATATATGTATGTGTATATAGATTTTGCACATCTGTTTTATCGAACCTAGTGGTTTAATAGTATCGGTGTCAATTCGTTACTTTTTATAAATAAAAAAAAAAAATAATAACTATATAATTTGTATTAGTATTATAAATAAAAATTTTGAATTCCTGTAACTATTTTAAGTTTCAGGAAAATAAAAAAAATACCATTATTGAAGTGAAAACGTCTTTAGCAGCGTCGACTGTATCATGTGCGTGTAAATAATTCATAATAAATAAGTAATAATACAATAATAGAAAAAAATAATGAAGGCGGTCATAGGAACTGCCGACAGAAGTGAAAACTTGAAACTTTAGGATAACTGTTTTTTTTTTAAATTTTTATATTAATTATTTTTAAGTGTATAATTTTCACGTAGGATCGAGGATCTAAACAAATATAGAAAATGGACATTTAGGAAAACTAATTATATTACAATATTTTTTTGTAAAGTTCTAATGGTGAAATTGAATAATATAAGCTTATAAATAATCATTTTGCGAAAAAATAACAAAACGCGTATTTTATTTCTGACAATTTAAACCAATAAACAACAGTTTGAAAAATTAAATTTATTATAAAATTTTATGTTTTTAAGTTTAAACTTGGCAATCAAAATATTAGAAATCTATTTTACCACGCTAGTCAGATAACTTCTAAGCCACTATGGAATATTCATTTTATTGATGTATTGCACTATTAATTAACTAGATTATTAATTAGATTAATTAACTAGACAAATAAATATCAAATTTTTTAACTATAATTTTTTTTAATAAAAATCAAATTTTTTAACGCAAATCTTAATACCAATATTGGAAATATTCGAAGATAAATGCTTTGTTTTTGTTATTAATTTTTCTACATACACATATTTTCTATATACGCATATTAAGTATTCATGCTTGCACTACACAGGGATTCTACCATTAAAAAAATTAAAATAATGATTATTTATATCTCAATTTAATGTAAAACACATTTAAAACTCAATCTGGCGCAACACGTCACTAGTATGTCGGTGACGCGAACCTATAAGTTTTGCCCCTATCGAAAATCTAAGTCTAAAGTTTTTACTTAAAAAAAAAACAGTTATTCCAAAGTTTCAAGTTTCAAGCAGTCCCCATGACTGCCTACTCTATTTTAACTCATAAGTTCGCTTATACTTTCTTAATTATGTTAATTTTCAATTGTTCTATTGGAACCATTGGTGTGAAACACTAAACTTGAAGAGATTTATAACTAAACACCAAATCAATTTTTTTGAACTGCTCGACGCACGTTTCGTTAACCATGTTGGCATCATCAGGGGATAATTTAAACTCAGATTTAGAAATAGATTAAATCATCTCCTGATGATGCTAACATGGTTAGCGAAACGTGCGTCGAGCAGTTCAAAAAAAGAGATTTGGGTTTTAGGGGTAAATCTCTTCAAGTTTTATGTTAATTTTGTTTATGAACACAAATATATTTTGTAAAAAAATGGGCTGAATCTATCATTTAAAAATATTGATAGTCAGAAAAAAAAATGGTTCACACAATTTGCAGCATTGTGTCGTATGATTTTCACAATGGATATTCTGGTTGTAGCAAAGAAAAGAGCTATTATGAAACGCGGGACCTGCTGACAACGTGGGACCTTCCTCAAAGGAAACTGCTGATACAAACGACTCGATTCCCCGATGTTTTTGGCTAACACTACAAAATATATTTTACTTATTAAGCTAAATAAATGCATCAATATTACCAAATCGTTTTTAAAATTCATTCTTGTATTCAAAATTATTGCGTAAGGTTGTAAAATAAAGTTATAAAAACGCTCCCTCGTTTGAGAAGACTTTAACTTACAGATGTAAATACCGACGCAAAACTTCATTTTAATTTTTCAAAGTAATGGGATAAGATAAGGTAATGTGGTAACACAGTGACTTCTGTTTCTTCTTAAACACTCTTTCATTCTCAAACTCATATTACTCGTTGACAGGCGGAACAAGGGTGTTTAAGAGGTTTTCCATAAAAGAACGTTTCCAGAATAAGTCTTTAATAAGTTTTATTGTTACTTTGGGTATAAATAGTCATAAGGAATGTATTGGGTAACGTGCTTGAGGAGGAGGTCCTCCATGATGCGCGTTATGGTATCTTCCAGGACTGGTTTCAGTTCGCCGAAGAGTTCATTAACATTGTCGTTGATGGCTTTGTTTATTACTGCGCCTGAAATTACAAATTTAAGTATTTATTGTAAAAAGTAATATCATGTGTTAGTCGTATTCTTCAGATTTAGCATCTTTGATTGATAGTTGCTTCACATCTCTTGAGGAAGGGTTAAAAAGCCTCAGTCACATAACCATAGTGCTTCTAAAACTTTCATCATTTATCATTATTATGGGGTCAAAACATCATTTATGACCCCATTTTTCATGACGAGATTTATAGCGAACCCCAGGTATTAAATATGATATAAAAAATATACAAATCATTGATTTTTATGTTGAACAATATGGTTCGGTTCATTTAAAAAACAATATTCGGTTCATTTAAAAAAATAAATCAAAGTGTTTCAATGAATGTCCTTAAGGGTCTTTAAAAAAATATCTTTGGTTTATTGATGTGTAAAGGATGTTTGGATTAAAGACGCCTTTGTAACGTTCGTTGGTGACTGAAGGATTGATAATTTTACAGGAAATAAATGGAGCACAGGAAAAAAAAATCTTGTTTTTTGAATATTTTTATTATTCAGTTTTTTTATAGGAACCTTCGATGTGAAACGCTCTGTATGTGTGAACACATACAAGACAATGAAATAGTTTTTTAAAGTTCTCGACGCACGTTTCGCTAACCATGTTAGCATCATCGGGAGTCGATTTGATCTGTAAGAAAGTGTTTTTGGTGTTCAAAAATCATTACAATCGTCATATAGGTCGAGATGGAAGAACGATTAATAACTCTTTGGATATGTGGAAAGAAGCTTTGTTAATAGTTATACCACAGATCTGGATAAACATCATCAGACATACAGAAGAAGAGATTCAAAGATGGTCGAATCGCGAAAGAGTATCTGATATACTAGAAGTTAATCCTTTAATAATTTACTTGAACAGCAATTCAGATGCTGAAAGTTGTTTTGGTGACACTGAATAATTAAACTTTGAACTAAAGGAAAAGCCCCTATGTTGACAAGCAGAAGTTTTGAAACAGATTTTTGATTAAAACTTTAAAAAAAGAAAAGTTTAAAAAAAGAAAAAAAATTTCATATGCCAAAGTTTTACAAACGTCAAATTTGTTTTTAAAATTACAGTTTTATAAATGCTAAAGTCTGGGTATTTTGATGTTGACGTGGCAACATTGTAACGTGAGTGCGTCATATATTTTGATGACGTGCAACCATTATTTCCCTGAATCAGCTGTAGCTACCTTTATTAAACTTAAATAGCTGAGATATAAAGACCACTGCCAGAAGAACTGCAAATACTAATCAATAGAATAGCAGAAAAGAGCAAAGAATACGGTCTAAGTCTCAATATAGAGAAAACAAAAGTTATGATTATCAGCAAACAGAACATAATCGCTGATTTCTACTTGCATGACAGGAAACTAGAGCAGGTACAAAACATTACATATCTGGGATGCAACCTGAACGCAGATTGGGACCACGCTAGAGAAATAAAAATCAGAATTGAAAAAGCACGAAATGTATTTAACAGAATGAGAGGTGTATTATGCAATCTAAAACTAAACATCAGACTATGAATTAGGACTCTCCGATGCTATGTTTTCTCAATATTATACTATGGGGTGGAGGCATGGACCTTGACAGAGAACACTGTAAAACGACTTGAAGCATTTGAATTCTGGTGCTACCGCCGTATACTTCGAATCTCCTGGACACACCACGTTACCAATGAAAAGGTTCTGGAGCGGCTGAACAAGAGAAGAGAAGTAATTGTCACCGTAAAGAAACGAAAAGCATCTTATTTTGGACATGTCATGAGAGGAGGAAAATACTCTTTACTACAAGTTATACTACAAGGAAAAGTAGAGGGAATGAGAGGACCTGGTCGAAGAAGGATATCATGGCTGAAGAACTTGAGGCAATGGACAGGAATGACATCAACCGAACTATTTAGATCAGCGGCCAACAGGATTAGATGGGCCATGGTAATTGCCAACGTCCAATGAGGATATGGTACCCCCAAGGAGAAGAAGATAAAGACCACGTTGAAAGATTGAGTAGTCCTATTAAGAAAATAATTGATCGAGTATCAAGGCAAAAGATCCAAACCAAACCTAATACACGTTATAAGACAATTAAAATAACAAATTCGGCAAGAAAAACCAGGAAAAGGAACTAATGGCACGAGATTCTACGACAGACCAAGGCCCTTTAAGGTTTGTAGAATCACGAATGATTAGTAACCTCTTAGATAAATCTACTAATAAAAAAACATTGAAATTTTATGATAAAATCATTTTTTCTTACTCAGTTCTGAATTTCCACCAAATAAACCTTCTAGATGAGCCTGAGGCCCGCTTGCCTCTATAGTACTGTTGGTATAATATGAAATGATATGATTTTCACCTTTGAGTAGTCCTTCGCGATATTTCTGATATATTTTTACTTGGCAAGAATCTAAAACAATTTTCTATAAGCAACTTTATCATATTAGAATAAAGTATTTTACCAATTTTAGCGATAAATCGTCCTTTCCCTTCTATGGGTGCTATGAGGATTCTTCCTGTGATATCATAGTCCCCTTCTAGCTCCAAACCAGGTATGTTGGTCTCACAAAAAAATTGTAGATTGGGTACATCAAAACTACAAAGAAAGATATTATTTTATCATCTAGGATAAAGGAATCGACAGAATACTTTTATAGATTACACTGGGGAACAGTGTACAATTTTGTTGACTTGGATCTGTGACTTGTTTTTGACTAATTTTTCATCTCTGCATTCAAAAATATTCACAGTTTTTCTCTATCACGTCAAGTTCTTAAGCTACAGCGTACCCCTCATTTTACCTTAAAAGTGTACATACGAAAGGAAATAAGGTGAGATCTGACCAAATAGATTAGAATATTTTATTCATACAGAGGTTAATATATTATTAAAAGTTAAATTGTGTTTATACAAAAAATAAATAAAAGCTATTATGGTAAACATTTCTTCTTATATCTTTTCCTGGAGTGTTCAGTTTGTGGACATTCTCGCTTGATGCTCCAACAGTAGTCACCCATCATACTGACATCCCATCTACCTTGATACCGCGCTTCCACAACCTTTAGATCTTGGTGGAATCGCTCGCCCTGTTCATCACTAACAGCAAAAAGATTTTCTGGGAAGTTAGCAAGATGACTATGTAAGAAATGCAGTTTGATGCTCATGTTGCAACCAAGCTTTTTAAAGCTCTCCAAGAGTTGTTGAACAATTTCGATGTAATTCGGGGCTCGTGTATTTCCAAGAAAGTCTTTAACAATATTTTTAAAAGCCAACCAAGCATTCCTTTCAAGTTCGGTCATTGTTTCAGTGAAATTTTCATCTTTAACGAGTTGCCGAAACTGTAGACCATCAAACATATCAGCCTTTATCTTTTCATATGACAGGCTAGGGAATACCGAAATGATATACTTAAAGAAGTCTCCTTCAATTGACAAAGCCTTAACAAATTGCTTCATGAGACCTAGTTTTATATGCAAAGGTGGAAATACAATGTTTTTTCTTTCGACAAGTGGCTGATTTAAAATATTTGGATCACCAGGTCTTAGATCAGATCTTGGCGGCCAGTTCGATTGCACCCAATGATTCGAGCTCTGCTGTCCCACATGTACAAAAAATAGGGATACTTGGTATATCCATTGGTGCAAGTTATATTGCAACAAGTCAATGACTTTCTTTATGTCGCCATATTCTTCACGCAAAGAAACTGAATGACCTATTGGGACTGAACCGTATAAATTTCCATTATGTAGGAGAACACACGTCAAGCTACGCTTTGAGCTATCTATAAACAATCGCCATAGAGTTGCGTTATAGTTAGAAATGGCCAATTCTTTCATTAAACCTTCTGCGGTCTGGCAAAATACAAATCCGTCATTATTTCTGAAGTACTGCCTAAATTCACTTTCTCTGGATCGATAGTAAGTGACTTTAGCTCCTTTGTCAAGCAAATTTTTTTCGTGCAGTCTTGATGCTAATAATTCCGATGCTTTTTTGGATAGTCCCAAATCTCGTGCTAAATCGTTTAATTCATGTTGATTGAATCCTTTACGAACAGAATCATTGGAAACTTTGAATTCTTCGTCGGTGGAGTCACTTCGATCTTCACTTGATTCACATTCTTGTATTTCTAAAGAAGGTAATTCTTGAAAAACTGGCACTGGAATTTCAGCTGAATGAGGCACAGGGCGTATAGCTGACGGTAAACTAGGGTACTCAATTTTATGTTTGTTTTTCTTGTTGAATCCTGATGTTTTCACTATGCAAAAGTAGCAATCACTTAAGTGATCTTTGGGCTCTCGCCAAACCATTGGTATACCAACGAAAGTTTATTACGTGTTTTCTTCGTCCACATTCTAAAATAAGCAAAATAGGCTTGCCTGACAAATGTACTAATATTAGTCTGTTGAATGGGGATGGTAGAACTGCCACATATATAACAAAATGAATCAGGGCTGTTTAAGCACTTACGACGAGAACTACCAGAAGCAGACATAACGAAAATCTGTATACTATGACTTGTGTATACTTGTGTATGTATACTTGATATCAGAGCGACACAGACCCGCATACTTTAGCATCTCATGCGTAACTGACCGAACTAGTTTTGGATGACGCAACGTCACTCACGCCCCCACTCCTAGGTCGAAGAAGGTTCGCCGGTAGGAGAGCAGTAGTGACTGCTGTGATTCACTAAGCTTAGTTGGATGCGCAACGACTGTAGAGAAAAAACTTGACGTGATAGAAAAAAACTAAATAAAGTTTTGGAATTAGCATGCCAATTTACGTATAAAACAGCTTAAATATCGAACTCAACAGAAATTATTTTTCAAATTGCTCCCCAGTGTTATTGGTGTAATTTCCCTAACAATTGTTATGATGTGATGATTCATTGTATATTTGCCTTTTATCCAGATTTTCGTTAGCAGATGGCGTAGGTGAAGTGACTCACCTTACATGACGAAATAAACGTTTGTCTAAATTGATAATAATTGAATTTAATTTTGGAAAGATGTAGACGTTTCGTTAAGGCAACATATGGTATTTTCGGTGTGAATCGAGCAATGGACTAAAAGCTAAAAAATATATTTGCACTTGTCTGCGTCTTAGCGACTGCGTTCCCGACTGGCCAGCTAAGTAAGTCTTTTCTTTTATATAAGCGACCGTATTTTCTTGTTTCAATTACCTCTCAAATACGTCTCGAAAAAAAAAACCAAAAAATGTATCTAAATCATTCCGGGTGTCGATCCGTTGATGCTGTGAAGAGTCACGACGTTTCGCCAAAATTGCATTTGGCATTTTCAAGTGTTGTCCGCTTCGACTGAAGAGTCCAACTGACGTTTATAGCTGACCGGCTACAGAAGCCGCTGCGCAGATTATATCGGGGCAGTTCGGGACCATTTGCGGCGCTCGGCAACGCTGTCGGGAGTCCGTTTATTGATTTTTCCACCTCGCCGCCACGTTGCCGCGTTTTTTTCTTTTTTCAGAAGGGATTTCCATACTTTTGGAATGTTGCGAGCGTCGTTTCGCGTATTTAGCTCACCTCTTTCTTCTATTTCAAGTGCTTCTCTGATTGTTCGGACCTTGTAGTTTTCAACATTCGCTATTTCTTTGACTCCTTCAAATTTGATTTTATGTCCTGTATGTAGATGGTGCTGGAACAGAGCGTGGATTGTTTGTTCTTGTTCTTGTATTCTGGCCGATATTCGTCTGACTGTTTGTCCTATGTATGCTCTGTTGCAGTCGGAACAAGATATACTATACACCCCATGATTTTCCAGTCTAACTTTGTCCTTGGGGTTTTTTAGGATATTTGCAACAGTTTTGTGTGGCTTGTAGGCTGTTCTGATTTTATGTTTCCTTAGTAGTCTACCTATCCTACCTGTGATTCCTTTTACGTATGGTAGCAGGACCTTTGGTGTATTTGGTTCATGATCCTTTATTGTTCTTCTTGTTTAGGGTTCCTGATGGCGAATGGCCTTCCTGATATAATTTTCTGAATATCCATTTTGTCTAAGGGCTGAGGAAATTTTTGGTAGTTCCTCGCTTCGTGTATCTGGTAGTGTCAGTCGGAAGGATCTGGAAATCAAGGTGTTCACTAGTCCTTGGATTTGAGAAGGATGATGATGGGATTTAGCGTTGAGGTATCGATCGGTGTGAGTCGGTTTCCTATACACTGTGCATTCGAGTGTTCCAGAAAGTTTCCTTGTAATAAGGAGATCTAAAAACGGCAGTTTTCTATCCTGTTCGACCTCCGGAGCGAACTGTATTCTGGGGTGGATTTCGTTTAACTGAGTTAGGAAGTTGTTTAGAAGTTCGTTTCCGTGAGGCCATATTATAAAGATATCATCTACATAACGTTTCCAAAGTTTAGGTTTTAAAGGAGCGTTGGCCAATGCCTTTGTTTCGAAGTCGGTCATGAACAGGTTGGCTATAACGGGTGATAAAGATGATCCCGATTGGGGCACCGTCGGTCTGTCTGTAGATCTGCTGGTTGAAGGAAAAATATGTATTCTTCAAGCAGTGTTCAGAGAGTTCCCCCACAAATGGTGGAAATTCTTCGTTCATCGAAATTAGGTCCAGGGCCCCGTCTATGGGGATACTTGGATACAGTGAGACAATGTCCAGGGTTGCCAGTATGTCTGTATCCTCTATTTGGAAATCTTTAATCATCCTTATCAAATGTTCTGAGTTTTGAACATAGGACTCGGCAAGTTTGACGCTTGGTTGTATGATACTTGCTAGATATTTTTCCAAATTTTGTGTTGGAGAACCGAAGGCGCTTACTATGGGTCTTAATGGGATTTCTGGTTTATGTATTTTGGGTAGACAGTAAAGTTTAGGACATCTGCTTGATTTTTCCCTTCGAATTATTCGGCGTTCATGTTTTGATTTTGCTTTTGGTCGTTTTTTCTAGATAGGTTGTAGGATCTCTGTTCACTGGTTTATAGGTCGTTTCCAGTAAAATATTCATCTTTGCCGTATATTCCTCGGTATTCATTATGACTGTTGCGTTTCCTTGCGCATTCATTATGACTGTTGCTTTCCTTTCCATTCATTATGACTGTTGCGCCGGTAATATAGTAATATCCTCGTTTCTTTTTAAACTTTCAAGCGCTCTGATTTCAGTCTTATTAACATTTGGTTTTGGTATTTTATTGGATCGTATACATCCCGAGGTACAATTTACAATGGAGACTGAAAACAATTCTGTTCTCCCTTTTCTTGACATTCTAATATAAAAAAGACAAGACCAAAGCTTCTCATATTCAGTTTATCGTAAACCTACTCACACAAACCGTTATTTGATTGTGGTGGATATTCCACATGAGATTGTAAAACGCAACGGTTGAGTGTGTGATGACAGTTAGCTACTGCTGTCTCATTGGACGCGGTCCAAGAAGTCGGCGAAAATACGTGTTGTTGGCTGTGGATAGAGTCTCCCTATTCTTGATGGTATAGTATGTGTCGGCGCCCTGATGAGTCTGAACCTCGAGAGACGAAACATATGTTATCCAGTTGAAGGGATAGGTGGGGCTCCTTTTCGGTCAAGCAACCAACAAAAATGTTCATTTAGGCGGAGACGCAGGTTTTGTGTGTTCCACATGAGATTGTGGAACCCAACGGTTGAGTCTCAGCTACTGCTGTCTCATTGGACGCAGTCCAAGAAAATCTAACACTACATATATATATATATATATATATATATATATATATATATATATATATATATATATATATATATATATATATATATATATATATATATATATGGTGTTTGGATTTCGGAGTTGTTTGGTTTTTGTTTTGCACGAGTTTTTGAGGTACGATTTTCATATTGCTGATAGATGATTATCTCGTCTACTTAGTGTTTCGTTCACTTCTATTTTTAGTGCTTTTTCGAGTAGGTATATGATGACATGATACGAGTATATGATTATTTGTTTGGTGCTTTCGAAGTCGATGCTATGATCTATTTTTTAGCGGTGCTGGAACAACTCTAAAGTCAATTATTAGTTTTTTTTTATACTACTATAGTATCAAGTGTTTTCCGTTTCGATTGAAGAGTCTAACTGACCAGTCGAAGCGGAGAATGATTTAAAAACATGAACAGAACATGATTTAAGAACATGATCGTAATGATTTAAAAACATGAACTACCATCCATGAAAATATTAGATGTACTATATATATTGTTAGAAATCTACTACCAAGGCACCAAATGTTGTAGAATAACCCATGTTAATTTATATCTTTTCGAGAGAATTACCTTTATTGGTTTTTGTTGTCAATGATTCGCCGCCGGTCACCCGAAAGGAATCTCAGGACTACTTTTTGTAGAGATTATTGATTCATTACTTTTTGGCTAGTGTGGACGTGTGGAGATATTCTATTCTGGGTGTTCGGATAAAGTGTTATTTTGTATCGGAGCCTATTTATTTTATAATTTATATATTCCGTATACCTAACATCAGAAGTGGGATTGAATTCCGGAACTGCCTATTTGTGGACCTGAGTGTCAATCAGACGCAGAATATCTATAAATTTGTTTCGTTTCTTTGTAGGTTCTTATAAATTGCGTTATATTTTAGCACCACGAGTATTATTAACTCGTTTTAGTATTAGTGTGCAAGAACTAAGTAATTATGGAGTCGACTGAAAGTGTTGGAGTTTCGGCCCAAAATATATTAAGTGAATTAGTGAAAGCGTTGCAATCGCAGCGTTCTAGTGACCAGGTTGATTTTGCCATATTTCCGCCCAGATGTAAATGAATCTACCAAGTGGGTAAGTCTAATTGAAACTATAAAAAATGAACTTGCATGATCAGATGTACAAATTTTGGCAAGAGTTGGTCGATTTTTGATAAATGAAGCAAGGAAATGGTTCGAGCGTTGGGATCAGGAAATTAGAGAATGGACCACATTTCGGAAAGACTTTCTTGAATTGTTTCCAACGACACACAGTGTTTAAACAGTTCGCACACGATTACTTATCAAACATATGCTCATGGAAAATTAGCCATGTTAAAAAATCTACGTGCTCATTGGTCTGAAGCTGATTTGGTAGGTTAACAAATTGTGCTTGGAATTTCAGAATTAGATATACGCCATGCTGCAATTAATGCTAATTGGAAAACTGTCTCTGAACTTTTGGTGTTTCTGTCATCTTACGTAAAACCATTGGAAAGCGACTCAAGGGAAATGTTTATAAATTTTAATGATTCTTTGAAAAGAAAACTTTCTTCTAGTGAGAAGTATCTCAGCAATTCGAGAACATCTTCCAAAGGAAAATGTTTTAGGTGTGGTAAATTAGAAGATGTAAAGGCAACCTGCCATGTTAAAATACCAGAACCTTCTTCCGAGGTTGTGTCATTAAGAAATGTTCATCAGGGTGAATATCCCATCTACCGGAAAAACGTCATAGTATTAATTTTTGTTGTACACTAAAGTCGTCTGCAGTTACAGAAGTTTACATTGATACTGATTTTTTGATACTGATTGATACGGGTGCAGATCTATCCGTTATGTCTGAGAATTTTTTTGAATTATTTGAAGATAAAATTACGCCTGATATTCATCAAGGTAACGATCAAGTGAAAAGGTATATGAGGACAATTAGGAATCTTCTTAGAATTGAAACAAAAATAAAGCCAGAATGACCGAGCGGAATATGGAATATGCAACTAGTGCTAAATACAACTATTCAGAAGTCAACACATGCATATAAATAAGAGTGAGTATGAGTTTTTAGGTCCGTATGAAATAATAAAAAGACTTGAAAATGATCGTTATGAAATCAAAAAGATTGGAACTAAAGTTAATACAAAAGCAGAAAAAGAACAGTTAAAGACATGACCATCAGAATGGTCTTTAGAGTGTGACATGGAAGAGATATTGCAGTTTTTAGAAACTGACGATGAATTGATATAAGTAAGTCAGGTGAGTCACAATATAAAATTTAAGGTTGGTCTCTATCCCACTAAAGGTAGAGACGGATGAAGGCTGCGGTTTTCACAGATAATTTTTATGTTTATATTTCGGTCTCTGTCTTGTTAACAGCAGGGCAGGGTGAAGGTTGAGGTCTCTACAAATAATTATGTTTATATTTCTGTCTTTATCTTGTTAACAGCAGAGCAGGGTGAAGTCTGCGGACTTCACAAATATCACTTATTTTGGCTTAATTCCTTTTCTTTTGTTTCTTTACAGAAAAGCGAGAGGATGTTGATGGATAAATTTGGTGAATATCAAGCAGGTTTTCGACCGGGCAGATCCTGCCCTGAACAGATCCTGAATCTAAAGTTGATCCTAAGACATCAGAAACTGTACAATAAAAATATCGTCTAACATTTGTGGAGTAGATTTGAAAACACTGGCAATTATTAAAGCAACATTAACTAATACAAGGTCAAAAGTTAAATTCATGGGTAACATCTCAGAGCCCTACGAAATTAAAACTGAAGTGAGACAAGGGGATGGACTCTTGCCACTCTTATTTAACTGAGTTCTAGAAAAAGTAATACAGGAGTGGCGTGAAAAAAATTCGGCCCTGAATATTGACCAGCCCATTAAACTAGGGAGAACCAACATCAAAATTGATTGTCTGGCGTTTGCTGATGATCTAACAATTTTAGCTCAAGGTGTATTAACGGCACAGAAACAGATTGAAATCCTAAAAGAAACAGCAGAAAAGGTAGGACTTCAAATTTCCTTTGAAAAAACACAATACATGACCTGCAACAGACTAAGAACACCATTTCTAAAAACAAAATATGGTAACATCAGACGAGTCTTTCAATTGAAATATTTCGGTGAAATAATCATGGAAAATGAGTTGGAAAAAGCGGCTAATAAGGGTAGATGTCACAAAATGGAAACGTCATTGAGACTTATACAAAATATTTACAACACAAAAATGCCTATCTAAAAACACAAAACTGAGATATTACAACACAGTTATTAAGCCAGAATGTCTATATGGGGCAGAAACGCTCATTTTGAATAGAAATAGGGACATCGAGGACATTGAAAAGAAGGAAAGAAAAATCATAAGAAAAATCCTAGGCCCCAAACAAATAAATAGCACAACATATCGACTTCGAGAAAACCAAGAAATCAAACAATACACAGATATACATAGCGATATGAGAAAAAGAAGACTTAAGTTTTACGGACACATAAAACGAATGAATTCGAGTAGGTTAACTAGACAAATAGTCGAATTTTATGAAAATAGGAGTACAGGTAAAGTAAAAATAATTAAATGGATTGCTGCAATTAAAGAGGATCTAAGATTAGCAAATATTACACAAAGTGAAATTCAGGATAGAGGCTGTTTCAGACACAAGGTTGACGTTTGGAAGGTTGGCCAGGGAGAAAAATATAAGAAGACTGGAACAACTTGGTCTGACGAAATGAAAAAAGCTCATAACGAAAGAATGAAATTAGTATGGGCGCAAAGGAAGGCTAACAACAACAAACGCCCTTTTTTTATTATTATTATTTCGTATATTAGCAATTAGAATTACAATATTCTATAAGCTAATGTGATGGCTTGAGGGCTAGACTTCCCTATATTGGCGTGATGAGCTGATTCCCCCAACGACGAGTCCCCATTATCCTTCTATCAGGTCTGTTGGCCAGTTTTTTTTTAGTCTTCTATTATTTGTTGGATTCAAAACAGGCTGTAGTAGGGTGTTAGGATGGCTTTCCAGTTTGTAGTGATATTTTATGCTGCTGCTCTTGATCACGCCCTTAACATACGGTATCTGGAGATCTTCGTGAAGAGTGTGGTTTGATATGTACCAAGGTGCGTTGGCAATCATTCGTAATATTTTGGACTGACATCTTTGGATAATGGCTAAATTTGATTTACTGGTACATCCCCAAAGTTCTATCCCATAAGTCCAAATTGGCTTAATGATAGGCTTGTATAATAGAATTTTGTTATCTAAAGATAAGTTAGACTTTCTTCCGATAAGCCAGCTCAATTCTTTTACTTTTAGGTCAATTTGTTTTCTTTTTTTGACTATATGGATTTTCCACGTAAGTTTACTGTCCAAGTGTATACCTAAATATTTTGTATTCGTGAATGTTGGGAATAGCGAAAGAATGAAATTAGTATGGGCGCAAAGGAAGGCTAACAACAACTAACAATATATAATATATATTTGTGTATCTATATAAATATTCGAATTGCTAGGTTCTCAAGACTCAAGTACCAGGTGCAATGACAATAGTGAGATGTAATTTACTTTGGAACGCGTGAATGAACTGGTGCATCTCCACAGTTGGATATCTTTTATCTTAACAGAGCATGAAATTAACTTTCCAAATACGGGAAGCATTTAACTTTTGTATATATACTAATATATAAATCTACAGTGGTTTTTACGGATGTTCCGTTATAACTACTGAACCATGCATCCGATTGACTTGAAACTTGGTATCCATGTAGAAAATACATGTACTTAATGGATAGGCTAATATTTATATGAGTGTTGGACTCCCTACACCAGTTGCGGGGGCGTTAATGATGAGAATCGCTAATTATCTGATTTTATAGCTTTTATAAACTTATTATTAAAATGAAAATTTGAAATGAATTTTTTTCTTTCTTGGGCTATATTAAGACTAATTATGAACGTCTGCAATGGAGTTCAAACTCCTAAAGCGCCTGTGAGGGCGCTAATGATCAAAAACGCTAAATTTGAAATTTCGGCTTTTAATCAACTTATTATTGATTATTATTATTATCATGTACGTTAACTACTATTATTATTAATTTTAATAAATTAATTATTAATTAAACTACTAAATTAATATTTTTCTGTAGCATTAAAACTTTGTTTTTTTCTAACCTAAACAAATTTCCACCGAATGTCAATTGACTGATTTAACAAGATAGTAAAAGTTTAGTTTTAGTTTATATTTATTAATTAAAGAAGAAAAAGAAGAAAAGAAGGAAGCGTGGAATAATTAGATTAAAACGAAAAATTAGTTTCCCAGCATTAAATTAGTAAGATATTTCAACTTTTTATATTGAATTTTCGGTTGTCAATCTCAAGATAGTTTTTAATTATTTCCAATTATTTGTTGTAGTCAAAAATGCCTAAAAAAGGAAAGTCCACATTAAATTTAGTAACGTATAAATCAAAGTATATGAAAGCTAAGCGTGCATGTGAAAGGCAAGATGAAACGGAAAATAGATTACAAAAAGAACAAAAAAAGGAAAGAAGATTTACGACGTATGAAATTAAAAATTCGTTGGAAAGTAAAAATAAATTGTGGTTTTTCGTATGATCCTACAGTTTATTATAAACAAGAATCAAAATTAAGTTCAATGACAAACATTTGTTGTTATTATAAAGCATTAAAGTGGATTGATGAATGTGAAGGTTTATGCTGTTCAGCTGGCAAAATCAAACTAGAACCTTTGCGACAACTTCCAGAGCTATTAAAATCGCTACTCCATGGAACACTTGTAAAATCCATCCATTTCCAAATGACATCATTCGGTGCAATGAAGAAGATGTAGTTTTAACTGATAAGTACATGGGGCTCATAAACGATTTGCTGCCAATCGAAACTATCATCGAAGTAGATGAGATAGACGACTTCTTGATTTAAGACGGGAAGGGGAAGTTAAACATTTTTTTTTATAAAGAAACTGTGATAATGACAGTAAATAATAATGTTAATTTTAAAAGCCCAGCGAAGCGGCCGGGTACAGCTAGTTATGTATAATTATGTTAACAGCTATTTTATACTTACTCAAATTTAGAAAACTTGTATTTTGTTAAACCGTGTATAACGATGTTGCTGAGCGCTGCTTTGAAATTCAATGATTGAGTGCCTTGTTCCAGAACTACCTGGGGCAGAAAAAAAGGTTCAAAGGGGGGAAGCCTCAGATCTGGTATACCTTTCGCTGTAAATAAAGCGTTTCTTACCCCTTGACGTATTTTTTTTTTAATTTTCTTACCTATGTCGTCTCTAACTTTTTCTGTTGCATCTAAAAGGCATTTGGATAGTTTTGGATCGTTTCTGTGGCATTGAGGAAACGTGGAAGCTGATACGGGAAGTTATTAATATTAATTTATTTAACTACGGTAGCCGATAATTGATGAAAATTCATTTTAAATAAACAAAGTAAGATTTAGATCTGAATTTTCACTAAACATTACATCTGTTTGAATACAGAATGCCTATTTCCTAATTAAAACCTAAACTGTTTATTGAAGTAATAAAACAATAAATTATTATAGTGGGGAAATTAATTTTTTCAATGTCCAGAGCGCATTAAAAATTAAATAAGGGTGTCATTCAAGGACGCCATTCAAGGTCCATAAGCAAGATACAGACCTTTTTATTATAATAATTTCTAAGCGATTTAGTTTTTAATTCGCTTTTATAATTTTTTTAATTTCAAACCTTTGCACACTTATCAAAGACCGATAACAATAATAATTAAATTTGTTCGTCCCATTATCCTGAACAGGATCGACAGGATCAAGGATTTGCTTTCGGAGAGAGAGCCTGATACAGGGTTACAACGCCACAAGGAAGGCAGTTGAATCTGAAATTTTTCGAAAAAATTTTTTTCTCATATCGCTATGTATATCTGTGTACTGTTTGATTTCTTGGTTTTCTCGAAGTCGGTATGTTGTTGAATTTATTTGTTTGGGGCCAAAGATTTTTCTTATGATTTTTCTTTCCCTCTTTTCAATGTCCTCGATGTCTCTCTTTCTATTCAAAATGAGCATTTCTGCCCCATATAGACATTCTGGCTTAATAACTGTGTTGTAATGTCTCAGTTTTGTGTTTTTAGATAGGCATTTTTTGTTGTAAATATTTTGTGTAAGTCTCAATGCCGTTTCCATTTTTTGACATCTACCCTTATTGGCCGCTTTTTCCAACCCATTTTCCATGTTTATTTCACTCAAATATTTGAATTAAGAGACTCGTCTGATGTTACCATATTTTATTTTTAGAAATGTTATTCTTAGTCTGTTGCAGGTCATGTATTGTGTCTTTTCAAAGGAAATTTGGAGTCCTACCTTTTCTGCTGTTTCTTTTAGGATTTTATTTTGTTTCTGTGCCTTTAATATATCTTGAGCCAAAATTGCTAGATCATCAGCAAACGCCAGACAATCAATTTTGATGTTGGTTCTCCCCAGTTTAATGGGCTGGTCGATATTCAGGGCCAACTTTTTTTCACGCCACTCCTGTATTACTTTTTTCAGAGCACAGTTAAATAAGAGTGCCGAGAGTCCATCCCCTTCCAGTCCAGTTTTAATTTCGAAGGGCTCTGAGATGTCACCCATGAATTTCACTTTTGACCTTGTGTTAGTTAATGTTGCTTTAATAATTGCCAGCGTTTTCAGATCTAGTCCTTGTTCTTTTAAGTTTCGAAATAAAGATTCGCGATCGGTAGAATCATATGCTTTTTTGAAATATAAAAATGTACAGACGAGATTTTTATTGTACAGTTTTTGATATCTTAGGATCAACTTTAGATTCAGGATCTGTTCAGGGCAGGATCTGCCCGGTCGAAAACCTGCTTGATATTCACCAATTTTAGGTTCTAACTGTCCCTGAGTTCTGTCTAGTAGACATTGAGATAGAATCTTGTAATAAACTGGGAGAAGAGATATCCCTCTATAGTTATTTGCATCCGTTCTAGCTCCTTTCTTGTGTAGTGGATGGATTAGAGCATCTTTCCAATCTTCCGGAATCCATTCGGTTCGCCAAACTTCTTGTTGAATTTTGGTTATTTCCTTGATTCAAGCGGATTTCAGCGGATTTCAAAGGTTCAGCAGTGATTCCATCTTCAACAGAAGCTTTGTTATTTTTAAGTCGCTTGATTTGCCTAATTATTTCATCTTCATTCAGTGGTAATGAATCTGGGTTTGTTTGCTTAGGGTTTAGTGTTGGTAACTTGTTTAAGGGCTCAGGACAGTTTAGCATTTGTTCAAAATATTTCGCAAATTCTTTGCAATTGTCTTGGTTATTTAGAGCTAATTGTCCGTTTTCCTTTTGGAAGCAAAGACTTTGGGGTTGATAGCCTGTTAATTTAGTTTTAAATGTTTTGTAAAAGTTTCGGGTGTTATTTTTTTGGAAATCTGTTTCTATTTCATTAAGTTGATTGTTTTCATATTTTCTTTTAGTTTGTCTAATTAGCTTCGATGTCTCTTTTCTTACTTCCAAAAAGAGGTTATAGTTTATTGCTGTTTTTTTGACTGTTCTAATCTTTGAATGCTTTACTTCGGCTTAATACTGCTTGCTCGCAAATTTCATCCAACCATGTTTTTTACGTTTTTGTAAAGGGACCAACTTTAAGGCTGTTTTAATATTTTTTTATTTTAATTCTTGCCAGTTTTGTGCTGGTTGTTTATCAAGCTCTTCTGTTAGGGCTGGTTTTATTTTCGTTGGGTCGAACTTTGGTATTAGCAGTCTCTTTTGAATAAGTTTTCGAGGTTTTAAGTTAAGTTTGATTCTAGTCAAGTAGTTATCCGTGTCTATGTTAGCTCCTTTCCTGATTTGAACATTCAAAATCTCTTTAAAATAATTTTTAGTATAAGAATAAAGTGATGAAAGAGAAAATTAATGTGCCATTGTTAAAACCATGGGGTGCGTCGTATTATATTTTCATAGTAACTCTACTTATAGACGTACTGGTAACGGTAGACGGTAACTCTACTTATAGACGGTATTCCACGGTACTGGTGGAATATTTATAACAAGTCAGTCATCGAGCACCTCACGTTTTTTTACAATGACATTAATTTTCCCGTTCATCACTTTATTTATTTTTATAACTAACTACTAAAATTATTTTTTACTTTTTAGTTCAGTTTACCATTAAAGCGTTTTTTTTAGTCTTTTAAACGATAATTTTAAGATTTATGTTCATTATTAACACTGTAAATTATCATTGAAAGTGTGCTTTTTTAACATTAAGTGGGTAGTATAATGAGAATTATTTTGATCCTTGATATAACTTCTCTTCCGCTTATTTAGGTTAGTGGAAAAAAACGTTCCTGTTTACCTAACATAGATTTTTGGATATGAACCGCATCCAATTAAATCCCCCTTCCAATTTATACAGTTTATTTATTTAATTTTAGGTTTTTTAATGAGGCGTCCTAGACAATTATTCGTTATGAAAGCAACATTTTTATTGGTTATTTTTAATAACTATTTAGAAACTAGTTTGGTAACATTTCCTGTATATGTAATTGGTTTGTAAACTGTATTTTTGATGTTTCACAAGGATGTATTATATTAAAAGTCTGATTATAACATTTTTTTTTTATTATTTTATATATTGCGACCTGTTTGATGCCGATTTGCTGAAAGAGACTGATTTTTTATTCAGAAAATGCTACGATGCATCCAGGGCAATATATATATATATATATATATATATATATATATATATATATATATATATATATATATATATATATATATCTTTCCACTAAACACCAAATCACTTTTTTCTTTAACTGCTCGACGTAGGTTTCGCTAACCATGTTAACATCATCAGGATATGGTTTCATCTAATTCTAAAACTAAACTATGTTCTATTTGTATGAAAAATCCTACATAACGAAGCGTGTAACAATCATGAACCGTGAAGTTTACTAAGTCTTACATTAAAAATTGAAAAAGTTGACTGAACGGGATAGGTCCTTTATCTCGGTTCATGATTTTCTTACATTTTTGAATTGAATGCTTTCATATGCATCCGAAGCCCTATTATTATTAACACTTTTAATTAGTCTTAAACTAATATCTATATTGTGGTTGTATTCGATTGCATGTTGGGCAACATAAGATTTTTCATTTCTCCCATATCTAATGTGGGCAATATGTTTTTTATATCTTGTCAATATGGCTCTTTTTGTTTGCCTAATATACTTTCGATCACAGTCTTGGCAACTAATTTCGTAAATCCCCGACTTTTCATGTTGCTCTACTTTCTTCTTTGGGTTACCCAGAACTTCTCTTAATTTATTATATGGTTTGTACACAACCTTAATGTCCACCTTTTTCAAAATTTTGTCTAGACCTCTTGTTAACTAGACATCAAATGGTATTACCATGAATTTCTTTGTGTTCTGATCCTTTTGAAAAGTCGAAGATTCTTTCAATAATTTTCTGAACTTATGTTTTTTAATTAATTTATCTACAATGTTCTTATTATAACCATTCACTTCAGATACCTCCCCAATTAATTTTAATTCTTTGTTATAATTATATTTATTTAAAGGAAAATTAATTAATCTATTTACCATAAAATTTAAACTAGCCATCTTATTTTGGAAGTTATGATTTGAGTCGTTAGGAATGTATCTCGAAGTGGTGGTGTTTTTTTCTGAAAATATCAAAATCAAACCAATTTTTATTGTTTCTACTGACTAAAACATCCAGAAATGGTAAACTATCGTTTTATTAAATAATAAAATCATCTAAATTTTAATTTTTCGAATCGAAAATGGCAAAAACGTCATCCACATATCTTAACCATACCTTCGGAAAGTAACTGAATTCATCTTTTGCCTCGGTTTCAAATTTACTCATAAATAAGTTGGCTAGGAACGGTGATAGAGGATTGCCCATTGCCATTCCTTCTTGTTGTTCATAAAACCTGTTATTAAGCTGAAAACAATTTTGGTTCATACATAATCTTCTAAGGAGATGTACTCAGAAACAATCTTGTTATTAAAACCGTTTAAGTCAAGTAACTCCCTCAGATATTTCAAGGTATGTGGAATCAGTACACTCGGAAACAACGATGAAACGTCAAAGGAAACCAAAATCTCACCTTTCTGTAGATGTATGTTTTTAACTTTTTCTATGAATTTGTTTGAGTTTATCACAGAACAGGAAGGTAGTTGGTTTGGTAGATTTTTAAATTCGTTTGTTAACCACTTTGCCAAGCTGTATATTGGAGAATCAATGGCTGATACAATTGGTCTCATTGATTTTCCGAGTTTATGAATTATTGGTAGAGCATACAATTTTGGTACTTTTGGATTAGAAACATGTAGTTTGCTTTTCAGAGAAGGAGAAATAAGGCTGTTACAAGATTTCAATGTATCTCTGACTTCGTTAATCATTTTTGACAATGGATGTCTAGGTAATCGTTTATAAGGACCGTCTTGAATTAATTTTTCAACGCGTTCAAAGTAATCAGGTTTGTCCATTACTACAACTTTATTTCCCTTATCAGCTTTTAAATAAATATAATCCTTTTCGCGCAGACGCTTGACAATTTTAGAAATATTTGGCATTTTTTGATTTTTATTTGAAATATTTTTTGCAATTTTATTTTTACATGACTCTCTGACGAAAGCCTTGGAAGACTCCGGTAAGTGTTTAATATCAGTTTCAATACCGGCTACCATATCCTCCAAAGCACTGTGGGATGACGATAAAGCAAAATTCAGGCGTTTATTTAAAAGATCTAGTTCTGGATTGTCGAACGTCTGAGTTGAAAGATTTTCCACTATGTTGATGTTCTTTTCTGGAATATGTTCTTTCGACTGCTCAATTTTGAGTTTTTTAATTTTTTTATTTAAAGATGATTTTTTTTAAATAAATTTACTATTTACTGCTGTGAACATATTCCTTTGAAAATTGCATCAACATTCATGTTCTACATTAGTTAATTTAAATATAATTAATTTTAATTAATAAATTTAGTTAATTTCTTGTAAAAATTGTATTGATTTCTAAGTCAAGCCATTTCTGTTTTGCAAAATTAGTTATTTTGTCACATATTTTGGAAGATTTTTAAATATTAACTTTAATAAAATTGGGTAATATTTTATTAGTCTGGCAGGACTTAAGAAACCAAATATCTGCTCCAATAAGCCTAATTTTAGTAGTGTACTTACGATAAAGATTTAATTCTGCTGACCGTGTAGCCACTGTAGATCATTTCTTCTATTGGAACCTTTGGTGTGACACACTAAATTTGCAGAGATTTACCACTAAATACCAAATTACTTTTTTTGAACTGCTCGACGCACGTTTCGTTAACCATGTTAGAATCATCAGGAGATGATTTAATCTAATTCTAAAACTAAACTATGCTTTATTCATATGAAAAACCCTACGTAACTAAGCGTGTAAAATCATGAACCTTGAAGTTTACTAAGTCTTACATTTATGTAAGATGGATGATGCTAACATGGTTGTGTTTAGTGGTAAATCTCTTTAAGTTTAGTGTTTTACACCAAAGGTTCCAATAGAAGAATTGATATAAATAAATGGTCATTATATCATTTTATTTAATTAATTTAATGCTTAATAATGTTTGGTGAATAGTGCTGACAATATATGTTATGTATAACTAAATCTATATGAGATTATTATTCTTTTTATTAATTGTTTAATTTAAAAATTTAATTATGTAGTTCTTGTTCGACTGTGAATTTAATGTTCTTATGAAAAGAATATATAAGGTGATGTATTAATTTAATGGTCTGCCTGTAAAGCAAATCGCAAATCGACACTATCTTTTTGATTTAGCTAGCGGATTTTCATCTTATTTTTATAGTCATCCATAAAAATCTCAGCCAGTAAAGGACTTAAAGGTTTCCCCATTCTCAAACTCTCGTTCGAAGAGGAATTATTCAAAATAATTAATTATTATTTCAAAGTAATTGAAAGCAAATCTGCTGTTATCCTAAGTAACTTGTGCCTTGCCAGTTAATTTTCGAAATCTCCATGTTCAAACTACTAATTTTTGAGACTCATGTAGCAATTGCCACATTCTGATATTAAACAAAACAACAGGATATAATTGTGAAGTTAGTTCTGTACTTACGTAGCCTGTGAGATCGTGCCGCACTTTCATTACCCAACACCGAACACAACAGTATAAAAGTAAGTAACAACATCGTTCAACTTAAAACACTTACTTAAGGTCTTACTAGTGTAGATTTAAAAAGATTAATTCCAATTAAAACATAAAGATATTATTTTTTTTATTTTATAGGTATACACTTAGAAACCTGATTACCTTCTACATCCACACGAGGCAATATTGAAATTAAATAGCTTCAGAAGAAAACCGGTATATTTTACTATGATCATTGTATTTTTTAATATATCTAATATTTCTCTTCATCCGTTTTCAGTAAAAATCAAATTAGTACGACAAAAACACGTTTTGAACTATAAAATTTATAAACACAGATTTATAATAGGTGATTCGGTTAATATTGTCGATTTATTCACACAATTTCAGCATTTATTTCAGTAATAAAGTAAATTGCCTTAATAAACAAAGTATTGGCCATCATTAGCTATTAGTTTTTCCAATATTTTTGTTTGATTGGATAGTGAAAGTTCCATTAGAAATTAATAAAAGCAGTCCCAAAATAAGCAGCCCCGAACCAAGGCCAAAAAAACGAAATCCACTTAGCGTCTGACTTGTATCAAGCGGTTGAGTGGTCAGCGTCTGTTCACCAGTGGTGCGGCTGATATTTGAATTCTGGAACTAACCCCTCCAGTTTTAACCTCTGAACCATCATGGTCAAAGTACACGATGAAGCGTTTTAGTAATAAAAAAATTACCCCTGTAGGTGGACAATCCTCTGCCAGCTTTGCTGGTACAACTGGACTTTCGGATACTGGGGCGTCCCGGCTTAAACGCAAAATCTTGCAGAGAGAGTCGGAGACCTCTGGCCAATGTCTGAAACCGAAAACAAAAACTTTCTTTGGAACGGTAAATATCAATTTTCTCCTACGTCCAGCATAACTACACGAATTGGGACGAACATTGAATCAGCAAAAAATCCAAATTTTCACTTTGCAAGAAACCAGATTGACAGATGAAAACACCTTGGAATTCGGCAACTACAGACTTTTTAAAAGTAAAACGGACAAAAGAATACTCAAAAATACACCACATCTCGGTGTTGCTTTCGCTATCTCAAGAAACATTCGTGGGTCTATAACTAGTGTCCAGCCAGTAAATAATCGACTTACGACACTATCCCTCAAGTGTGCTAACAAAAACTATACATTAATCAATGTACACCTTCCAGTTAACAAAGAAAATAAATCTAATCCTAAAAAAGTTAATAAATCCTGGGAAATTCTGGAAAAGACTATCTCTAAAACTTACTGTAACCATGTAAAATTCGTATTGGGTGATTTCAACGCCCAACTAGGGAAAGAAAGCAAGTACAAGAACACAGTCGGCAGTTTGCCCGTATAAATGGACTAACCATAGTGGTAGAAGATTGATTGAACTATGTTCGCAGTTTAATCTAAAAATAATGTCAACCCATTTTAAGACGAAAATAACAAAACAAAAGACCTGGAGGTGCCCAAACACGTACATGGCTGAATTTCCAATTGGCCATGTTGCCATTTCGTACCCCATTTATAAAGAGATTTTGAATGTTCAAGTCAGGAAAGAAGCTAACATAGACACGAATCACTACTTGACTAGATCAAACTTAGCTTAAAACCTCGAAAACTTATTCAAAAAAGACTGCTAATACCAAAGTTCGACCATACGAAAATAAAACCAACCTTAACAGAAGAGCGTGATAAACACCCAGCTCAGAACTGGCAAGAATTGAAACAAAAAAATTATTAAAACAGCCTTAAAGTTGGTCCCTTTTTATGGACCCACCGTATTTCACACATTGAGAGCAAGTTTTTTGGTTATCGACTGGTAGTAGCTCTTGAATTTTTTCTTTCAACAAAGCAGTGCGCTAAGCAGAATGTCGAAAGTAGGAACCAACAGACTGCACAATCCCAATGCAATTTCGGACATTTGCTAATGAACATGAATCAGCAATAGCAAGGTTCAGAGAGTGTGCACTACAGTGTACATAAAGAGCAAGAGGACATTCTTGGCGAACATAAGCTTGGGCACCGTGCAAATACCCACTCATAGCTGCAGCCCCATCGTAACCTTGACCAACCACATGAGAACATTCAAATTCATGCTTTTTCAGAGCTGTAATAATAAGATTTGCGAGACCGGATCCTGAAACATTGACCGTTGGAATGTACTCAAGGAACATCTCTTTAAGTTTATGGTGTTTATTATCTGTATCATGACATTCTTCTGTGAAGTATTCAAATGCTCAGCCAGACCTTTATCTTCAGACTCAGCCGCAAACCTACAATTACAACATAATTAACTTTAAACTATTGAATCAGTGGGTTAGTTTCAATTGTAAGAATTACGCACAAAAAATTTATTATTTTATCTTCTCTATAAATATTGTGGTTGAGATCTATTTTTATATGATGAAAATATTACTAAACTGTGGACATATAAAGGTAACGATATTTAAAACTTCCATTTTACTATTTTTGGGCAAGTCTGTTGTTTTGGCCTTTGTACGAGGTCTGCTTGTTCCAAAAATAAAAGAAATAACTGGATTATATTGTTTGCTTCTCTTAATAGAATATACAGTTTTCCTTGATATTTTAATTGCTGCTGCCACTCTCTAAAAAAAGGTGAAAAAAAAACTCTAAAGATGTTCCGTTTTTATCCATTTCGAAATACTCAAACATCGAGCACAAATTGTTGGGCTTGCGATTTCAGTGTTTTTTCAAATATTATCTAAAATTACACAAAATGTTAAATCAAATATTCTTTAAAAGTTCGCACCTATAAACAATAACAAAATAAGTCAAATGACCACCAAAACAGGACCGCTGAACTCTATAGAGAAACTTTTAACCGCCGGTATGAACAAACACCTTTTTAATTATTCGTTACTATTTCTTTCTATCTCACTGTCATGCTATGGCAACATAGGGCTCATACCCGAAGACACACGCTTTGCGTTTTGATTTTTATCTATCATATTCACGTATGGGCCCTGGTGGACCACGTGAAGTACAATTAGAGGCCTTTGTTGTTGTTAGCCTTCGTTTGCGCCCATACTAATTTCATTCTTTCGCTATGAGCTTTTTTCTTTCGTCAGACCAAGTTGTTCCAGTCTTCCTACATTTTTTTCTCTGGTCAACCTTCCAAACGTTAACCTTGTGTCTGAAACAGCCTCTATCCTGAATTTCACTTTGTGTAATATTTGCTGATCTTAGGTCTTCTTTAATTACAGCAATCCATTTAATTATTTCTATTTTAACTCTACTCCTATTTTATAAAATTCGACTATTTGTCTAGTTATCCTACTCGGATTCATCCGTTTTATGTGTCCGTAAAACTTAAGCCTTCTTTTTCTCATATCGCTATGTATATCTGTGTATTGTTTGATTTCTTGGTTTTCTCGAAGTCGGTATGTTGTGTTATTTATTTGTTTGGGGTCTAAGATTTTTCTTTCCTTCTTTTCAATGTCCTCGATGTCTCTCTTTCTATTCAAAATGAGCGTCATGAGTCTCAATGCCGTTTCCATTTTTTGACATCTACCCTTGTTGGCCGCTTTTTCCAACCCGTTTTCCATGATTATTTTACCCAAATTTTTGAATTGAGAGACTTGCCTGATGTTACCATGTTTTGTTTTTAGAAATGCTGTTCTTAGTCTGTTGTAGGTCATGCAATACATGACCAAATTTCCTTTGAAAAGACACAATGTCTTTTCAAAGGAAATTTGGAGTCCTGCCTTTTCTGCTGTTTCTTTTAGGATTTCCATCTGTTTCTGTGTCGTTAATATATCTTGAGTCAAAATTGCTGGATCATCAGCAAACGCCAGACAATCAATGTTGATGTTGGATCTCCTCAGTTTAATGGACTAGTCAATATTCAGGACCGACTTTTTTTCACACCACTCCTGTATTACTTTTTCTAGAACACAGTTAAATAAGAGTGGCGAGAGTCCATCCCCTTGTCTCACTCCAGTTTTAATTTCGAAGGGCTCTGAGATGTCACCCATGAATTTAACTTTTGACCTTGTGGTAGTTAATGTTGCTTTAATAATTACCAGCGTTTTCAGATTTAGTCCTTGTTCTTTCAAGATTTGGAATAAAGATTCGCGGTCAATGGAATCATATGCTTTTTTGAAATCTACAAATATACAGACGATCATTTTATTTACAGTTTTTGATGTCTTAGGATCAACTTTAGATTCTGGATCTGTTCTGGGCAGGATCTGCACGGTCGAAAACCTGCTTGTATACGTAATATTATTGTAAATATTTTTTTACTATATTTATTGACTAGATTTTTTTTGATAAACATAAATAAATTTTGTATAAAAATAGTATACAATAGTATACTATTGTAATAGTATATAATCCAAAACCTATCATCGAGCAACCGTATATCAAAATGCGTCCGGTTTGCCCATGACGTCATTCGTTTAGTAAAATTTAAATATCTTCATTGCTAGACTTTGAAATATAATTTAAATGCATTGTAATTGCTTTACCAGTGTGGGACTGATAATACTTTATCAGTGTGGGCAACAGACTACACAAAATTGTATATACAGGGTGTTAGGTAAACATGCGGTAAACATTAAAGGGGTTATTTCTTGATTTATTCTAAGAATATTTTGTCGTATGATGATTTTTGGAAAACCCCTTTGTTTCGAAGATACAGGGTGAAGAAAATTTACGACATTAACAACATTTTATTATCAAAAAGTACAAGTAAAGTTGCTTAATCTACAATAAATGTTTGAAATGACTTCCTCCAGCCTTGATACAAGCATTCAATCTTCTCGTCATTGACTACCGAACTGTTTCAAACATATCAGGGTCGTTTCTAATTGAGTTACACCCAGCAATTATCCGATGTTGCAAATCATCCAAATTCTTCATTGGAGTAGCGTAAACTAATGAATTCAGATATCCCTAGAAGAAATGATCCAGGGGGTTTAAGTCCGGGGATCGAGCAGGCCATGCGTGTTGCCCACTTCGACCAATCCAGCGATATCCGTATGTTGCTGTTAAAAAATCACTAGAAATCACACTGAAATGTGATGGTGCACCATCGTGCATAAACCACATTTCATACGTTGTTGCCAATGGTACATCTTCCAGAAACTCAGGCAGCGTTGCTTCCAAAAAGTTGCGATACACCTCGCCAGTAAGTCTTTGTGATAGAAATACCGGTCCAATTAGAAAGTCACCTACAATTCCAACCTAAACATTCAACGAGAACTGATGTTGAAAACTATCTTCGCATATCTCATGCGGATTTTCATCTGCCCACACATGGCTATTATGAAAATTCCTCATTGAATTTCTTGCGTGGCTTCATCGCTGAAAATAATTTGTATCAGGAATAGAGGGATGTGAAGTAAAGTTTGCAATATCCATTGACATAATGCAATACGTGGAGGAAAATCAAGAGGTAGTAGTGCCTGAACGCGTTGAATATAGTATGGATACAACAAATAGTCCTTAAGAATTTTCCAAACTGTTCAGTGACTCACATTCAAAGTATTTGCAATTTTTCGCGTAGAACTTCCAGGCTCTTCCGCTATCATGTCCAGCACATTCTGTTCCAATTGTACCGTTCTTACAGTCAGTGATCTTCCTGACCCTTCAGTTCGTTTCAATGTGCCCGTTTCACGAAGACGTCGATGAATGTTTTCGAAGATTTTTCGGTCGGGGACTTTATGGGCTCGAAATCGCTCACTGTATAATCGCCTAGCTTGTAATGCATTGCCATCAGCAAGTCCATACATGAAGTGCATGTCAGTCATCTCGGCGTTTTTATACATTATGATAGAGGATTTCACTCACTATTTAAGACACGTCAAACAGCCAAACGTCACTCAATCTATGTAAACAAATGCGAACGATGAAATCCACTTACTAGATAAAACAGCCGTTCCAAGTGATCGAGATCGAAAAAAAAATTTGTACTTGATACATTTATTGACGTACACCCTACTTTTATGTACATTAATGATTTCAACAAATATCGAATAGGGTTGTCGCAAATTTTGTTCGCCCTGTATCTTCGAAACAAAGGGGTTTTTCAAAAATCATCTTAGGACAAAATATTCTTATAGGACAAGGAATAACCCCTTGAATTTTTGCCGCATATTTACCTAATACCCTGTATTATAGACACGTACACAATTTTATTTGAATTTAAGACAGTATTTACAGATCAAAACAACTTCGATAGTTCGAATAATTTTTATTTATCGATAAAAACATTTCGTTTTATAGATTAGTATTATTTATTAGGAATATTTGAAATGTATATAAACAAATCATTTTGTTTTTCACTTTAAAAATGTATGTAAAAATAATTTACATTGGTTATATAAAATTGCAATATGCATATTGAAAGTTTTGTAAATATTGGTTTTTAAATGTAATATCCAGCTAAATTCAATATTTTTTGTCACAAATAAAATATTAATTATTCAACACACATCTAGCCATATTTTATATTGGTATTGAAAATGACAACATTTTGTTTCCTAAAGTTATAATTGTACATATTTCTTAAGCTTATGTCCATTGTGAATTAGCTATAAGTGTAATTATGTAATAGTTAATTATGTAATAGTAATTATGTAATAGAAAAATCCTGATGGATTCATGGGAAAGGTATCGGCGAGGCTTTCTAAAGAAAAACTGTTTCCAAAATATGTTTTTAACAAGTTTTATTATTACTTTGGGTACAAATAGTTATAAGGAATGTTGTCGGTGATTTGTTTGATAAGGAGGTCCTCCATGATGCGGGTTATTGTCTCTTCCAGGCCCGGTTTGAGTTCGGCGAAGAGTACGTCAGCGTTGTCGTTGATGGCCTTGTTAGTTATAGCGTCTGAAATTTCAAATTATATTATTTATATAATTATAACTTTATCCTAAATAAACATCAAATATAGTTAAAAAACCGCGAATTCAGTTGATCTATAATAGAACTATATATTGCATCTGTCACACAGAGATTGCGTTCATCAAATTCGAGGTTAGTTGAGTTACATGAAATCGCCTGAAAGGTGGTAAAATATTATCACTGATAATTTTACTTAGGTAGATTTATAAATAAAAAACCTTGAATGTTTTGCTTACTCAATTCTGGGTTTCCGTCAAATAAACCTTCTAGATGAGCCTTGGATCCCCCCACCTCAATACTACTGTTGGTATAATCAGGGATGATGTGATTTTCACCCTTGATTAATCCTTCGTGATATTTCTGGTAAAGTTTTATCTCACAAGATTCTAAAACAATTCCCTATCAGTGACTATTCCAAATTACAGTCGTGTATTTTACCAAATTTAGTGTTAAATCTTCCTTTGCCTTCTATGGGCGCTACCAGGAGTTTTCCTGCAATCTCATAGTCTCCTTCCAGCTCCAAACCGGGAATGCTAGTCTCACAGAAAAATTGTAGATTTGGTACATCAAACCTACAATGAAATTAAGGACTGTTAAGAGGATAAATCACAAATTATTGAAATGTTATAAATTTAGAAAGTCGGGACTGCGTCGGAGTTTGAAATCCTTTTATCATGTCTTCTTTTTCGTGACCTATGGAAACTCATTCCCTTGTGACCCTTTCGAACTACTTCCTGTTGACATTCTCTATTTGTGGTTTCCTTGGTTGCACGTTGGAGGGATCTATCAGCTATATATGTCTATCTTTGTGATGGTCTGTCGTGTTCGTCCTCCGTCAGGTCATCCGTCCCTGTATCTCCATTCTTTTAAGGTTAATAAAATCACTGTATTCATTGGATCCCCCAAATCTTCTGCAAAATACATCTATACGACAATATCTTTTTCTGATCTCATGAGTGTTACCTCATTCGATCGTTATTAAAGCCCTAAGATAGATGAATTAACTGATTTGACTGATATTGAGGCATACTGTTGTTTTGACAGTTAATAATAATTATTTTCATTTTCCCCATATTTATTTTTAATGTGTAAAGATTACTTTAATCCTTTATTTTGTTATAAGTAAGTACAGCTCCTTGGCTGACTTCTCAGGAAGTGTAGTATCATTATCATCATTGACACTACCAATCCAAGACATCGGATGTTCGATATTTTATGTTCATGAATGATACTCCCATCCTGATACTCCCATTTCTTGCAGGATTTACTTTACAATTTTAGCAGTCAAGAAAACATAGGCATATAGGATGGTTGACTTCTCTGGTTTTTTCGTTTATTTATCGAATGTGGAATATCTGTTCCTGTGTATCTACCCATGGAACGAATCCAGCCTGTTTTGTGAGAATCTGGCATGATAAGTAGGATTTTAAGCGTTTATTGATACAGTGAAGGAGGATTTTACTGAGAGCGATAGTGTGGTAATTTTCGAATTTCTCTCTAGATCTTTTTTTTGTGTAGAGGTACAAATGTTAAGATCGACTAATCTTTTTGCCGCAATCCAGTACTTTCTAGTAGATTATTGATTGATTTGTCCGTTACTTTGCGATAGTTCATATTTTAAAAAGAAATAAAACAATTTTATATTGTGTTATCTATCACTTTTATTTTTAAATTTGTGTGACCATAGTTTCGTAAAACGATTTTACATTCTCAAACACTACTTTAAAACTAACTTAACTAAACACTACTTCAAAAACAGTATTTTAAAACTAGTAAGTTTTAAACTAGTAACTGATTTTTTCAGAAAAACAGAAATATCTCTTGACATGTCAGAGATGTCGATTTCGGGTTTTCACTGGATGATTCCTCTTTAAATTACATTTCTAGCCATGTAATAAAAGCTGTACCATTCTATTTGAAAAAAACTGAACAAAACTTCAAAAAACTATTGTTGAATGTAACGCCACCTCGCGGTTTCATTTATAAACTAAATAATTTATCTCCCAGATTATCTGATTGTCCCAGCAATTGCCTTTTAAATGAATCCAAATTGAGGAAAATCGGTTTAGGTAAACGGACATTAGACGATTTTTTATCTAAATAGGTAAAACTCCCCCCCAGTTCTTTATTCGCGAAGTTACGACAAAATGTCATAAAACAAAGTTGTAGGAGACAGTTTGCTAATTATAACTGGACTATATCGAGGACATTGACAAGAAGGAAAGAAAAATCATAAGAAACAATCTTAGGCCCCAAACAAATAAATGGCACAACATATCGACTTCGAGAAAACCAAGAAATCAAATAATACACTGATATACATAGCGATATGAGAAAAAGAAGACTTAAGTTTTACGGACACATAAAACGGATGAATCCGAGTAGGCTAACTAGACAAATAGTCGAATTTTATGAAAATAGGAGTAGAGCTAAAGTAGAAATAAATAAATGGATTGCTGCAATTAAAGAGGATCTAAGATCAGCAAATATTACACAATGTAAAATTCAGGATAGAGGTTGTTTCAGACACAAGGTTAACATTTGGGAGGTTGGCTAGAGGGAAAAATGTAGGAAGACTGGAACAACTTGGTCTGACGAAAGGAAAAAAGCTCATAGTGAAAGAATGAAATTGGTATGGACGCAAAGGAAGGCTAACGACAATAAACGCCTCTAATTGTACTTCGCGTGGTCCACCAGGGCCCATACGTGAATAATAATAATAATATATGCGCTTGCTTGAAACGGCTGCTGTAAAGGTACTAGCGAAAAAGGATTTGAAACAGTAAAAAATCTGCTATGAGACCATTGATTTAATAATAATAATAATATATATATATATATATATATATATATATATATATATATATATATATATATATATATATATATATATATATATATAGTTATATATATATATATATATATATATATATATATATATATATATATATATATATTTCAAACATCAAGCATAAGAACATTTTGAATATGTTTTTGTTTTTCTTTTCCTAAGATGCCATGTCGCTGGTGCCCTGTTCGATACCTTCAACTGCCGAATCTACATCTAGTCTGCAACAGGCCAGCTTGCCTGTTACCTCATCTTTTACAACTGTAGCTAAGTTGGATGTTGGTTTTTACGCGAATCAAGAAAAAATCTTGGATGAATATTTTAAAGTCCAAATTTTAAAAACGCCATGGAACCCATCCAGAGATTATAAGTTTCCTATTTCTACAAAACGAAACTTGCTCTTTCAATTGAAATGGTTGGAGAGATTCCCCT